>JBBBDQ010000872.1:10850000-10887500 GCA_037127315.1 Ascarosepion bandense
TCAGACGAGGTTTTTTTTTATCATGTCTATATAACACAATTTTAGATTTACAGTAAACAAGCATATCTGCTCTGAAATGTATTGTAATGTCAACAAATGTAAACATGTTACGGAAATTAACGAATTTTAACGAAACTTGGTTATAAGCAACCGACAATTTGTAATGAATTATTTTGAACATTATTTTTACCGATACTCGTATTTAAGTAGATATTCTGTTTTTAATTAAACAGTATTTTGTTATATTTATATCTACCGGCCTGATTATTTCGAATCCTACAGGATAGCACACATTTTCGTAATAAAAATTTATCGTAAATAATCAGGCCGGTAGATATAAATATAACAAAATACTGTTTAATTAAAAACAGAATATCTACTTAAATACGAGTATCGGTAAAAATAATGTTCAAAATAATTCATTGCAAATTGTCGGTTGCTTATAACCAAGTTTCGTTAAAATTCGTTAATTTCCGTAACATGTATATATATATATATATATATATATATATATATATATATATATATATATATGTATGTATGTATGTATGTATGTATAATTCTAAACTACTTGAAGGCGTAATTATTGCAAAAAGAGAATAGAATAATAAGGCAGTGTTAAAGAGCAAATACACGACAAGAGATATAACTGGTAATAATATTTAATAACTTGTATTAAAGAGAATAAACTGAACCGGCGCTGCCTCGCTTTTGTTTCTCTTTCCATGACTATGACAGCAGTGAAATATATACACAACCGTCTTTATGATAATAAAAAGAATAAATTTTCTAAATTAATGGCAGAAAGAGAGCACAATATGGTTTTAGAGCTATTGTAATTTTAAACTTAAGAAGTCAAGTACAATACTTGTTAATGGCTTATAAAAATGGACCCACTGACATTGGATCATTAATGTTCAAATTTTGCCTGGAAACTATTAGAATATTCTAAACAAAAAAAACAACAAATAAACAAACTGATGCCTACATACATTTTAGAAGTTATTCTCAGACAGAATTAATTTCGGAAACCTGCTCAGTCAAGTAACTCGGTAATATCTATTTTTCCTTAGAAATTTCTTAAAATCACAAAAATGAGCTGATATGTTTTTTCGAGAAGATCTGAGCGAGTAAATGTCAGTCAGTTAAGTGCCATGCGCGATACACGCTTGGGCGATCATGTCTCCAAAGAGACATGACTGACTGGGCAGAAGATTATCCTGCAGTAGGTTGCCATTGCTTTCTGCGGTAGACTGGTTACCGACCAAGGCTATAGAACTCAATCTGTCCTATTATTTAACCCATAACTGGAGGGGAGAGACGGATTAATACCTTTCCCAAGGGTATTTCCGCGAAAGTGAATACAAGGAATTCAACTGGAATTCGAACTCGGTTCCCCGATTTCTCGTTCCGAGCCGATATCCACTGCGCCACAACGCACATCCGCTGTACATCCGAGTAAATGTACATTATCTAAAATGCTAACTGAACGTTGCTTGGCAGAGATGCCCTTTATAGCTTATGGGTCTAAAATAATGACGAATGATACGGCATTATTTCCCACGAAGTGGCACACAAATTCGGACACAAACAGAAAGTACATTTTCTTTATAAAATCTGTCAAATGTTCAGACCGGTTGAAGTAATTAAAAAACAGAAGGAAAAAAACCACAGCGCGTTCACAAACATGGTTATTCACATATAATTTTAGTAGTAGGAAAAAAATTTCCGATAAAAATTTAGTAAGAAAAAATTATATATATGTAGGAGTCAAAGCAGAACCTCTTTCCGATATCGTGAGGTAATGGTTTTCAGATAGCGTGAGGTAATAGTTTTATTGATTATTACTATAGAGTAGTAGGTCTGGTCTTACCTTGATCTCTCCATGAAAAAATATTACCAGTAATATACTGATCAAATTAAATTTGCCATCGATATATATTCGAAAATGTCTCAACACGACCAAGAAGGTGCTTAAAAGCATATTCTGATACGCAGAAATTTAATCAGATATTTGCAAGCAGATGGAGCCGAGAAATTTTTCTCACCCTGGTACACCCACACACACACGCACACACACACACAGACACACCCGTACGCACATATATATATATATATATGTATATATATATATATATATATATATATATATATATATACTAGCAGTATAGCCCGGCGTTGCTCGGGTGTAATGAAAGCTTTAAAACTGGTCCTGGAGATCAGACTCTTTGGACGTTGACACGAAAGACTAAAAAGCAATAGTTGTTTCCAGTTAAAGCGAAACCGTAGACTGAAAGAAAAATGAATGGATATAAGTCAAATTTTGATTTCCTGGTATCGATATCAAATAAGTTTTTTTTTTAATCTTAAACTGAATTTTGAAGATTAAATAAGTCCTCTGTATAAATGGTATCATGGCTGAGACTAAGAACTACAATTATACCCACTTAGAGCCAAACCTGAAGCAAAAACAAAAATAAAAGGGCTGAAAAAAATACAGACATACACGCAGATAAACAGACACAGACACAAACATGTTGCCTTTTATATATATATATATTATCGATTTTCTGCACTATTGTAAGAAATGAAATCTTGAAATTTCTGAATATCGTTTCTTAAGACTTTGTCTATGAGTGTATCAAATTTGATTAAAATCGGACCACTCACTCTCTCGACGCGCAATTTATTGTCTCGATTGTCGATAAGTTGTCTTACGGCCATTGTCTGAGATGGCCATTACACCAAAGAAAACGTACAAAAATTGTAACGCTGCATGAACACACTGGTAAGCCTGACAGAGAGATTGTGGATATTGTCGGTGTCAGCTTTTTAAATGTCAAGCGTGTCATCAAAGTGAATTAACAAATTGAATACATGAGTCTAAAACGTAAAGGGAAATTCAGTGGGGAGAGAAACCCAATGTCAAGTGACGACTTATGCCTGATCAAGAACACAGTGGAAATATACTACAAAATCATTATGCGCTTTGTTTTAAATAATTTTCACAGGAGTGTATATACAAACTTGTTTCGTCGAATATTATTGACAGGTTCTGTATAATCAATATTTTGAAATATTTTGAAATTTTCCGAATTATATGTATTGTGTAAACTTCTCACGTTTGTTAGAAAAAAGTTTAATGCACCTTAAGTTGACGTCATTTAAACTGCCAAGCAAGTTTTGTATGTGTCATCAAATGTGAGAATGCGAGAATTAAACAAAAACAGTTGCATTATTCTACAGAGAACAGTCCTTGAAATGAATGTAGCAAGTATTCGGGAAAAATAACATGAAACAAAAATAATTAATAACTTTGACAAATTTACTAATAACATATAACTGAAAGAATTATTGCTACTAAAATATAGCCTCTCACCCTCTCTCACCCTCTCTCTCTCTCCCTCTCTGTATGTATATATATATATATATATATATATATATATGTGTGTGTGTGTGTGTGTGTGTGTGTGTGTGCATGTGTGTGTGTGTGAGAGTGTGTATTATATAAAATATATATTTTATATAGCATATATGTATAAAGTACACACACACACACATATTTATATATATAAACACTGTCAGAAACTATTATACTATGTACAATATACATTTATTATAGCAGAATGATAAAAAACCATTCTTGAAAATGGCTAACATTGCTTGGAATCAAGAAACCTTTGGACAATTTTTTGCATTCATTAAATCCAGAAATCCATATAAATAAAAGTACTTTTTCAGTTTTGTTCAACAAAACATGTATTAAAATATAATTGCTAACCAAATACACTGTATATATATATATATATATATATATATATATATATATATATATATATATATATGTGCGTGTGTGAAAATATATATATATATATATCCCGTGAAAATCCGTTTAGTGCATTGTCTGACCCAGTGACATTTCTTTTACTTTGCTCTTCAATTAGCGTTTCCCCACCTCAGTGCACACATGATGTCGCAAGCGTCGCCGCGTTAAGAAAGAATTTCCGACCTGCATTTATTACAAATGTGCGCTGCTATTATTATTATTATTATTATTATTATTATTATTATTATTATTATTATATCAGTGTAATTGTTTCTGTAACCTTTTATTTCATCTTTAATACACACGCACACTTTCTGTATCAGTACATAGATACATACACATTCAAATATGCTGAGATCTATATACAGGATGTTATGAATAAATTTTCGTCGAAATTATACAAAAATGAAAATAACACTGACATCTCATTTTAAGTGAAACATTTACCAAAATTACACAAAAATATATTGAAATACTAAAGAGTACATTTATTCTATACAATGCCATTGGCTTCAAAAACCGCATCCAGATGACTTTGGAATCTCTTACTTCACTTCAAGACAGTCTCCTTGTTTAAGTTGATGAATGCTATCATAATCTATTACTTTAACTCATTCAGTCAGTTAAGTGCCATACGTGATACACGCCTTGGGCTATCATGTCTCGAAAGAGACATGACTGACTGGGCAGAAGATTATCCCGCAGTAGGTTGCCATTGCTTTCTGCGGTAGACTGGTGGCCGCCTAAGGCTATAGAAACCCAATCTGTTCTGCTATTTAACCCATAACTGGAAGGAAGAGACGGATTAATACCTTTCCCAAGGGTATTTGCGCGTAAGTGAATACAATGGATTCAACTCGAATCGAACTCGGCTCCCCGGTTTCTCATTCCGAGCCGATATCCACTATACCACAACGCACATCTTTTAGCTCATTATTTGTGCTAAAAAGAGATTTGTTGTTCTCTTGCTCAGCTGCGCCTTCAACATAATAATCAAGGAGCGTTGCAATCAGGGACGTTAAATGACCATATATACGATGTGATGTGATTGCAAGAAATTGTCTGACAGCCAATCTGCTTGTGTGGCATTGTGTAAAGTCCTGCTGCAAGACTTAGGGTCTTCCGGCAGACAGTCTTTTGCTCCAGGTCAGAACTATCTTCTCAAAGCAATTGATGTAAGCCTTAGTGATTTGTCTGAGGCTCTCATCATCAATTTCGGGAATTCTTTTCTTAGCAGCACGATCAGAGTTTTCCCAGCTGCCGTAAGTTTGTAATCATCATTAAACATATCCAACTATTTTCGAATTCTCTACAATGTCCTAAAATTGACTCCAAAACACGCTAAAGTGTTCGTATTAGTGTTTCCGACACGAATACCAAGTAGTCATGCTTGCCGTTTCCAAATTTCTGGCTCAGGGATTTGCGTCATGATGGTCTTTTTCTCACACATCGTGCCCTAATAAATTGGGCAGTTGATAAAATATAAGTGAAATTATGCGCGAATTTAAAATTGTAATCTTGTGACAACTTTCCCATTGCGCTCTGATCGTACAAGAACCAGTGCTTCAACTAGTCATTCCTAGAAAACTTATAAATTCATTGGCAGCCTGAATAAAAACATGAGTTTCAAGCCAAATCTTACGGTCATCTGGAAACAATCGGTAACCTACCTTATCGTGTCGCAACGTACGATGTCAATCGAAGCACTATATCTAGTGTCATTGTGTTAATAAATAATAAATGGTGTCTTCTGCTGTGATTTATTATAGAAATAAAAGAACACTTGACCTAAAGTCAACTTCTATGTGTCTTGTATCATCAGAATGCTGGCGATCATGATGCCTCAGAAATTCCCGTCTTTGTAGCTATCAGTAAAATTTCTCATTTGTCTATATTTCTTAATTCTTATTCTGCAAAATTTTAACAGGGCTAGTTTTCCTCTACCTTTCTTGCCTTCAAGCGATCAAGTTTGTGTCAGTTTTTCAAGTCTCTTTCCTCATTACATGCTTTAAAATTTCACCTGTTTCTTTCTGGTGCTACGTATAAGTCTCATTTTGTTACCATTTTCTCTGATATTTCCTCGTTGCTTACATGTTCTGTTCATGGTATTTTCATTATCATTCTGTAGAACCAGATTTCTTTACACCAGCGGTGATGCAATGGTTCAGCATTCTGTGCCATATAGAAAAACTTATAAAATAAAACAGTCCAAGACTGTTTTCTTTGTTTTTCTAATTAAATGTTCCTGTTTCTTAATACTATCCTTAACATTTAGAAGGCATATTTCGCTATTCCAATGCGCGTTCGGATATCGGTGTCACAATGTCCATCTTCTGTGAAATCATATCTGTTTTTGTTCTTGTTTAATTTTTGGTAGCCTTCAATTCGTAATTGCTATATTTAACTCCGATCGTAAAAAAAATAAATACAAAATGAATCCTCATCTTTTGTTTCATGGAAATAGGTTTTTTTACACTCTTTTCTCTTCAATTATTTGTGATTTTTTTTACTCAATAGCTCGTTTGTGTCTTAGTGGCTTTGTCAGCATGATTGGATTGAAATTAAATATTAACTTAAAATACAAGCTACTTCAGGTAAATAGATACTAGATAACATTTTTGTCAGGGTTTACAGTGACGGTGCAATTTCAAAATTAAACTAGCAACAAAAGAAAAACACAAAAATTATCAAGCAGGTTTACCAGCCTCCCAGAACTAAGGTGAGTGAAACTTCAATTCAAGATGGCGGATCAGTTTCTACTCTTTTCAGTTACGAGTAAAGTGGGCGACTGACAACTGACCATATCGTAGAGGGAAGGGAAGTGACAGACTCGAAGTAAACTACCCTTAATCAGGAGCTAACTTTCCTCCTATGTAACCCCCCCCCCACCCTGCACACCAGTGCAATATGATTATGAAAAAAATTATCCATTCGGGAGTACGTTTCGCAATGCGACATTTGTAAGGGAAGAATCTTTCAGGGTGGAACTTCCTTCTCAAACTTGCAATACTAAGGGAATGGGAATGGTCCGACACTGTGTACATAGCATCGTGGGTGTTCGCCTTACAGGTCTGCTCTAGTTGAACTAAAGGATGTATTTCGCCTGAACACCCAGCTATGAAAAATGCGAGGCTCTAGGAACATTTTGCCTGTACATAAGGGCTTGTAGATTTGTAGGATAGAAAATAACTCACCCCCCCCCCCGCCACGAAGCCGCAAAAAAGATTTAAATTCTGTCAAGGCTGGAAATTGGAGATTTAGCAGCTCTAGCTTAGATGGGTCAGCAAAATTACATTTTACATCTGATTGAAGTCTGGTAAAGATAAATCGTGGCGAAAGAGGTCAGGTAATTTCTGGATTGTTAAAAAGAACAGACAATTTTCTCCATCTTTACCGATGGATCGTATATATGTGTTCCACTAATTTGCATCCTCTTGCCTACTACTCTTGAAACAACACCAAGTAAATGATCAACCAGTGCCACAATACAAAAGAATCTTTGAAGTTTACTGCTGCTAATTTGCTTTCTTTTTCTTTTCTTTTTATTATTGTTTACTCAATACAAGTCTTAAGAGCTTGTTGGTGAATAAAATTGTGTAAAAGCCGATGGCGAAAGAAGAGGTATACATTATGCGGATATCTAGTATATATATATATATATATATATATATACTACATATCCGCATATATATATATATATATATATATATATATATATATACACTATATATCTAATAAAACCAAAGAATAAAGACTTGGCATGCGGTCATAAAACACATTTTCATGAATCAACTATATCCGCTACCTACCCCACTTTCTTCAAAATTCTAACGGGCAAGACTTATTCCCTTATTGCTAACCCCCGCCAACATCCCACACACAACTCCTAAATATAAGAAAAGAGATCTTCCATTTCTTTCCACACCACCTGATGAGAAATTGGAAGTCCAACGTCGAAGCAAAATGTACAATTTGAAGTGGTTATATATAAAAACAATTTGTACATGTTCTAAAATATAATTTAGAATATATATATATATATATATATATATATATATATATATATATATATATATAGTGTATCGAGGCAGCAAATAATTTTCTAAACATATACTGTTAAATATAAGAGACAATGAATGTCTATTATGTTCAATCATGAGCCGTTCTAAACATCGTATTTTGGCTTTAATTTCAGTTGAAAATAAAGAAAAAAATTCACGTGGTGTGACGTCATAGAACCACATTGCAAATTTGAGAACTGCCTTTGTTATTTTTGGTAACTATTGCCGTTGCCTAGCGGAGTTTTATTTCAACACAAAATAAAATCGTCGCTGATGGTGGATGTTATTGTGTTACCATCTTAATAACCTCTCTGAGGTGGCTCATGTGAGCCGAAAGCTTAGAACAAACTTAATAAACATCATCCAAATGTTGGAGAATTTTTGTCTTTATTTTCAACTGAGATTAAAGCCAAAATACGTCGTTTAGAACAGCTCATGATTAGACATAATAGACAATCATTGCCTCTTATATTTAACAGTATACGTTTAGAAAAAGGAATAAATATATTGTAGACTTGAAGAGATATTGTTGTTATAGAAGCATCCACTCGGGAGTTTGTTTCACAATGCGAGAGTTTTGAAGAAAAACTAGAACTTCTTCTTTACTAAAGGAATATCAAGATAATGTGGATGACTTGATGCCGTGTACAGGACATAGTAGGTTCTAGCTGCGAATGTCTGAACTGGTGGAAGTAATGAATTTTTTCTTATAGTTTCACACCAAGCAAGGCAGTGCCGCCACTGATGCGTAGGGGGTTACATAAAAGAGTAAAATTTTAAGCAGGAGAAGAGCGAAGAAAAAGACAAACCAGTAACAGGAGGTGTCCGAAGGGAAAGGGAAAGAAAGAAAAATGGGAATACAGATGTTATGACTGTTATGAAGGGAGAGAAAGTAAAAAAAAAAAGAAAAAAAGAAAAACAAGACAAACAGGGGTGATGTAGAAAGGACTGGGGAAGGACTGGAGTCAAGTGGATAGAGATGGAAATTGACATTGTATTTAAATTTCTGGAGGGTGTAGCTGTCAGGAAAAGCAAGAACACGGAAGGAAGCTTCACGGGTGTGAAGTGCGAGAAAGGTAGCTGTTGAGTAGAGTTATCGGCTGCATTTGGTAGATTTAACTGTAAAAAGGTAGAACCTTGTCACCAGTCTGGTTGCTCGAGTAAATTCTTGTAGAGGGGGCATTAGTGAGCTAAGTTCGTCGGAGCAGAAGCCTTGAAAATATTTGTAGAGGCAAGCCATATTCCGCCAGTGATAAAGTGGCTTGAGTTGAGCTGCTAGGTCTGAACCGATCACATTACAGATTCTTCTTTGGAACCTGACGAGAATCCCAAAATGAACAGCAGGGTGGCCTGAGCAGATATGACGACAGTATTCTATTCACGATTTGAAGATTTGCCATGGAAATAGTGATAGAGTAGTGGGAGGCTAATAACGTTTTGTCTGTGTGCAGGATGAAAAATAATAATGAATCGCCCTCGAAGGACGTTTTATCACATTTAATTCTAAGTGAGGACTGGGCAGCGCCAGCCCAGATATAAGAACAGTAACATAAAAGAATACCAGTTTTCTGTGCAGGCAAACGGTTTTTTTTAATTATTTCACTCCGAGCAAGGCAGAAATGCCACTGATGAGCGGGGGGCTACATAACTGTAAAAAGATTAATTAGAAAAGAGTGAGGAGTACAAACTAGTTAGAAAGGAGCAATAGAAAGCTGAGAATGCAGGTGCGATGACAGATACATAGGTGGAGAGAAAGGGAAGGATATACGGGGATGGGGAGTGAGCTAGAGTCCAGTAGTTAATATATGAGTATTGATTTTGCATTTAAATTTCTGGAGGTTGTAGCCGTCAGGAAAGCAAGAATATAGGAGCGAGTTCCACAGGCGGGAAGTGCGAGAGAAGAAGCTACAGGAGTAGAATTGTCGTCTGCATTTGGCTAACCTGACTATGAATGGGTGGGACCAAGTTGCCAGTCTGGTTGCACGAGTAAACACCTGTTGAGGAGGCACCAGTGACTTAAGTTCGTCCGAGCAGAAGCCATGAAAGTATTTATAGAACAGACAAAGGGAGGCCATATTTCGACGGTGGGGAAGTGGCTGCAGTCGAGCCGCCAGATCAGTACCTATCACATTACTGACTCTCCTTTGGAGCCTGTTGAGAAGGGGGCAGGGGCGCCTGACCATAAATGGCAGCAGTACTCCATGCACGGACGGATGGTTGACTTGTATATATGCAGGATGGATTCAGGCGGAAAAAAACATGCTGGATCGACATAGTGACCCAACCTTCTTAGCCCAGTGAGGTAGTATCGATAAGAGCATTTTTTTTTTTTTTTGGTTGAAAACGTATATAAGAACACATAGCCAAGCGAATAAAAGCGTTAGTTAGAAAACAGTGATTTGACTCAGTGTTGTAAGTTCAATACCTAAATACAGCAGTGATGAACAAAACAAGAGTTAAAGGAAAATAACTAAGATATCTGGAAGCGGCATGACTCATGGAACGAGAACAATTCACCTCAGTAATTGAAATAAATGGTATGGTTCAAAATTCCAGTCATCTGAAGATGAAACGGCCGAAACGTCGTGAATATCGCAATAATGATGTAAACAATACCTCATCTCAGAATTATAGAGAAATAAGTATATAAAAACTTCAAAACATAATATTTCTTCTGGTGAATATACTTGCGATTCTTTAGAGCATAATTTTTTTCATTACCAGGTTCACCTAAAACTGTACAGAAAGAGTGGAATGTAACGAATTCTAGGTGAATGATTTATATGTGTGTTAACATCTGTGTACTTTAATAGCAAAAAATGTACAAACAAAAATGAGAAAGGTATAAAAGATTTCACCATAAACATGAATGTTTCTCCAAGTGAATAAAAGAAATAAAAAGAAACTTTTGAAGAATAAGAAATCTCTCCAAAAAAGAAACCGAGGAATTGTTAGGAAACTGTTATATGTTTGTATCTGACAGGAAATAAAGTTAAAAAATACGCGAAAGACAGCGACGGAAAATTTATGGTCAAATATTATATATAGTAATTTTGTTTTTACGATGGTTTATAATATCTTTATATCACTACACAAAAGTTTTCATATTTCAGAACAAAAATGTTCCTCTTCAGGTGATATGCTAAAATATATATTTTTTATTTTAACATAATACCTGAAGAGGAACAGTTTTATTCTGAAACATGAAAAACTTTGTGTACTGATATAAATATATTATAAACCATTGTAATAGTAAATTACAATATTAAGCTCTACTCTGTATCGAATAATTTGTAAAAGTAAATGTTTCAACAGTTGGTTTTTAATCTACGTGTTCTTTCGCTTTTCTGTAATATATATACATCCGCAGGCAGATCTGTTTCGCTGTATCACAACTTATCAGTACGATTAGACATCCGATTGCTTTTAACCCAGGATTGAAACCCGACCGAATTGGCATCAGTCGGCGATTCTACATCTGGGCTATGGGCTCTCGGTATATAGTCATACGGAGACAGATCCGTTTCGCTGTAAGAAAGCCGATTCCTTTTTACACAGGATTGAAACCCGACCGAAGTGGCATCAGTCAGCGATTTTACCTCTGAGCTACGGGCACGCGGTAGAAGGAGACAGACATTTTAGCGTGTATATTATCATTATACACGCCCAACAGCTGAGAGTGTTCTAATTCATTGCTGAATGAACGATGCGTAGATGCCAGAGTAGCTACTGTTTTTCAAAGTCTACCATTCTTCCAGAGTGCTCAATCAGGGTGTGAAAGCGTAAATAGTCATGCGCAGACAGATTTGTTTAGCGGTATCACAGCTCATCAGCACGATTAGACAGCCGATTGCTTTTTACCCAGGATTGAAACCCGACCGAATTGGCGTCAGTCGGCGATTCTACCTCTGAGCTACGGGCACTCGGTAGAAGGAGGCAGTGTGTGTGTGTGTGTGTGTGTGTGTGTGTGTGTGTGAAAGAGAGATAAAGATATGTCTTACGGTATGCTGCATTTATAGGGATGTGCGTTGTGGCACGATGGATATCGACTCGGAATGAGAAATCGGACAACCGAGTTCGAATTCCAGTTAAATTGGTTGCTTTCACTTACACGCAGATATCCCAAGTTAAGGTATCAATTCACCTCTTCTCCCTTCAGTTATGGGTTGTATAGTAAAATAGATTTGGTTCTGTAGCTTTGGTTACCAAAGACCTCAAAGAATGTTCCAGGGAAACAAATTTGCATCAAGTGAAGAAGTGTTATCGGTACAAATCGTCCTACAAAAAAGACATGGAATTGTTGGAATCAGTGTATCACCCTAGAAGGAGACTATGTTGATGAATAAAGTCGAATTTTGCTTAAAAGCTGTTGTTTTTATTGTTAGGCGCGGTATTTATTGAGTGATGTGTTTTTGCAATAATTATGTTGTCTAATAGGAAAGAATATATATATATATATATATATATATATATAATAAAGAAAGGTCTTTATTATAATATACTATATATCATCACTATTATAATAAAGAACGGCCTTTAATATGTATATATTAAAGAGCGCTCTTTATTAAAATGGATATGATAATGCTCTCATTACGACTGAGATCTCTAGAGAAGTATTTTTTTTTTAAAGTTCCGCTCCTGCGATATATGCATTACTCTTAATGAATGAATTGAGTTATTTCTATGACTGGCGTGTGTGCATACATGCTTATATACAACACATTAAAATTTTCCATTTCTGATTCAATGTGCCTATGGCCCAGTGGGTAGCGACCCTGACTGACACCAAATCGGTCGAGTTGCGATCTCGGCCAGAAGCAAGTTGATGTGTCTAGACATACTGATTAGCTGTGATACAGCGAAACAGGCTTTTATGTGGATGACTAATATATATATATATTATATTATACCGTAACACACACACATACACACACACTGCCTCCTTCTACCGAGCGCCCGTAGCCCAGAGGTAGAATCGCCGACTGACGCCAATTCGGTCGGATTTCAATCCTGGGTAAAAAGCAATCGGCTGTCTAACCGTGCTGATGAGCTGTGATACCGCTAAACAGATCTTTATTATAATAGAGATTTTATTTGTATATATATATATATATATATATATATATATATATATATAATTTCCCTATTTTCTTTCTCTGGGGTTTGGATTATTAATAATTTTTTTTAGGTCTTAATGTACGTTTCTCAATATTAGGTATATCAATATATATGTAGTCATCATTTTATACAGCATAACTATATAAATATTTTACCGTCATTTTTGACGGGAGGGGTCCACTTGTTTAAAAAATAATTAACCTACCGTACCTTCTTAAATAACGTATTGATTGGTCGGGTGACAACATTGAAAGAAGTAATTTAATTTTGCCGGCATATATACAAGAATCAGAAATAAATAAATGGGGAAGAAAATGAGATTGAAAGCGTTGATGATAAAACGTTTTGCCATCACCGATCAGACCCCGAACTTTCACCTATCATGATGCAGGTGGGATCGCTCAACGAGGTATCTTCACTTGAACGTCTATTGAGTCTCAGGTTCAACACAAACCTCAAGTGGTTCTGGGTATGACGGTAAACTGCATCCGGCAGCAAGGCCTCTGTTTGGGAGATTGTGAGGAGCATGGAACCACCTCTTAATTGTTGTTGTTCCCAGGTTCACCCTGACCAGGAATGGTAGCACCTGTTAGTGTCCCAGCTATGGGCAAATAGTTAACCCACAAACTGGGATCAAAACACTATGAAAAACTTTTATAGAAGTTAGAAGTATATATATATATAAATATACTTTTTATAGGAAAATATACATTTTTGAAAGAAAAATATTACCAATAGTATTTTCTGAAGAAAACATTACCATATTTTTGAAGAAAAAAGTTATTTTTGAATACAAAACTAGAAGTCATCTTTAGTTTTCTGAAATACAAATTGTTTTTAAATTTTAAAAAATAATTTTTTCATCAAAATCTGACTAAATCAACCTTCTCACTATAAGAGGAAATTTTAAAAACTACCTTAAAACTCTACTTTGTTTGGCAATAAATAACCCACAGAGATTGATATGGCATTAAACAAAACTCAAATTTAAATTCAAACCTCAAGTGGACCTCATTCTTTTGAAGATGCTGTAAAACTGGTCTGTTGATTATCCTTTTCTAGTATCTGACATCTGCTAGATACATTAAATGAGACAGATCTGTTAAAAAATGGTGTATTGCTGCCATATAATGGCTGGAACTGCCAAGTCCATATTTGCATGTCTTCAAAAAGCATTGACTCACCCTACAAAACTTTTGTCCACTGACGAAAAATCGCAAGAATCTTGCTGCTCTATCGCTAATTCCATAGCGTCTTTTAACAAGCTACATTCCTTAGTCCGACCACACTCGACCATTACAACTGTGAACCGCCATGCCACGGACACACAAAAATGAATTTTCTACATGCCTTCGTATTCCTATATTAAGAAGTAAGTTCCATTTATACAATTTTTTCCCAAGATTTGCTGTTTTCTAGAAGAAACTGCCGGTAAATTTTCCATAGTTGCCATTGTTCCGATTGCTTTCGGCCAGTGCTTTACTCATTCTCAAGGGTGTTGTGTTACGTATATTTATTCACTGTTTGTTGTAATAAATACTATGTGTATTGTACTACTACTACTACACAGTAAAACCTACTATGTAGTACTAAACACTGAGAATAAATATAGTAGTTTTTACTGTTTAATAGTAGTAATAAACACAGTAGATTTTACTGTGTGATTGGACTACAGCACACGTAGTATGTAGTACAATACACAGAGAATTAAAAAAAACTAACACAATAGGCTTGAGAATTTTGATTTCTTCAAGTCTAGAGTTTACAGTTATTTTTCCTGCTTAACTCCATGAAGTTCGCTCATTACCTTTTCGTAAGCCTACACTATCACTGAGTCTGTTAAATGCCATACGTGATACACACTTGGGCGATCTTGTCTCGAAAGAGACCTGACTGACTGGGCACAGGATTATCACGCAGGAAGCTGCCATTACTTTCTGCGGTAGACTGGTTGCCAGCCAAGGCTGTAGAATCTAATCTATGCTGTTATTTAACCCTTACCTGGAAGAGACGGATTAAGACCTTTCCTAATGGTATTTGTGCGTAAGTGAATGCATGGAATCCTACACTATACCACACTAATTCACTAACTTGAGTGGCTCTTAGGTGTTGAATTGGGTAAACATTAGTATGAAAAAGAATGATTACCGTGACCATAGAATAACTAGAAGTGATAATATATTTAATGTACGAAGTGGTAAATATATAAAGAAATAAAAAGAATGAGATAATATTAAGGAAAAAATGATATATATGAACGGAAAGAAAAAAGAGGAATCAAAGAAGAGAAGAAAGAATATAATAAACGAGAAAGATAGGCTTTTATGATAGAAGTAATGAGATGTTGTACCTCACAAGAAAGAGATGAATAAAAAAAGAAACGATATATGCATTTTAAAGTGATGAGAACATAAAAACAGAAACGTATACATAAACATAAAGTGAAAATCTTAATAGTGAAAAAGAACTGCCTGTATTCGTGCCTCTAATGGGAGAACTTAACCGGACCTCAGTCGTACGTTAATTAAGCAAGCATATTCTATCTGACTGCTGGTCACCTTGGCGGTGATGGAGTGACACTGTCCCCTGCCCTTGCACCGTTGCTTCATCAATTTGCTGTCCAAACGCCTAATTACCCGCCATTCCATGTTGCAGGTTTATGGACACTGGGCCCGGACCGTGAGAAACAGTATAAGGTTCAAAATAACACTGACGTCAAATAAATCAGAGCTGGAGAGACTGCGCCCATCCGTTGCCCGGCCAGCCATTGGTCGGATAAAACGAGCGCCACTATCGGTATTGACAAGGAGGCTGACCGCGTCGTGTCATAACAAAATCGACCAGGCGTTGAATGGGAATGACAAGAAAATATATATGGTAATAAATCGGAGAAATACGAGGGGGATTATTCGCGCCAAGTGAACCCTGAAGCGGCACCAAAAACGGTAAAACTGTTCTGGTGATTTTATGGATGAGTCTTCCTCAAAAAGCCAGAGGAATATGAGTGTTTATATATATATATATATATATATATATATATATATATATATATATATCCTGTATGCGTATACTATTAATATATTTCTGCATTATATCTATATATTGCGTAAATGTCACTCTCTCTCTCTATACACAAACAAACATTCACATATATATATACGTATGTGTGTGTGCGTCTGTGTGTGTATGGATGTGTGTGTGTGTGTGTTCGTGTGTGTAGATGTACACAGGCATAGACTGAATATATGGACAATATGAGATTTTATTACGCACCTACATTTTAAATAATATAAGTATTAACCAAACGATGTTTATATAAGTTACAGTACATATATATCCACAATTTTGATCACAGCACTTTATTCAAAAATTGGAAAAATACAATAAATTAAACGGACCGATCTTTCCGATACCTTTCAATCATATATATATATATATGTGTGTGTGTGTGTGTGTGTGTGTGAAAGCGTTAACCGTTAAAAATCAAGTCGACAACGACGAATCAATCAATTTTTTTTATTGAGATTCTTTTCCAGCATACTTACAGTTTCTATTTTTAAGAGTTTAAAGAATATAAAAATTATCCATATTTTTTATTGTTCCGAGCGCTTATGGTCAGTGGTTTATCCATTTTCATGGGTGTTGTATTGGATATAATTATTCTTTGTGTGTTGTATTACATAGTAAAGTTTACTGTGTAGTAGTAGTAATAAAAACACGTGGTATGTAGTACAACACACGGGGAAAAATATATAACTAAGAATAGTTAAAGCTCTGGACGAAAGCACACAGAACAATAAAACCTAAAAACACTTTTTCTATAACTTCTGATAAACGGAAACATTATGCAATGCTGCCCAAGACCAATTTGTTTTCACTAGGAACGTTCACGCACATATTATGCATAATAATGTGGATCCTAAATGCAGGTTCTGTGATAAATACAAAGAAACAATAGACCATCTAATCTCAGGATGTTCTGCATTTAACCCAAATGAATATAAAAATCGTCACGATAGAGTAGGGCAATATTTACACTGGACAATGTGCAAACACCTTGGAATATATGTAAACAAACACTGGTATGAACATCACCCAGAACCGTGTGTGTGAGCGTGTGTGTGTGCGTCAGTCATATATATATATATACGATACAGTGATGCAACTACGCATGTGCACGAACGAGAGATGCCGGAAATAAAAAAAATTGAATCATTTTATTTTTATGTTTTGGGAATATATGAAATAAGAAAATATTACCCTAAAACTAAAATGTTCAGAAAGTGCTTTAATCAGATTTACGTCTACGTTCTATTTATGTCAATGTGAGATATTTGGCGAATTTATACACCGAAAAAGCATAATTTCGTTTTTTAAATTTAAAATTCAAAGCGTCTTTCATTTGTGCGGATGTAACGTCGCATTAATCTAAAAAAACATGCTAGTAAGTCCCAAGAGACGAAACGAGACACGTATATACTTTTGTCCACTCTATATATATACGTTAGTATAAGTAAGTAGGTTGACCTAATGGGGTCAAAGAGACGCTAAAAGCAAAGGGAATTGTTTTGTTTCTTTTTTTTGTTTTTTTTTTCAGAGTTCAAACTCTTTCAAGACGGTTTGAACAACTTCAAACGGATCCAACGCCATTATTTGAAACTGGACTCTATTTCTTTCTTTCCTCTTTCCTCCCTTCTTTCCTTCTCTCTCAACTTTCCCCTTATATTTATTGTCATTTATTTGTTTTTTGTAATTTTATGTTTATTATTATTATTTTTATTGTTATCCCTCTCTTCATTTTAAGAAAAGATTCATTCCGGCAGAATTTTTGTACCAGATGGAAGGATATATTGTAAGGTCTGATGATATGATCTAATTAAACTCATTGAAATGAGCTATAGTTTATAACTGAAATGACGTGTTGAGTTTTCCTTTATAAACTATACATATATATATTTATTGTTTAATTTTGATATTATTTAGTGCCAAGTCTGTTGTTTTCAGTAGTTATTACATATTTTGACAAGCAGGTTTTTATGGTGAAGTGCTCGATATCGTATTGTAGGTAGGGCGTTGATAGGTACAAAATATTTGTCTCTTTAATAGAGCAGATTCATTCCGAGTTAAAAATGTTCGTGAGAGCGCCGTTATGATGTTCTCATCAGCAAAAACAATCAAGAAAAATCTGCTCTATTAAAGAAACAAACTCTTTGTACGCACACACACACACACACACACACACACACACACATATATATATATATATATATTCTTTACCGAGAATTCCCGAATGCGTAGGATGATAGACGTAATACACACCGTGATAATAAAAATGACAATGGGGCGTCTATTTCAATATGAATATCCAGTATAATAACGTTTGAAGTAATAAAAATGACTATTGAAAGAGTTTTGAAAATAAATCTATTAGTTATATATATATATATATATATATATATATATATATATATTATTCATCCACATTACAAGAGTGCTTCGCTGTATCCCATCTCATCTGTGTGGATAGATATCCAATATATATGTGTGTGTGTGTGTGTGTGTGTGTGTGTGTGTGTGTGTGTGTGTGTGTGTGTGTGGTTGTATCAAAAACAATGAATTTGCACGCACACGTTTAAGTGGATATATATGTGTGTTTTGCTGTGATGAACCCACCCTCAAAGTTTCTGAAATTATATTGATACACTATATATATATATATAATAAGTAAAGAGCATGTTGGAATAAGTGTCCTTAATCTAACATGTTTCACTATTAACAAGTTTCTTTAGAGATTTATTAATGACGAATGATTTAAAAATCCAAGAGACAGTATATTTATTGAGGTATAGTTTAATTGGTTAGATACCTGTCACGTGTGATAAAGCAATGGATGAATTTAACAATTATGTAGAAGAAAAGACTTGTGTCTGTTTAAGTGTGTGCCAACACGTAATAAAAACATTAGTTGTTCATTATGAATGTATGTACATATAAGCACAGATAGTGTGTGTCAAGCGCATGCCAATCAATGTTGAACTAAGTGTGTGTATATGTCGATAACATTAGTATGTGTGAATGACAGTCACGAAATACATTTCCGTTCAAAATACGTAACAGTATTGTATACATGTGTCAAGTGATGGAACGAAAAGTTTTTTTTTTAATTGAGAGAAATAGTTATGCATGTATGTGTTGAGAGAAATCATGTGCGAATGTGTGTTTGTGAGTCAGTAAAAAGGTATGCACGTGTAACGTGGTGGAACGATTTTCTATTCTAAATAACATGAGAGAATTGCGCGTTGGCACGCACACTTAAACAGACACAATTTTTTCCCTCTACATTTGATATTCATCCATTGCTTTCTCACACGTTACACGTATCTGATCAATGAAACTATACCTCAATCAACATACCTTCTCTTAGATTTTTAAATCATTCGTCTTTAATAAATCTCTGAAGAATCTTGATAAAAGTGAAACATCTTAGATTAAAGACACTTTTTTCCTACTTGTTCTTTATTCTATGCATCGTATCGGATTCCGATCCATATATATATATATATATATATATATATATATATATATATATATATATATGGGGGGGGTTGGGTGCAATGGATACCGACTAGGAACAACAAATCGGGGAGCCGAGTTCGAATTCCACTTGAATTCCTCGCATTCACTTACGCACAAATAACCTTAGGAAAGGTATTAATCAGTCTCTTCCTGCCAGTTATGGGCTAAATAATAGGACAGATTGGGTTCTATAGCCTTGCCTGGAAACCATTCTACCGTAGAAAGGACAACCTACTGCGGGATAATCTTATGTCGAGTCATTTATGTCTTTTTCGAGACATGATCACCCAAAGCGTGTATCACGTATGGCACTTAACTGACTGATATATATATATATATATTGAGAGAGTGAAGAAAGTTAGAGAGAGATAAAGAGAGAGAGAGAGAGAGAGAGAGAGAAATGAGCATCATATATGACGTTATTTTCCGGAATCTATATTAACCTATCGATATGCTTAACTCGTTTACTCTTTTGACTTTAGCATAGCCTGTTGCTTTTTCCTGTCTACAATAAATATTTTCTTTATCGAACTCAGCTCTCCGATTTTATCGGCTCGGAACGAGAATCCGGAGTGTCGAGTTCGAATATCAGTTAAATTCCTTGTTTTCATCTGCGCGCAAATACCCTTAGGAAAGGTATTAATTTGTCTAGTCGATCCAGCGGTGTGTCAAATAACAGAACAGACTGGGTTCTATAGCCATGACAAGCAACCAGTCTACAGCAGAAATTTATGGCAACCTACAGCAGTAAAATTTTCCGCCAAGTCAGTCATGTCTCTTTCGAAATATGATCACCAAAGTGAGTATCACGTATGGCATTGAACTGACTGACCGATATATATAAGAAGAAAAAAAACATACAATGCCGTCCTGTTGACGTAAGACTACGTGAATTTAACCTCGAGATCTCTGGTGAGAGTTGCAAAATAACATCAAACGGATAGACTTGCCATTCCTAGATTTTACGCTTAATACTTACGTATCATTTTTTTTCTTTTAGCAAACACCTTTTTAAAAGTCCTTCATGTCACACCCTCTATTTCCCAGTAAGGTTGGGATTTAGATAAATATCAACATATTAACGTACTTGTTTTGTATAATTTATAATTTACTGCTACATCTAAATAGCATAAAACACCTGCGAAAACCTCGTTTCCTGCTACGAATATATTAACTGATAATACTAAACACATTGTTTTTTTTTTGTTTTTTGTTTTATTTATCCTGTCACACCGAGCAAGTTGGTAATGCCACTGATGTGCAGGGGGCTACATAAGAGTAAAATGATTAAGTAGAAGAGAGTGAAGAGAAAGACGAACCAGTTAGAAAGGAGCAAGAGAAGGATGGGAATACAGGTGTGATGACAGTTGCAAAGGTGGAGAGACAGGAAAAGATATACGGGGTGATGAAAGAACTAGAGTCAAGTGGTTAATAGATGAGTATTGACATTGCATTTAAAATGCAATTCATTATTAATTGGTTTTGGTTTAAGCTCTAAAAATCTGACTGGTGATCGTGCAAATTAAAAGATAGAGAAAAGTTATCTAAAACATATAAATAATATATTATCTGTAAATAAGCAGAATGTATATTCATGAAAGACAACGTAAAGTGTGTGACTCTGATTGAAGACCTTGAAATTAAGCAGGTACAGATCTGTCTGCGGATGACTGTTTACGCTCTCACATATCTGGTTTAGGTGATAACAGATTACGGAAAATGTGATAACAGATGATGAGAAATGCAATAACAGAATATAGGAAATGTGACGCAAATGTTGGAGTTGTGACGAAAACTTATTGCAATAGGGAAGGATAAATTTAGCAAAGATTTCAAGCAGTACTAAGCTCTTTGTTCCTTAGTTATGACCAGCTTTGTGATATCCTTCCTCCTATGTGGCAATCCTAAGAGTATAAGACGTCCTTTCAGGAAGTGCGTTGTGGTTCGGCCCGGAACGAGAAATCTTAGAGCAGAGTTCGAATTCCAGTTGAATTCTTTGCATTCACTTTTGCGCAAATACTCTTGGGAAAAGTATTAATCCGTTTTATCCATCAAGATATTAGTGAAATAACAGAACAGATTGCGTTCTATAGTCTTAGTTAGCAACCAGTCTATCGCAGGAAGTAATGGCAACCTATTGTATCCGGCGTGTATCCGGTATGACATTTAACTGAATGACTAACCAGGATTCATTAATAACGGTCACAACCTTAACAACATTAAATATACAGTGTTGGTGGCAGACTAAGATAGAAAACAGCAGGAACTCCAACAGAATTTGATAAAGGGGATTGAGAACAAACGTCTAAATATCAACTCAAAATTTTACCATTTGTCCATGCTTAAAATATTGCTTCAGCATATGGCCTGGTGCTTCTGTTTTATATATAGAGAAATACAAACAATACTCAGCAATATCACTGGTCCTGCTCTGGCATCTCAGTTTCCGTCAATTTCTCACCGCCATAAAGTTAGCACTCTGTGCCTTTTCTATAAATACTTGCATGGCAGTTGTTCGAATGAGCTATTCAGCATGTTACAAAGATTTTTTAACATTTAAGCAGATTACTAGACTGATGTGCGTTGTGGTGCAGTGGATATCGGTTCGGAACGAGAAATCGGGGAGCTGAGTTCGAATTCCAGCTGAATTCATTGCATTCCCTTACGCGCAGATACCCTTGAGAAAGGTATTAATCCGTCTCTTCCTTCCAGTTATGGTTTAAATAACAGGACAAATTGGGTTCTATAGCCTTGGCTGGCAACCAGTCTACCGCAGAAAGCAATGGCAACCTACTGCGGGATAATCTTTTGCCCAGTCAGTCATGTCTCTTTCGAGACATGATCGCCCAAGCGTGTATCACGTATGACACTTAACTAACTGACTGACTAGAGTGACGACGAGATCTCACCAATTTACACTTGAATTAAGTTTAACCGCAAATTCTACGCTAATAGTTTATTTTTCTCGCATTTATCGCTTATGGAACTCGCTTTAGATTCCATGCATTCTAGCCTACTTTAATCATTAGAAATTTAAATCCCATCTCAATCGCTATTTACTAATTCTACAACATTCAGCAAACCATTGAGTCATAGTAGTTTTATCGCTGGATTAAAAAACAGTAAAGCAAAATCTATGGTTTTTAATTACAAATTAATGATACTAAAATTAAACAATTGCAGAAGTCTAAACATCTCGGAGTTTTTTAACAGATGAGGAAATATGCGATACCGAATTTCGAAAGTGCATTGTGAAAAGAAAAGATGCCTTTAAAAAGTATTAAAAAACAGAAGAATTCCACGGAAAAAATTAAAGAGTAGTGTACTTTTATCTTATATCGGTATTCCCATATGGTAGTGAATGACAGACCATCTTCTTACAGAAGCAGAAATCAACAGAAGTGTACTTCTACAGAAAAATGCTGCGAATACTATGGTCTGAACACATGAGCAATGACAATCTTTTAGAGAAAATTGAAGCAAAAATGACTCTTATACGTAGCATCAGAAAGAAACAGTTGAAATTTATAGGTTCCTCTAGGAGGGAAGAGGGTTTGGAAAATTTTACACGCACAGGACATATTGATATCAAGAGAGAGGGAGAAGAAAATAACGCATGACCTACGTTATGCGTTATTGAGTTTACAATCAGAATGAGACAGTCGACATTTTAGGACACACTGTGGAAAGAAATCGTAGAAAACTTGATACTTACAGGACATTTTGATGAGGAGAGATGGATATATGAAATAACCTACATAATGTAAATGTTTGAACATTGAAGAACAGAGATTAGAACATATATCAACAAGACAAAATTTATTAAGGACTACAAAGGACAATAAGTTGTTAAAAAGTCATGATCACACACATCCTAAAGTGACACAACATACAGAAGAAGAAATGGAAGTGAGTGTTGGATAATTTTCTCACAAATGAAGATTACATTCGATTCTTCAAAATGTTACTTATAACAGGAATAGAATCTGTGATTAAGCTATTGATTCGTTTTTTACGGATTATCAACTCCTTGTAAGTTATTTAAAGCTAGAAAATATTTTAGATTGAAAGCATTTTTTTTAGATAATAATGATTTAATGATAAAAATGTAACAAATTATGTTATATATCGCCGTACGACGACAAAACAACAAACACGCATATATAAAAATATAAGGTTATATTTTTATTATTAACGACGGACCGTGTGGAATAGAGAACGGAAGGGTGAGAGGCACATAGTTGGGTTGACGGGAGTGTAGTTTTGCCTGTGGTGTTTCTCTCTTCCACTGGCCGTTCTCTGCTGGCGAATCCGTGTGTCGAGGTCTTTATATAGTCTCTAGAACCGGGACTTTCCTTCCGGTTTTGCCTCGCCCACGCAACGCCCACGTAATTCTAAGAGACACCTGATCTGTTTGCCTCTGTAGCCATTTACGACGCTGTCGGAAATAAGGTCAAAATGACATCCGCTCCGGCCTCGACAGGATGTATTTCACAAACACCTGTCTTGTCGCTTCGCCGCCCCCTTCACCGACAGGAAACACCATCGCTTGCATCACTTCCTCGGGTGGGGCCAGATTGTTATATTACAATTAGCCCATGTGTAAAAACTGGAAGCACACTAAACAAAAAACTGAGTAAAGCAAATCTGATTAGGCAAAAGTATTCCACTAATCACAGTTCCTCAATTTCGAGTAAACTAATCACTTCACCAAAAACTAAAACAGTCTCTGAATGGGCGTACCGTACTTTTACGCACCTACCCAACCACTACTTAGCCAATAAGCGCTCAGAACCAGCCAGCAACAATGGCTACAATCAACACCACCACTTTCGCAAAGTGATTCCCGTTTCACTTTCAGTCCGAAGCTTGTCAATTCGCAGTGCTCATACTACATTGCAAAATATACACGCGATACTTGCCCTTTTAGGTCGCCGAGGTAAGTCTCTGCTACAGTCCAAAGATGAAGGGAGAAAAATATTTTTGCGGAAGTAATTTTTATGAACTAAACTAAAATTCCAACTCAACTCTTTGATTAACGATTCTAAGCCATTATCAATTACACCATCAGCACATCAAAACTTTCAGCCCACGGCATTCTTATGCAATCAGTCATCTAAGTATTGACGTTGCCTAACTTTGATGATTTTACGGGAACCGATGTTTCAATGTGATATGACCGTAAGCCTAAAACATGTGTGTAACGAGGATATTTTAAAGGGTTACTTATACTTACAATCAGAATGAGACAGTCAACATTTTGTGACACACTGTGGAAAGAAAGCGTGGAAAATTTGACACTTACAGGACATTTTGATGGAAAGAGAGGGAAATATGAAATAACCTACATAATACATTTATATTAGTAGATGACAAATCTGGAATTCGAGGGAATAAAAGGTGTCAACCCTCGCTTAGAGGTACAAAAGACTGGATGTTGGAGAAAGCCATGACCGCCCATGTACTGAAAGCACACAGTATATAAAAAGAAGAAAATATATAAGTGCAAGGAAAGTATATAATTCAAAATACATCATTTAAATAATTCTCTTACAGTTCTTTAAATCTACTACGTGTATAATCTTAGATTTTTTATACTTCTAAATTACTGCCTTTATTGGTAATAGCCAAAACGGTATTTGCAGTTCGGTTCAGCTTCCAAATCTGTGCGTAATGAAAATAAATTTGAATAAGATTAAAAAATCTAAGAAAATATCTCTACCTATATTAATTGTATAGCCTGAAAATATCACTTAAGGTCGGAGAATAGTTCATCGAAATTCAATGAAAATTATGGCAACATTACAGTGTTCACGTCATTGAATTATTGTAATTCCGATGCGAAGTATTTTTATTATTAATTCTTGACTACATTTCTCTCTCTTATTGCTTTTTTTTCTCGCAGCATGAAAGGTCAACAGTCATTCTTCCATGATTTAACTGTCGGAAGTTATTTAACCTTGAAAGTTGTGATAAGCAATAAGAAAGAAAAAATAATTAAAATTCCCAATTTTCTCTGTGAAATGAATCTCAGAAAAATTCGATTAAATATTTCGCTCCCAATGACGTTTTACAAGAATTAAATTAATAAACCTTTTCTAATACATAAAGTAAGGACTTTTATAGTTCCTTCTTTATTCATTAAAATTTTCTCTCTGTCATGTCAAACTGGACTACTGCTTCAATAATAAATATACTTATCTCCGCTTTCTCTACCTCTCTGTGCATTGTTTTTTTAAATCATTTCACCCCAAGCAGGTCAATATAGTTACTAAAACATCAGAAGTTCATTGAGTGTTGTAGGGGACTCGGTGATGTTTAGTAAATTGGCCTTGTGTCAAACACGTCCGAAGTTCACACAATTTAAATATCAGAAGGTTGAAGGATGAATGTTGAAATATGGAAGAACAAAATATTTCGTTTGTACATTAAAGTGAAGATTTATTAACAGAATTACAAAATTGTAAGAAAATTATATGTGAAATTTCGTTAACTGAACACAATAACATATTTGTGAGAAGAAAAATGTTAATTGATAAAATGCATGCAGCTTTGTAGTTAAAATTGTTCAAAGAGGAATGTAAGTATGTAAAATGTCCACAGAAGTTTAGAGTTCATGGTTTGATGATAGCAAGTAGCTAAGTGTAACTGACGTGTAATGATCGTAGAAGAATGTAAAGTCATATAATCCTTCCTCTTTTTAGTAGGTCGGCGAAAGAGTGAGAAAGAAGAAATAAAGAAATAGTACTTAGCGTGTCCTGTTGTTGTGCTGTTGTTCTCTTTGGCGGCGTGTAGTGAAAAAAGAAAAGAAAATTGGATGTTACTGGTCGACGAGAAAAACGTGACCGATTCAGCTTGAAAATTCTTCCTTATATTGTGAGATACTATCTGATACCGCTTCCATTCTGACTGTTTTAAAATTTATTGCAACGAGTTCCGTCAGCTAACCGCTCCCATGCTGGACTGTTTTTGACCAGTCAGCAAAGAGGTTTAAATGATGATGTTCTCATGTTGCCGGCTCCAGCAGTTCTTTTCACTTCGAGGTGTGAAAAAACGTTATATATGAATTATTTATTTATCCAATCAGAATCCAGAATTTTGCTTTTAATTCTGATTTGTGAATTTTTTTTTTGTTTGGATTTTTCCAAAATGTTTTTCGTCGTTTTAATTCACTTTTGAGGAGGTGCAATTTTAGTCTGTGTGTTTTAGTTAATTGGTGGATGATATAGGGTTTGTTTCCGATAGTGTGAAAGAATAAGAAAAAGAAAACATTATTAAGAAGCGAGAAAAATAAAAGAAGAGGAAGAAAGTAGGTAACAACTGACACTGCATTTAAAATTTTGAAGTTCAAAGTTGGCTGGAAAGCAAGAAACCCGAATCTCTAGTTGAGAAGTGCGAGAAACGAAGCTGTTAACAAAGAACTTACGATTTCTTTCTAACCAATTCAACTGCACATTCGTGAAACTTTGTTGCCAATTTTAGAATTGGGCTTAAATTCATAAAATGTAGTCAAGAATTAATAACAAAAATAATTCGCATCGGAATTACAATAATTCAATGACGTGAATGGCGTAATGTTGCCATAATTTCCATTAAATTTCGATAAACTATTTTACGAGCTTAATTGATATTTCCAGTTTTACAATTTGTTTGTGTCTTAAATAAAGAGAACTAAGATATCATAAAGAAGCATGACTTAATGGAACGAGAACAATCAACCCGATGATCAAAATAAATATTGCATTTCGAAATTTCAATCACCGATGATCCGAACATAGAGGAAAGTTAATCAAAAAATTACTTTCAATGTGTTTATAGAAAAGACAATAGAAAACGAGATTTCGTCGGTGGGAAAGTGACGGAATCCGAGATGCCAGGTCAGTAACAATAACATTGCAGATTCTTCTTTAGATTTTATCAATAATCTCTAAATATATAGCCGGATCACCAAAATATATGTAGCAGAAATATTCTAAGCATTGACGAATGATAGATATATAAATAAGTATTTATTTACATTGTTCAGACTGTTCTTGTCATCTTTATTGCCATATTCACGATCTTTGTACACTCTGACTTTTACTGGTCCATGTTTCCCTGTGTCTTCAAGCCCAGTAGATAAAAAAGTTAGTTGGATCCAACGACTTGACCCAAAGTATTGTGAGTTCAATACCTGGCTACAGCATTGGTGAACAAAAAAATTCAGTTGTCTTAAATGGAGAGAACTGAGATATCCAAAAGAAGCATGACTTATGGAACGAGAACAATCTACTCCAACGATCAAAATAAAGATTTTATTTCGAAATTCTAATCACCTGAAAAAGTTTCGAACGTACAATGGCTGAACCGTCGTGAATATGGCAACAAAAACCATTTCGAATAACGTAAATCATGTAAATAATTACAATACTTCATCTCAGAAATCTTGACAAATAAATATGCAATATATATTCAGGAGAAAAAAGAAATAGTCAAGCTCGACGCAGTGAACAAAATTTTCTAACAGCCGATCTAGCAATTGATTTAATATAATCAAATTATTTTCCGAACAACCTAATAAAATGAAACACAGTTATACTAAGCAATAGCCGACTTCCATAATAATCTCGTGATAGGAACTAGCTAAAAATTTCTGACATGGTCGTTGTCATCCTTAGCCAACAGAGAGAAAAATGTAAGCCAGCTCGATGTCGTTAGCAAATCTGGGACATCAACTACAGCTCATGCAAGTCGATGATACTTATTGACGAGCATTTTATTGTGGCGGAAACCACCATCAAATGTGTGGTTCACACGAACATGAATATCTCCTTATGAGAAGGCAAATTGTGTCCGACAAAAAACCGGGAGAACGATGCGATCGTATTGAAATGCTTGTTGGCCAATTTTTATCACAGCAGTGAGGAATTCTGAGATAGAATTTGAAGGTGAAATAGGAATAGTCACGTTGACACATATACAGTCCACGTCGGCTGTGATGGGCTGTGAGTCCTGAAGAACGAAAGCCATACCTTGTCAACCCACTTTTAGAGGTCTCATGATCAAGGAAAAATATGGTATTGAACACGTGTACAAATCTTGTATCGTGGGTGTGGCCTTATGTGTTCCAGCAAAATTATCCTTTCACCTGAATAGCTAAGAATGTTAATTATGGTTTTTTTGTAACTCTATGTTCATACATTTAGCGAAGCAGGATTCATTTCTGTATACAAGCTTTTTTTTTCAAAATCTTTATCTATTATCTCGGTTTACCGAAATGTTTCTTCATTGTTATATTCTTCTCCTTCTTCTTTGAACTCTTCTTTCACACTCTCTTGTTTTTTCTTTTTCTTCTTCATTGAACCTTTCTTCTCGGCTCCTCTTCACGGCTACTTTGCGCCCTTTCTTTCCTTTTTGTCGTCTGCAATTCCTTTTAACTCTTCGTCTTCTTCATTGTTTTCTTCTAATCTTATTCTTAAACATCTTCTGACCTCTTCTTCTTCGGTACACCTTCTTCTTCTTCTTCTTCTTCTTCTTTATTATCTTCTTTTTCTCTTTATTTTCTTCATTTTCTTTTTTCACCCTTCCCGTCATCCTTTCTCTTTTCCTTGTCGTCTTCTTATTCTTCTTTCGCCATTTCTATATATCGCTTTCAATAATATCTCTTACTACAACTTTACTTCTATTATTCTTTTCGTCAATTTTTTTTTATTATCCAACTTTTCTCATTTTCCTATAACGATATTATCCATTTACTAATGAATCTCCATGTTTTGGTTTATTCGTCTTCCTTTTGTCGCCATTTTGATACCACGGTACGCATCTTTTTTTCTGTCATCGCCACAGTTGGCAGAAACATCTTCAACATTTTCAACGCCCATCAGAGTTTCAGTGTTTACCGCTTGCAACGATCACCTAATGTTCATCTCTTTTATTTGGTCAGTTGAACAAGCTGTCATATTCTCACTATTTTAGCGTTCCAGCCAATTGTCTTGGAGGAAATACATGATTCGCCAAACACTAAACAACGTGTCCTTGAAAGCAAGAAAACAATCGGCTTAAAAGCCTGAAAAATAATTAAAATCAAATTTACGTCAGCCGTTGTCTGAGTAAATAGCTGTGATTTGCGCGTGTTTTTTACACTGTTTGTGTGAGAAATAATGTTGTGTATGCATGCATTTCTCATGAGTTCACGTCTGCTTGTCTTTCTGGAAAACTGAAAAGAATAAAGATGGAGAGAAAAAAAAATTTGTAAAAAAAAGAAATAAACGAGGTGACGAAGAAAAAAATGAATGAAAATGATGTTTGAAAATGGAAGAATGTTTTGAAAGTGAACAGATTTAAACGGGAAAAGAAAGAATAAAAACGTAATATAAAAAAGATGATAAAAATGTAAGAATGTTGAGATAGAGTTTGAGTTTTATTTAATGGCATATCAACCACTGTGGGTTATTTAATGCCAGAAAGGTGGGGTTTTAAAGTATTTTTTAATGTTAGGTTATAGTGAGAATGTTGATTTAGTCAGGTTTTTGTTTTTATTCTTTTTTATTTTGTTTTTATTCTTTTTTATTTTAGAAAACTGAAAATATTTTCTAGTTTTGTATTTGAAAATGTTTTGCTGAGAATATTTTTTTTTCCTTCAAAAATGTGTCATGGCAATAATTTTTTTTTTCGAAAATGTTTTGTTGGTAATTTTTTTCCTTCAAAATTTTTTATTTTTCTATAAGAGTCTATTTTTATGTATATATTTATATATTTTCACGGTGTTTCGACCCCAGTTTGGGGGTGGTTAAAAATTTACCCATAACTGGGACCCTAACAGGTGCTACCACTCCGGGTCAGGGTGGACCTGAGAACAACAGCAATTAAGAGGTGGTTCCATGCTCCTCACAATCTCCCAATCATGCCCAGGATAAGGAATGCTGAGAGACATAGACGAGACAGAGAAAGAGAGAGAGAGAGAGAGAGAGAGACTGAAATAAATAAATTAGCATTAAAATGTGGAGGGGTTAACAGATGACGAAGTATCTCATTTATATACAAGGTTACATAAGAAAAAAGCGATTAGTGGCAAAGAGAGAGAGAGAGAGATCATGCAGATTTACTGTCAACACAAGAACACAAAATGTCTCTGTTTCTCGCTTACTTTCTCTCTCTCCCTTTCTCTCTCTTTTTCTCTCTCTCTCTCGCTCTCTCTCTCTCTCTCTCTCTCTCTCTCTCACACACACACATATATATACACGCACTTTTTTATTTACCGTGTCTTTTAAGGACGTAGTCAATCATGGACTTCCACTTGCCCCTATTCCATGTCGCTCTTAATATTGATATCGCTCCAAAACCCCGCTCTACCCTCAACTTGCTAAACTACTTTAAGTATGTCGCAGGTTGAGTTTCCCAGTTTCTCTTTCACTATAGCCGTTCTGTGAGTATTAGATTCTCTAAGCCCTCCTTCCTCATTAAGTGTCCCAGAAATACCAGCTGTCTATTTTTTATGCTAAGTAAAAGTTTCCTTTTCGTTTGCATCCTCTCCAAAAAACTTGTCCTTGCTCACATGCTCAGTCTATTGTATCCTCAGCATCCTTCTGTAGAATCACATTTCTGTTGCTTCGAGTCTTTCCTTCATATCTGAGGAGATCGTCCAACATTCGATGCATTTATAACATTTTTCAAATATATATATATATATATATATATATATATATATGTGTGTGTGTGTGTGTGTGTGTGTGTGTGTGTGTGTGTGTGTGTCCAAATCAATAATGAACGAAGAAAATATTTGCAGCGTTCAAAACATTACTTTAAAACAGTTCTCAGTATAATAATAGAGTAATGAATATTTATTATAAATTATATTTTAGATAATAATGATGGTAATAAACGTACTTTTAAAAAGAAAATTAAGAACACACTCCTTTTTATTTTTGGATTTGGCGGACATGAAGCAGACTACCACCACGTTTAATTTCGTTGTTTTTCGTTGTTTTTCGTTTTTTTTTGTTTTTGTTTATTTATTGTTTTTTTTCAGCACAGTCCTATCGATACCCGCTTAGCTTTTGAAAAATTTCAATATTTAAATTTTTCTGGGAGGGATCATTTTCTCATACAACGTTATAATAAATCGAGCCTCCATTCTGAAACCAGTCGCCGATACAACATTTCCGCCACCTGTAAATTTGTTCATTATCAGATTTTTTGGACTTAAACTTTACGAATGACAAAAAAAAAAATTTTGCAAAACTTTCCATAATTAAACAATTTTAGTGGAGGGCAGTTTCTCATACAACCTTATAGTGGTTGGAAAATGGAGGATCAATTTGCTATAACTTTGTATGAGAAATTGACCCTCCCAAAAAAAATTGTTTAAATATTGTAATTTTTTCAAAAATTTTTTTAGATAATCGAAAAGTTTATGTAACACTCGATAGGACTGCGCTAAAATAAAATTAAAATAAATTAAAAACAACGAAATTAAACGTGGTAGTAGTTTGCTTCAGGTCCGCCTTGGAAATTTTTCGTTCGAGGTAATATGATATTAAAAAAGAGGGTAAAAAAGAAAGAGAATAGAAAAGATGAGAAAGCAAAAAGAGAAATCAAAAAGTGAAAGAAAGAAGAAAACGAAAGTGGAAATAAAAAGAAAAGATGGAAACGGCTAAGAGAAAGAAACCCCAAATTTAGGCAGGAAGTTAAAAATAGATATACTATTTATATCTACTGGCCTAAATAATGGAGTAAAAAAATATGCGTCCTCCGACAGGATTCGAACCTGCATCCCTTAGAGGCAACCGTTAATTGATCCGACATGTCTTGACGAATCAACAACAAGTGACTTTCAGACAAAATCCGAATGAATGCTTTTCAGCACTCATTTTCCAGATTTTTCGAAGGATTCCTATCTGCTCTCGTTTCGTATCCTAATGTAAACAAAAATAATTTATTTAGGACATTTTACATTTAATGGATTAACTTCGACATATCTGAAATTTGTTTGTTTAAGCATCATTTTTAATAGATACTCGTATTTGAGTAGATGGTCTGGTTTTTGGTGGGGGTTTAGTTTTTTTTTCTTTTTTATAATTAAACAGTATATTTATTTATATCTACCGACCGGGGTAATCGAAAAATCTCGTAAGGAAATCTTCTAAGAGCAGAAATGTATCGATGTGAAACTTTTCTGTCGGCTAACTTCAGAGGTTACTTGCCCATTTATTAAAATAGATTGTGTGTGTGGGTGTGTGTGTGTACCAAAAATATGTTTACAAACATTAAAGGCGGAACTAAAACAAAGATAAATGTCTATATAAGCATATATCTGCAAATTATTCTTTTTAAAGTTATTAAGATTAAAGAAAATTTACTATAGATAGCGTTGTGTTGTCATTCGGACTAGGTTACATAGCCTTTTGTATATATTAATGGCTATTTTGTCTTCAGAATTTAACGTGTCTAGTAGTGAGTTAACTTTTAAATGTTCCGTTTAACAATGGCAAGATATTCAGGTTGGATTTTACGAATGGCTGGGAAAGCGGTAATAGACACGACATTGCACGGCCGTATCGGATTGCCTTTCCAGACAGAATACAGCCGAGTAATCCCACCTTTACTGAGATTTATAGTTGCGTTACTGAGACAGGTTGGCACTACAGACTATGGGAATAAGTATTTTGTATAGTACTTTGGATTTTACATCTAACAGAGTCTATCTTAAATTTTAATCGGATAGATGTTTATATGGATTTTTGGATTTGTGTAAGTGTGAGGAACCCGCCTTCATATTTTTTAAATATATATTTGATATACCATATATATATTACCGGCCATAATCATTGAGACACCCTAGTTTAAAAAAAATCATGTATTTCATACTATTTTTAGAATTTATTGCCAAGTGGATAATTCTAAATAAAAAATGAATGGTTCTTTTGCTAATACTGCACAATGACATGTGCATCAAACAAACTGTTTTGTGAACTCTTCTCCATGCTAGTCTCTTCTTATTATTGTCTGGCCGAAGCAAAGTCTTTCTGGCTGCATTGTAACATTTTCCAAAGTAATAATAACAAAAGAACCATTCTATTTTCATTTAAAATTATCCACTTTGCAATAACTACTGAAAATAGTAATTAATACATAATTAAAAGAAGAAGGGTTACCTAATAATTATGGCCGGTAGTGTATATATATATAAATATATAGAGAGAGAGGGTGTATATCCAAGTATAGGGTACGTGTGAATGGAATGATATTCCATATCCAAGGTAACACTATTCTTAAAAAAGTGCTCAATACAAAGTATAGATAATAATAGTTATTCAGAAATTATAACATAAATATATTATAATATCACTAGGAACGTAGGATTAAAAACAAGTAAAACGCCTTTAATCAGGGAGGCATTGTTGCATAGACAGTGTGGACCAATCAGAATAAAGTGACTTCTAATTAAGAGAATATGTGAGCAGACACAAAAATAATTGGGGGGACATTACTAATAATATTTGATTAAATTGAGATCAGCATTATTAATTGACTATTAGATTAACTTTATTATCATTGAGATTTTTTTTAATTTTAAGTTTTATGATATATTAGTTTTATAAAGTTATTCTTATATTATTAAACGAGGAAGAGAAAGAACGCACACATAAATAAACCTACCAACATCCACTCACGGACAAACAGACGAGTAAACCCACATACACTTGGAAACAGACACATATACAGATTAATATACGCACGCATATATACATGTACAAATTTCAGAATTTTGTTTTCATCGACTTGTCAGTTTGTCTGTTAAGGATTAAAGCTCTATTTGGAAACAGACAGAACCGCAACAAAACTGCGTACAGTAAGAGAGAATTCATAATATGACTAGCCTTGAATGAATGAGATCATGGCAGACACAATCATATTTCACTGCATGAACACATAATAAAGGTTATATATATATATATATATATATATATATATATATATATATATATATATCTTATGCTCTCATTACGATTGAGCTCTCTGGAGAAGAAAATTTTAAAAACAGTTTCCACTTCGGCTATAATGCGTGACTCTTCAGAAATGAATTGAGTTCTCTCGGTGACTGGCGTCTGTATACACTACTTACATACAAGACGTTAAAATTTCCCTTCTCTGACCCTATGCGCCGATGACTTAGGGAGTAGAGACTCCGACTGACACCAAATCGGTCGAGTTTCGATCCCGACCGGATAGAAGTGGATATGTCTAGCCATACTGATGAGCTGTGATACAGCAAAACGGGCTTATATATGGATGACTAATATATATATATATATATATATATATATATATATATATATATATATATATATATATAGGGTGTGAATGGTAAGTTGTTGACATTGTATAGTTTCAATTTCGAGAATGGGTTTTGTTTGTTTTACATTTTGCATACCGCACCGCATAAGCGGATTACTTGGCTAGAGTTTGTGAAAAAAAGTTCACTATGACACAATTTACTGCGCCAGAAATTTGGAAACGACATGTAGGAAACTCTAGTAAAAACATTTCAAAATGTTGGTTGGGTGTCAATTCAGAGGATTTGGGAAGAGTTGGATGAGTCTAATGGTGATTACGTAGATGCTTGGCGTGATCACGAGCGATGGTGACGTTATGCCACGATTCATTTTCACACTGGATCTTAGATTTAACAAGGTGACATAACATCAGAGGGATGAATCCTGGAATACCCTATGTTTGGTAACAGTTCTCTTCACCATGCCACACAAGCAGAAGAAACCAGTCATGGTTGTCTGATAATTTAAGCGACCACATCACCCATTACATCTGATTACCTAACTCCCAAGATACGATGTTTAGAACGGCTCATGATTAAACATAATAGACATTCATTGTCTCTTATATTTAACAGTATATATATAAATGTGTAGTGTGATAAACATTTCTTCAAAGGAAAACCTAAATAATATAAAAATTTATATAGGTAGTACTAAGAATTTTATAAAACAGCGGATTTAGCAGGACACCTCTTCATTTAATAATAACAAATACAAAAAAACATCCCAATCGAAATATCATTGATATCTAAAGGAAACAAAGAAAAATACACCCACAATAAAGTGGAAAATTTTAAAAGTAACTAAAATGAACCATGTTCATTATATTTATACGAAAAACTACATATTATTAATTCACTTATGAATAAAAATCTATTAAATAAACGCAATGAGATAATTATCCATTAGAAAATGGATAAAATCTAAATGAAATAACACCAATGAAATATAACCAACAAGTGCTTAAGGAAAATAATTATTGACGAACTATCAAAATAAATTAAACTGTAATATATAATTATTTCTATATAAAAAAATTCTATTTATAAAAAAGCTTTACAACAAATAAATAGATATTAGAAAGATGGTATAAGGATAGCAGGAATTAAATTAGAAAGAAGAAAGAAAAAACATTTACATATAAATCAAACCATAAATGATAAGAAAGTGAAAAGGACAGCCTTGGTACTAAATGGGTATATCACATAAAAGACAATAAAACTAAGCGGAAAAAAAACAAGGAAAATGATAAGGTTAGGTTAAAGGCAGGTTGACTTCTTGACCGTGAAGGGGGGAAAAGAAGAAAAGAAAAAAGTAAGGTAAGGGAAGAGAAAAAACAGAAAAAACAGAGAAAAAGTTAGTATGTATTCTTCAGGGCCAAATTCCAAAATAAAACTTCGCCCTAATTAGTTGAATGAAACACACATGTAAATTTTATATCTTTCCACATACATACACAGCAAACAGTATATTTTTGCATTTAAATGTAATCATCTGTACAACCAACATCAAACATTGCCTGATGACGTGAACCTATCTTGAAACATAGAAAATTCCGTGACACAATGTACAATTAAATTCGTAACTATATAATTATATTAAGCTCTATAATTTTTATTATATTGAGCACTGTTCATAATAAAATAAATGCTGGGGCACTCAAAACAGTAAAACCTTGAGTATTCTTTACCCGGAATTATACACACACACACACACACACACACATATATATATATAATGCTCAAATATTGCTACTTTCCCAGGAGTTGAACTTTTATTATGAAGTTTATTATACGTTGCTTTCACTATTTTCATGTGGATAAAAGAACAGTCTTCTGTATATCTTTATATTGCGTGAATTGAAGCCCGAAATTAACAATTTGAAGCCCATATTTTTGTTTATTAGTGTATATTATCCTCTACTACTTAATTAGATTATCTCAATAAAGAAGCTGTGTACGTCTCTATCTCTTAATTTTGCTTTTCAACATAGACTCTTTTTGACTCTCTTTATATCCAAGCTCTATTCAGTTACTCTCAGATTCTTCTCCATACACATAGCTTCTTTATCACTTTTATGCATTTTTATCAGCTTACATCTTGTGGGAATTTTTATCCCCAATATGAAAAATTCTTGACGTTAGCTCTTTTGTATTTCAGCGTTTCCTCTCCTTCATCATTTCACCGACTGTCATTTTTGTCATCGCCAGGACTGCCATCACTGCCCCGCTGACAGATGCGGCGTGCTGCAGACTCTCGCTATTTCTCGCGAGACCGACGCACGTTCCTTATTTTGCCGCCTGGCGCCATATTGTCCTCAGTCTCATCATTGAATAAGAAAATGGCGGACGCGTTGGAACCACATGTTTTATCAGAGTTTACTAAGTGGACCGGTAGAGGGAAGACAAACAGGGTTTTCTTTTTTTAGTGGTCGAGTCTGTAGTAGTCACTGTGGTGGAGTTATTGTTTGCGGGATTGGTGAGGTTGCGGGCTCAAAATTAATGGATCTAGGAAAAGTCTTCGATGGCTCCTTGTATGGACAAACACTTAAATAGGCACTTTGGAATTCAGCATTAGCCAAACGCTTATCTCAAATTTTGGT
>JBBBDQ010000872.1:10892500-10965000 GCA_037127315.1 Ascarosepion bandense
TTTGCAACACTTTTAATTTATTTTGTCTTACGTTCATATCACATTGAAATATCGGTCCTCGTACGATCACCACAGTTAAAGAACTACTTGGTTAACGGCCATATTACGAAGTTAAGCTCTATCGAACTTGGTCATTACCGAGACTGGTGACCGTCTGTGAAGTTTTGTAAGCATGGATGTACGAGCGGCGTAATTGATTATAGCTCGAAATTAAAACTGGCTTCTCCGAGTTCCAGTTCCAGTCGTTCTCGTTATCTTCACATATGCGCAAATACAATTTGGAGAGGTATGAATCCACTCCTTTCCCCCATGTATTTTTTTTAATCATTTCACCCCGGGCAAAGCGTAAATGCCACTGATGTGCGGGGGGGGGGCTACATAACTGAAAGAAAATTAACTAGAGGAGTGAGAAGAGGATTACAAACCAATTAGGAAGAAGCAATAGAAAGATGAAAATGCAGGTGTGATGACAGTTGCAAGGGGGGAGAGAAAGGGAAGGATATACGGGGTGGGGGAAGGGCTAGAGACAAGTGGTTAGTAGATGAGTATTGACATTGCATAAGTATGGGTTTTAGATACTAAAATTGTTGATAAAATATTCACTCGCAAAGAAACATAACTATTCTTACAATGCAAAAGTATGTTTGTGCATTAAGTAACGTACAAAAGGTTGATAAACCGTAAAAAGGAACACGGTCATCGAAAATTAAAAAGTTCAAATAAAAATCCAGTTAATAAATTTTCGCTAGGGTACCTACTTATTAACATTGAATAATATAGATTTCTTTATATTTTCACACATTTACATGACGTTTCTATGCAGTTTGGAGTTTTCACAGGTCCGTAAATGAATTCATGGAATGCCCTCCAATTGTTTCATTTCTGACCGTTATCAATTACACCACCAGAAGCACCTGCCTTAATTTTCGAACTGTGATTAATATTCGTAATGAAGGAGATTCTTTTGCAAGAACAAATGCTTGTTTTGTCATTAGTAGGCTGCTGATTTATTGATATAGCTTTGTAATATTATATAAAAGTCATTTTCGACACGCTGTAACGGCGAAAATAGAAACGCGACTTTAGAAGCAAAAAATAAATGACAAAAGAGAAGTGAAAATGTTGAAAGCATGTGTGGAACAGACAAATGAAAGTTCAAAGTGAAAGTTAAATTCGCATGAAACAAAGGATTGGTGAGAAGAAAAGGCGAACGGAATCAGAAAGGTAAGCATTAAAAAAAAAGGATCTGTAATATTATCATCATCGTCATCGTTATCGGTGTCGTCGTCGTCATCGACGTAGTCCATTTGAAAGCAAGAGTAAGAGAAGAAAGAAACAAGATAAAATAAAGGTGAAAGCAATTGCTAAGGGGCGCATAATTTGTTCAATTAACCGAAATTACTTCCGCCTTCAATATTTCATTTTTTTTTTTTCTTGTGTCGGTGATTTTTTTTGTTTTTTTATCTTTCTGCATAGGAATAACTTTTGTTTAATGTAAAAGTAAAAGATGATAAAATTAACGAATAATACTAATACTACTAATAATAATAAAACTAGGTTTAACCCCTTTAAAAATTCATGGATTTACTATTTTGATATTCTGATGAATCTTAATTCTTCTGTGAATGACTAGGTAAGATCATGGCGAGTGCGACAATAAAATCTCCGTAGAAATTTCCCTATCGTATTGTTAAATACTAGAACTTTAATAAAATATTGCAATAACAATCACAAATATGAAAATTGGTGTCATAATAAAAAGATTTGAAATTGGCAACTTTTTCCATTTCACTGAAACAAACGTTAAATTATATTCTGCCTTTCTTTCTTTTATTCGTTATTCTCACTGAAATACCACGCGATCAAAAAGGTATAGTTAATAATTTATTAAGTATTATTAAGCAAGGCATAATGGTCGGGTGAAGAGAGAGACAAACACAATAATAATAATAATAATAATAATAATAATAATAATAATAATAATAATATCATACATGATTGTAGATCTAAAATGCGGGGTTTGTGATAAATATCCGGAAATTATAGGCCATCTAACCTCAGAAACTTCTATACTTGCGTCAAATGAATATAAAAATCGTTACGATAGAGTGGAGCAATATTTTTACTGAGCAATAGACAAACACTTTGAAAAAGTTGTTAACAAACACTGGTATGAACATCACTCAGCATAGGTTACAGAAATAGAAAACATCACAATTCTGTGGGATTACACCATCTTTATAGACAGGAAAATTGAAGCAAATAAGCTGGACATACTCGTCAAAAACCAAAAAAGAAAAATTATATAGTTAATATAGCGTGCACAGTGGACTGTAATATAGCAAGCAAGGAATTTGAAAAAATATCGAAGTACAAAGACCTGGAAATTGAAATAGAAAAAATATCGAAATAAGAAACAAAAATAGTACAAGTCAGTGTAGAAGTTATTAAAATCATGAATAAGGATCGCAACGATTCACTGAAAAAATTCCCTGGCAAACCCATCTTAAGAGAAATACAAAAGAATGGCTTGATACTACAGTCCACACAGTAAGAACTTCCGTTTTTTACCTGACTTTTTTACATACTTACCTGACACATTTTGTGCCGGGTTCTACCTTATATTCCCCAAATCATCTCGCAGTTGCGTCTCTGTCCTAAGATGAACAGCAGGGACGTCTGACCAGATATGACAACAGTACTCTGTGATTTGTATATCTGCAAGATGAATTCAGGCGGAAAAAAACTTTCTGGCCCGACAATGTGATCCAACCTTTCTAACAGTGTATTTATCTATTGATTCAATGTAATGATTTTACGGGGTCGAAATATAGGACAAGGCCGAGCAGGCGCAGTGTATTGCTTTCAGGAAGACTCGTTGGTTCATGCTTATGTGATAGTTGGCAGACAGCTGCTTCGTTTTAGAAGTATGGAAATTTACAAGCCACTTCTTACCCCAGTCCACCACTGAGTGAAGTTCCTTTTCAAGATCAGCATCGAGGTTATGTTTGTCCGCCGCGCTAGATTTCTTTCTGATACGGGATTAAATGGTGGTGTCATCTGTGTAGATGTCTACTTGGGATTTGATCACGTCTGGGAGATCATTTATGAAGATCAGAAAGAGCGTCGTGCGGTAGGATGTAGAGGCATGCCCATTCATTATGCGGTTCGATAGGAAAGATTGGATCAGATCAAGCAAATGTCCAGTGATACCATAAACCTGCATTTTGCACAGAAGGCTAGCGTGCCAAATACTATCAAAAACCTTAAAGATATCCAGGGCAAAAGCACGAGCCTCGACGGACTTATCGAGAGCCTGGTATATGTACTCCGTGATGGTTGTTAGCATATCGGCAGTAAACCTTGCAAAGCGAAAACCGTACTGCCTGTCTGAGAATAGTCTATGGGCAGTAAGATGCTGAACTATTTCAGAATTGATAAAACCTCGAACACTGAAAATTGGTAGGTGGCTGATAGGGCGATAATTAGTTAGGTTCGAGGGTTCCCCTGAGTTTTTAAATACAGGAACCACAGAGGAGAACTTCCAGCATGCAGGAAAACAGGAAGCAGAAAGGCAGTAATTATAGAGTTTAGAGAGAACAGAGAAGAGCATTTCTTCAGGACAATGACCAGGATTCCATTCCACCGCTCGCCTTATGGGGTCAAGTTTTGATATTATCTTAGATACCAGAGACGGGGTTATGTGAACATCTTTCAGATGAACCTCAATTCGGGTGCGGGTATTCCAGACGAGTGAATTGTTGAGTTTGACGAAAATATGAGAGCAAAATACTTGCCCTTGTCCATAGAAGGGGATTTGCAGTTGTTCAGACCAAGATGCTAATAGTTATTAGAGCCGAAGTTGCGGGCAGCTATGCGCTGCCTTATTCTCTCAGCAAACAACAGCTTAGCGTCATTTAGGATCCTCTGACACTTATTACGAGCAGAGGCAAATAGGTGCCTATTGTGGTCAGAAGCATGGCTCCGAAATACCCGGATATAATGGTTTCTGTGGGCAAGAAACTACCGATCATGCAGGAGAGAACCAGGGAGAGAAATGAAGTTTGGGACGGAACTTCTTAATCGGTATGTAGGTATGAATGCCAGATTTCACCCAGGAAGAGACCTTAGAGGCGCAGTCCTCAAATGAGAGACTAAACACTTTTTCCCAAATGACGTCGCATAGGAAATCGCTCTTTGGTAGCTGTAGCAGTAGGAGATTCTTTTGGTAGGAGGCTTCCGGGGTGAGGGAGTGGGCGTGGTGAGATATATAAATAGAAACAGCAGCATGATCGGAGTTACGGAGAGGGCAAAGCTGCGAGACTTGGCAGTCGTCAGGTACAGAGGTGAAGCAGAGACCTGGTAGAGAAGCATGTCCATCGCAACTAATGCTATGAGAGTTAATACGAAATGACAGGAACCATGGATATTTGTTATGATCCACTTCTGATCGTTAAATTCTTCTAAGATTTTAGCAATATCTTCAGTTATTAGTGTGTATTTCCGTTTCTTCATTATGATATTTGGATTATGTGATGTTAGTACTTTTTATGTCCATTTCTGGTTCCCTTTCACCTTTTGGTCATTCACCGGTTCTGGTTGCAGTTCATTTTATTTCTTTATTTTCACCATCTGCCAATTGATTATTTCTTACGATGTACCTTCTTACACTGGCTAGTTTATTTTCGTCAATATACTTTCTAATTGCTGGTACAACGTTTTCTCTCCAAATCCCATATGTTTGGCAAGTAATGTTTTCTGAAGTTTGTGCAATGTTTCATAGAATGCAGTCATAAAGATTATTTTACCATTTTTTTCGTTAAATGAATGGTTGTGGATGTAATTAGAGAATTCACAGGGTCTTCATTAGAATTATCTCAGTTGTTGGGATCTGAAAAAAAAGTTGGTTCCATCCTGAGCGATAGGTACTCTGATTAACCACTAGAAGAGTCTTAGTATACTTTTTTATTTGACTTTTAGTTCACAAATTCTTCCAAGCGGTCTAAATGTCCAACCATTATACTACGGTTTTTTGAAGGCAGGGATCCGAAACTTGTACAGGATGGTTTGCGATCTTATAATGCAGCAGCCATTCTCCTCGACAAGATTAACACCTTGGTCGGGTTGCTATTCGGAGTTTTGCTTCTTCTCGATTGGAATTAAAAACAAAGACGTTAGAAAAATAACATTAGAAAAAGAAGCTATTTAACGAATAAAACATTATTTTGCTAAAGTATTATGTTAAAATTACACCTTATATTTTTGTAATTATGAAAAACGAAATGGTTATTTTTAATTATTTATTTGTTTATTTGCTTTTCTGGCTACTCCTTTTTTTGTATAAATTCTAAACTTTATTAAACTTTTCCATTAAAGTTTTTTCGACAATTTATTTCGTTAAAAGGACTGCTAATGGTAGCAACAACAATAGTGTTGTCAAAACTGTTAATGGAAAAAGAAAAAAGTTAACATTAGGTTAATAAAGTTTAGAATTTATAAAAGCATGACGTATTGCTGGCTTTAAATATAATAAAACTGAAACATTAATTATTATTATTCTGTCATTTTTTATTATAAATCTATTTCTGCTATGATCGCACGACCTACCAAGTCTGCAGGAAGACCTAAGGCAGGGCGTGGTGTGTTGTTATAGCTCCATTTCATGTTTTTTCATAACTCCCTAACATCCCTAGCGTTACGTAGAAAAAGTTCTCCATAGTGAGTGGGCTGTACTTAACAAGACAATTTTTTGTATATCTGGAGTTTCCAGGGATTCTTTCAATGTGTTTTTTGTTGCATTTTTTATCATTCCAAGTGCACCCACTATCACCGGTACGATACTTGGTTTCAATTTCCACATTTTTTCCACATTTTTTTTCTATTTCAATTTCCAGGTCTTTATATTTTGACAGTTTTTCGAATTCCTTGGTTGCTATGTTACAATCCGCTGTACAAGCCATATCAATTAATCGACAAGTTTTTTTCTTTTTGTTTTTAACAATAATGTACGGCTTATTCGCTTCAATTTTTCTGTCTGTATAGATGATGTAATCTGATAGAATGGTGACATCTTCTATTTCTGTAACCGGTGCTGGGTATTAAATCAGTGTTTGTTTACATATTTTCCATAGTGTATATATTGCCCCACTATATCGTGACGATTTTTATATTCAGTTGGGGCAAGTACAGAACATCCTATTATTATTATAAGTAGTAGTAGTCGTAGTAGTAGTAGTAGTAGTTGTAGTAGTAGTAGTAGTATTTCAATTGGTATCGTCCCCGACTCTTAGCTGTTTTGTCTTTGTAATAAGGATCATATATGCTATCATGTTCAGTTGCTGTTTGACATATATATATATATTTATATATGTATGTCAGATTAAATAAATTGCAAACACTCTGTTTGCTCATTCTTAATAAAATCCGTTCATACTCACGGATAATCTTTCGCATATTACAATCAAAAGATGCCAGAAATGAGCTGTAACGTTGACAGATGTTATTTTCATTCATTTCTTAAGGTACCGAAGTACTTTTAACTTCTTTCTAAGGTCATCTTCAGGGGTGTGAGTTATGTTAGCAAATGTAACCAGAGAACTGTGTTGCTAAACATTTGCTGCCTAAATACACAAAATTCAAATTATATAATCCAGTATATGTACAGTATTTTTTAGCAACACAGTTTTTTTAAAAGAAAATGTGCTGCCTCAATACACAAATATATATATATATATATATATATATATATATATATATATATATATATATACCCTGCCAAGTATTTGTTCGAAGTAATGGCAGTGTATAATGCACTAACGTGCTAACGAACTTACCTACTCTCGAAGAAGTATAACAGGATTTAGGGGAGCTAATTTAGTATTTTTCATATAAAACGCACGAGAAAATAATAGAAAAAAAAGGAAAACTAACTCCAAAAGTTTATTCCTTATCGGATCCAACCCAAAATCTAATCAGTTCGTGCCAGTCATGAGGTCAATCATCTCTGAAAGTTTAATCCAAATTCATGCGGCGGGTCATGAGATATCATGACCACGGACAGACAGACAAACAGACAGACATATTTGAATACGGATACCAATATCAACAGGTATAATAAATACATATGCATTTGGAATTCAAACAACTCACGGAGTTTGAAGTTGGATGAATTTATAGAGTCAGTCTAGATAAAGTTGAAGTTGGGTTCTTTGAGGATATAGAACAAGGTGCAGGAAATTTAAGAAAACTTACTCTTCATTTTATCTTGTAAAAACTTGAAAATGTATTAAATAAGAAACAATAATAATATGTTGAAGATATGGCTCCCTGCTTATCCACTGAACATGGATATTTTTATTGTGAGAAAACTGAAAGGTAGAAACTAAATGACTCTTAACCGACTTAAAACAGTAAGAATTAACGATAATTAGGCAATGAAAAACAGAACACGGCAAAATTGAATTCGAAATTGTATAGAAATTTAAAAACAAGAGTGAAACGACCAGAAATTTAGTCTATAAAGACGACAATAATAAACATGACTGGGTAGGAAACGGGATTTACTGGTAACTGTACAAGCGTAGGATCACTGAAGTAAAGCAATATCAAGCCTGATAAGCATTGAGTTAATGCTTGGATTTGTAGTTGGTGCAATTGATTATTAATCAGAGAGCTGAATTACAATTCTGGTTGGGTACGTTAATTTCACTTACGCGCAAATACCAATGAGAAAGGTATGAATCCGCTTATTCTCTCCCCAGCTATAGATTAATTAGTAAAACTTGTAAAACAAAATCATTATTATCTTCTTTTTTACTTTACTGACCAGTGCAGCAATAGAAATGTGGTTCTACAGAAGGATGCTGAGGATGCCATTGACCGAACATGTGGACAACAACAAGGTTTTAAAGAGGATACAAACAAAAATGAAAGTTATACTTAGCATCAGGAAAATACATCTGAGGTTTCTGAGACACGTACTGAGAAAAGAAAGCTTGGATAATCTATTACACACAGGGTGGATAGAGGGAGACAGAGGAAAGCAGTGTCAGATATACTTGACGGGCTTAAGCGATTGGATGGCGGACCGGTGTCTCGAAGATATACCAAGAAAAAAAATGTTAAGAGCGACAAGGGATAGGGGCAAGTAGAAGTCCATAATCGCCTACGTCCTTAAAGGACACGGTGTATAAATATGTAAGATATGCATAGACGAGAAATTCTAAGAGAGAAGTAAAATTCCAACTAACAAAATGACGTTACTAAAAACGTTTCTATAACGTTAGAAAAGTCGGAAAACTTTTTTTTATTATTATCCTTCTATGTGCCTTTAACTTGTGACGTTGTAAATAAGTTGCTTGTAAGGTTACATTAATAGAAAAAATAAAATAAATTCCAGTAATAGATTAAAACATGCATTCATTGTTCTAAATTCAGTCAGTTAAGTACCATACGTGATACACGCTTGGGCGATCATGTCTCCAAAGAGACATGACTGACTGGGCAGAACATCTTTCCGCAGTAGGTTGCTATTACTACGGTACTTACCTGGCATATTTTTATGTCGGGTAGGACCCAAATCATCTCTCAGTCTCAGTTATCGAAGGCAGAGTGCGGCTCAGTTTTAGCTCCGTCCGCGATGGCAGGGTTACAACTGAGAAAAATTGCACTGAAAGATGCCCAGTCCCGGAGAACAGTGTCCCGCGGCCGCGCCAACCCATTGCAGCAGAGGGGTGGACCAGGTGCTCGTCACCGGGTCCAGCTCAACCGGCGGTTGTGGAAACTGGGGAATTTGTCCCTTTGCCCGTCCATATGCGTTCGGGTCCCCACCTTAAAAAAGACCTTGTGTCCCACCTCGCTCCAGTGAGGGAGCAGGATAAATATCCATTACTACGGCTATAGAACCCAATCTGTCCTGTTATTTGACCCACGGCTAGAGAGAAGAGACGGATTAATATATTTTCCAAGGATATTTCGGTGTAAGTGAAGGCAACGAATTTAACTGGAAGATACCCACTGCACCATAACGCACATCTGCTGTTCTAAATTAAGGATTCTGAAATAAACAAAAAATATACGAAAATAAAATTTATAACTTCTGTACACTTTTAAAGGGAAAAAATGTTCTGATGTTATTTAACGAATGCAGCTTCTTTTAACTAAAGCACTCCGCAACATTACCATTACTCTTGGAGTTTACGGCCATATCACGTTGAAACTTCAGTTGCCGTACGATAACCGAAGTTAAGTACCGTCATACCTGCTCAGTGACTAGATGCTCTAACTGTTTAAGAATACCAGCTTGGATGTGTGGTTGGTGTAATGAATTTTTAATCGGAAAGTTACAATTCCAGTTGGGTGCTTTATATTCTTAAGTAGAGTATTAAGAGACAGGAAAATTTTCCTAAAAACAAACAAGAGAGTACTGGATTGCTATGTGATGTCAGTTTTTCAATATGGCAGTGAATGCTGGACAATCTCAACAAAGATGAAAGAAAAACTTGAAGCAATTATGTTGTTCTACAGAAGGATGCTGCGGATATCATGGATCGAGCATGAAGTTTTGGAAAGGATGGAAACGAAAAGGAAATTAATACTGAGCATCAGGAAAAGTCGGCTAAAGTTCCTGTGACATCCAATGAGGAAGGATGGCTTAGAGAACCTGATACTAACAGGTCAAGCAGAGGAAAGTGAGACTGGTTAAAGAAGCGGATAATATACTTGAAGCAGGTGGATGACAGAACTGGGTTGCGTAGTGTTACAGGAGAAAGTGTACTAAGAGCCACCAGGGATAGGGAGACGTAGAAAGTCATGATCGCCTACGCCCTAAAAGGATAGGGCACATAGAAGAATAGAAGACGCGCAAAATTATGAATCCGCTTCTTCTCAGTCTTGCTATGGGTCATTTTATAACTAAATCATTGTTATCTAAAAAAATTCTTACAATTTAAAAAATAAATTCTAGATTTAAATTACCTGAAAAGGTTGGTAAATTGTAAAGAAACAAACCAGTCAATCAATGAAACTGAGAACATTAAGGATAAATGTTCAGGGTCCGAGTCAGTTAACTGTAATGTCAGAGTAACGTCGACTCGTTTACAACGTTGCAAGAGCGTTGTTAGCTGGGATAAGATGTAATCAGGCCAGAAGACAGGATTTCGTACTGAATGCATGGCCATCAGCAAAAAGAGGAGCCCAAAATGCCAATTACAGATCGGAGATACTAAAATCAAACAGGTACAGAAATTTAAGTGCCTGGGAAGTGTTCTAGTAGAGGGCGGAAAGTGTGACACTGACATCCCAAGGTGTATTGACGTAGCCAAGAGCGCATTTCAACAGCTAAACAGATGCTGGAGAGACAAGAAACTTTAGTTTGAAATAATGAAAAGATTGCAGAGTTGATACGTGATATCTGTATTTCTATATGGCAGTGTATGTTGGGCCATCTCCACAATGATAAAGAAGAGACTCGAGGCAATAGAAAATTTAGTTCTATAGAAAGATGCTGAGGGTATCGCGGACCAAACATGTGAACAGCGACAACGTTTTTGAGGGGATAAAAGCAAACAGTAAACTTATACTTAGCATCAGGATAAGCAAGTTTCTGGGACATGTATAAGGAAGGAGGGTTTGGAGAATCTGATATTCACCGTGCGGATAGAGGGAAATAGGAATAGGGTAAAACAGCGCGTGACATACCCGATGGGCTTAAGCAAATGGATGACAGAGCTTAGAAGAACAACTAGATTAAATATTTTAGGAACTACAAGAGTCATAAACATGTGAAAGGCCATAATCACGTACGTCTTGAAAGGAAACGGCTCATAAACAAATGAAAAGCACATAATAAATTTTACTGCTAAGGCAGAGTAGTGAATAAATATCAAGAAAATGTTGTAACCAAAACGGAGGTTGAGAATAATAGTATATCAGTAAGTATAAGACTCACACACTGCGTGAAGTAGATACACTGCTAGTGAAGAGTTACTTAGTGTGATGACTCTGAATTTATCTGCCCCTCCACATAGGCGGAATGAGCACAAGGCTAGTTGTAAATGGAGGTCACCGAGCCCTAAATCTCGGATAAAAATATCCCGTTGACGGTGGAGGCCTGTCTGAGTTCCGCTCCACACTAAAGCAGAGAGTTGACAAAACGAGAGAGTTCAGATAAGAGTGACCACTTGGTATGTACCATCTTTCCACCAAGACGGTTGCAAAATAGGTCAATTAATGTGCGAATTCTAAGCCCATCAGCTCAGCCAAAATTATCCCGTAGACTCAGCTTAAGGCTGGGTCGTGCTCTTGTTTATTCACCCCAAACGAGATTCCTCTCCGCACGAAGGCAGAGAGTTTAACAAGAGAGAATTTAGATCAGTATGATCACTTCTAATATGTCAACGTATCTAAGCAAATAGGAACATCTTTTTTCTGTATAGAAGCACATTTCTGCTGCCTCAAACTTCTCTTTCATCCTTGAGGAAAGTCCAAAATTCACTCGTATACAGAAAGAGAGATATCACATAGCAGTCCAACCCTCTGTTCTTTATTTTCACTGAGATTTTATGTCTCTCAGTATTCTGGTTTGCTTTCAAAATGCCTCCTTGGCCATGCTAATATGGACATGCACAATCCTGAAATACTGAGGAGAACAGCTGTGCTTGCATTCTATACTTATTCACTAGCTACGACAGGTGTGAAATCTTACGGCATACAAATAAAAATATAATAACTTAGATTCGTCCAACCAAAATAGAAATTCTACAAGGGAACAAAAGAACAGTTTCAATTACATGACATATTCTATTTCAAGCGTATCAGAATATCGAGGCTATGAGATATCATAGTGTTATAGTAAACAAAGATACCAGAATATTCCTTGAGGCTATTGAGTGAAAAGCTGGGTATTTGGACTTAGTAAGAGAACAAGATTAATGGTATGAATTACATTATTACTTTCTCCTTGAGGCGGAGGTATCGTATTCGGTAATGTTTGTCTGTTTGTTTGTTCGTTTGTCCGTGGTCAAGACTCGGTAAATGGATTCGGATGATTGGCATCATGATTGGCACGAACTGGTTTGATGTGGGGTTTGATCTGGTGCCGGATAAAATTTCCGGGTTATTTTTCAGGATTTTTTACCAATATTTTTCGTATGTTTCACATGTCAAATACTGAATTACCTCCCTTGATTACTTTACGTCATTATATTTTCTGAACGTACTATCTTTTCATCAGAATATTGTTCTCTACATTAAAACGTAATGTTTATGATCAAAAAGCAGTTAAGAAAGATAAAATGCACAAAGAATGAGTGAAGATATAAATTTGAGATAGTTAAAGATCCGGACCAATCCTTTCACACATTTGGTGGGATCATTTTTAATTTCACTTTAATTTTTTAATTTTTTTTTTTTTGTATTTTTACAAACTGTTATGTTCATTGCAATTATTCTTGTTTTAATAATCATTTCTTGCTAATCACAGAGATGATGCCGGTATTGCCTTGGCTGAGATTTGGTGTCTTTGACTGCTCTTATAAATACAATTATTATGTCATTTTTCATCATAATTCGATTTATGCTATGATAGCACTACCTACCAAGTGCGCGGAAAGATCGTAGTGTGTTGTTATGGCTTCATTTCATTTTTTCTTTCTTCCATGACATCCCTGTCATCCCTAGCGTTACATAGACAAAGCTATCTTTAGTGCGCAGACTGTACTTACCAAGACAATTTTTTGTATATCTCTTAAGCTGGGGTTTGCAGGGATTCTTTCAATGTATTGCTTTGTTCTATTTTTTATCATTCCAAGTGCACCTACTATAACTGGCACTATTCTTGATTTCAATTTCCACATATTTTCTATTTCAATTTCCAGGTTTTATATTTTGACAGTTGAATGTTATAATCCGCTGGACAAGTCATATCAATTAACAGGCAAGATTTTTCCTTTTTTGATTTTTAACTTTTCTTTTTATTGAAAAGGTGTGTACTTAGAGTAAACAAGGTAAGCAATAAATGAACATAACTAAAAAAGGAACTAGACTTGATATCCCTAGAAATAGATAGTAGAACGAAAATAATCTGCCCCGTAGATTGAACAGAGTTCGGAATTTTCTGTAAGTTTCCTCGGATCGACAAACATTTGAAGAAGGCTGAACGGGAAAAACGGCCGAAAAAATTGAGATAGCAACAACGAAGACGTGGACAAAAGTCCGCCTTTAAGTAGTGGAAAAGACATGTATTGTTGCATTACGATGGATGTTCGGAATGTAGGTTTCCATTTTATATATATATATATATATATATATATATATATATATATTCGAGTGAATAAGGAACGAAGAAAAATTTACAACATTCAAAACATTAATTTAAAACAGAGCTCGATATATAATATAGAGCTGTGAATATTTATTATAAATTATAGTACATGTTCAAAATTATAATTTATAATATATATATATATATATATATATATATATATATATATATATATATATATATATATACTAGCTCTATGGCACAGCGTTGATCAAGTGCTTATTCATAAAGCTCCAGTTTGATGTTGCCGTGACGCAAAGCAATATTGTTTACTTTTTTATATTTGTAAATCGGGATTTATGCTTGCTCAATTTCGTCAATAAATGGGAACGATGTATGTACAATTGGAAGAACGGGGACCAGCGTTAGAGGAACCTGTAATGTTATGGGATGACGCTGTGACGCAGAAGTATATGTATTGTCCCTGCAACATCGGAGGAATTTGCACCTTGTAGAAAACGTGATATTGTTATGTCATACAGTTAGGTAGAAGTTACAGAAAAGATACGTTTTTTTGTAAATATAGCTATGTGTTTCGGTTTCCGAGAAATAAATGATTGCTAAAACAATATTTTCCAATAATTTTTACTGTCAATTAAAATTTTAGTTCGCATATTAAGGCATCAGACCTTAATTTTCCAGTGACTCGATTTTGGTTTAGTTTGAGTGAAGCGTCCTGGAGAAATGCGTAAAAGTGCGTAAAAGACCACTCGAAATTATGTTTGTCCTTGATTTTTGACGAAACTTGTACATTGATTCGAAAATTTTTTAGGTACAACAAAGATTCTCACCTTAATCAACAAGTTACCTGAATTTGGTTGATTTCGCATGAGACGTCTCCGAGAAATTCTAAACGGTTTGGGAATTTCTGCTGTACCTTGTGAATCGATTCAATAAATTTTTGCTTACATCAAAGTATCATGCCATGATCAACAAGTGACCTAATTTTGGCTGAAATTGGACCAAAGGTTTCGGAGGAGTAGTGTTCGTTAGAAAGGAAACACGCAAACACACACACACACACACACACACACACACACACACACACACACACACATATATATATATATATATATATATATATATATATATATATATATCTTGAAACAAGCCTTTATTATGACTTCAAAAATACTACAATATTTTCCGAGTTACCTTATAGCGAAGGTTAAGCTATCACACGTCCAACTGCGATCAAAAGAAGAAAAAAATCCCAAACCAGAATTCGCCCCCACCATCCAGCCATTAACCATTATAAACAAACTGCTCATCCATCGATGAAACTACAAGCCGTAAGGCTCTTACAAACTGGAGAATAAAAAAAATAAGAGGCAAACACGGTTCCGTTTGTCTTTAAAACGAGAATGAAGACTTCCTGCTGAGCTCGATGTCAGTATGTGGGCTGTGTAAAGTTTGAGGCAACCGAAATGAGTCGGAAATCTGTAAATATGTAGGTCAAAACATTGCCTCTGCGTTCTTTTTAGATGTTGATAAGAGCTGAGACGCCTTACCCCTGCGATTACCACAAAACAGGAAAAAAGTGGAGGATAAAATATTATAGATGACCGTGTCGGAAGCGGAAAAAGGGCTGATCGGAAGAAAATAAAAAAACAATAATGCTGTAAGTAGGTGATATTAGGAAAAAATGGAGGTCTTGAAAAGAAACATACATGTATCTACATACGCGTGATCATATATTTCCAAAAAAGACACAGGAATGAATCCATTGAATAGATTCCTGAAAGTGAAATCTGGAAACGGTAGAAAAAATTTTACCCAGGTGGGTATTATAGATTCTATTTTCTATCATTGATTATATTATTTTATTTATTTATTTACATATATTGTCAGTAAAAGCGACAAAAGAGAGGGAAATATGATCTGGCTGAAGAATCCAACTCTCTGGATAACTGAATTATGAAAACATTGATAAACATAGAAAGATAAAACAATTAAGCAAGAAACAGCATTACCCGGACAAACAAAGACTATTATTTGAGGATATATATATATATATATATATATATATATATATATATATATAGCCATCCGCAGACATATCTGCTGTTTCGCTGTATCACAGCTCATCAGTACGGATAGACATCCGATTGCTTTTTACCCAGGATTAGAAACCCGACTGAATTGGCGTCAGTCGGCGATTCTACCTCTGAGCAATGGGAGCTCGTTAGAAGGAGGCAGAGTTTTAGCGTGTATATTATCATTATACACGCCCAATAACTGAGAGTGTTATAATTAATTACTGAATGAACGATATATATATATATATATATGTGTGTGTGTGTGTGTGTGTGTGTGTGTGTGTGTGTGTGTGTGTGTGTGTGTGTGAAAAATCCGCTACGAAAATGGATTAACTCATTATTTGTTTAAACATTTATTTTTAATGGATACTCGTATTTGAGTGGATACTGTTTTATTTATTTATTGTTGTTTTTTATGATTAAACAGTATATTATTTATATCTACCGGCCTGAATCATTCAGAACCTTTTTAGAAAAATATGCCGGTAGACGCGTATTTGCCTAGCGAAATTTCTTAGTGATTCAGGCTGATAAATATGAATAAATATACGGCTTGATTATAAAAAAGAGTATCTATTCAAATACGAGTATCTTTTAAAATAATGTTTAAACAAATAAATTACACACACACACACACACACACATATATATATACATATAAATATATAAAACAGTTTTGATTTAGCTTGTGACTAAAGGTTTCATGCTTTACTGCAAAGTGAAAACATCGATTTTGAACACCCTTTCCGAATAGATATTGGAAATTTGAAATATCATAATTAACTATGGCATAGACACACGCACTCATATATATATATATGCATGTGTGTGCGTGTCTGTGCGTGTGTGGTCTTTCCATATAAACAGTCGTAACTTTAACAAATGTCGAATTTCTTCTGACAAAAAACCGAAAGGTACAAAAAATATAGATATAGCAAATGAAATTCAGCTTTTGGAAAAGGCGTATCCATCAACCACAACAACAAGACACTGAAAAAATTCTCCTGTTTATGCTAATTTGAATGAATAATGTTTGGGGCAAGGTGGAGAGCACCGACAGGCAGAAAGTGGCAAGCAAATGCAATGGAGACAAGAGCGATAAGTAGAAAAACAATTAAAAGATAGTTGTTTTTTGCTTTAGTAAGAATAAGATGAGGAGAATTCATTTCGACCTAATCATTATCAATGATTACTGTTAATGAAGCTGGAATTTTAATAAGAAATATGCGGTGGCAGGGGGAGAAAAAAGAGATGAGAGGAGCAAAACTGCGGGAAGGAATTGTTTCGTTTTTGCCTCCAAGCTTATCCTTTTTTTCATTTAATCAGTATTTTGTCTGTGTCTTCGGGATTCTTCGAGAAATTTGCTTTCGTCTTTCGAATTTGTGTTAATTTTAATTTTTTTTTTACTTTCACTTTCACTTTTCCTATTGTCTTTCCATTGTTTGATTTTTTATGCTGAATTCTTTCTGAAGGTTAAGGCTTCCTGGTGATTTCACATGCATTTGCTTTCTTTATTTCTCTCTTTCTGTATATATCTAGCAATCTATCCCAGCATTTCCCTAATTTTTTTATTTGCCTCTTTGTTTCTGTCTCTCTCTCCCTTTATATATATATATATATATATATTCTTTGACGATCTCTCTCTCTCTCTCTCTCTCTCTGTATATATATATATATATAGAGAGAGAGAGAGTCATCCGCAGATCTATTTTGCTGTATCACAGCTCATCAGTACGGTTAGACAGCCGATTGCTTTTTACCCAGGATTGAAACCCGACCGAATTGGATATATATATATATATATATATATTGCGTCTCACTCTCTCTCTCTCTCTCTTTCTTTATTCATAAATAGATGGATAGATAGATAGATACTTTGCCTCTCTCTCTCTCCCTATATATATATATATATATATATATTTTAAAGATATTTTTGTAGGTACAAAATTTAATTACTGAAATAGGTATGTAGCTTGATATTACAAAACATTCTAAAAGCTTCGCTTTTAGTATGTTTTGTAATATGCTACACATTTTTATTTCGATATATATATATATATATATATATATATATATATGTGTGTGTGTGTGTGTGTGTGTGTGTGTGTGTGTGTGTGTGTGTTTCAAAATCACGTTTTCTCTTTTTCTCACACGCTTTTTTATTTCTCTCACAGACAGATCTTATGTATTTCCACAACATTTTCTTCCATTTTCTCTCTTTCTGACTCAGGTTTTTCCTCTTTCTCTCGCAATCACTTCTCTCTCATATTCCCTTTCATGTCTCCCATAAACACAAATCTCACCCTTTTTCTCTCTTACACACACATTTTATTTACTCTGTATTTTTTTGTTTTTCTCTCGTTTTTTCTCAGGTTTCCTTTTCTTTTCACTATCTCTTCATTCTCTCTTTGCTCTCACTCTTGCTCCACTGTCTTTCTCTCTCATACATACATGTTTTGTCTTTCTGGAACTCTCATATTTCTTCCTCTCACAGCTATACACGTTTTCCATTTCTACACTTACCTGCTTCTCTCTCTCTCTCTCTCTATATATATATATCTCTTTCTCACACACACACACACACTTCATTTTTTGATTTATTTAATTTTTCTTTTATTCACTCTGAGTTGTCTCTCCCACAAACACAAATGTTTCACTTTACTTTCTCACACACACACACACACACACTCTCTCTCACCCTCTCTCTATCTCTATCTCTCTCTCTTGGTTTTTCCATTTCCATACTAATCTGTTTATCTCTCTATATATCTCTCTCTCTTTAGTTTTTAATTTAGTTCATTTTTCTTTTATTCACTCTGAGTTGTCTCTTCCACAAACACAAACGTTACACTTTACTCTCTCTCTCTCTCTCTCTCTCACTCTCTCTCTCTCTCTCTTTCTCTCTCTTGGTTTTTCCGTTCTCGTTTATCGCTTACTGTCGCTTTTGTCTCTTTCTCTACCAATCTCTCACTCCAAGAAAGCATATTTCCCCTCTCGTTTCTACATATAAATACTCACACACTTACGCACTCTCTCCCTCTCTCTGTCTGTCTCTCTCTGTCTCTCTTTCACTCGCAAAGACTTCTTTTTTCTAACTCAGTGTGTCTTCTTTTACTCACTTTTCTCTCTCCCCCTCAAATTACCCACTCACTATCTTTCTCTTACACAGTGATTCATCTTTCTCTCATATCCTTCTCTCTTATTCTCTCGCTCTCTACCCCATTTCTCACACTCAGTGCTTCTTCCTTCCATCTCACCCCCCTCTCTCTCTCACCCCCCTCTCTCACTCTCTTTCTCTCTCTCTCTCTCTCTCTCTCTCTTGTATAGAGATACATATTTTATAGAATAGTCATGTCGATTTTACAGCTTGTGAAATCATGGGGGATTTTTTTATTCGTGAAAATATTCGTGCCACAAAAAATTATTTTAAAAATATTTTTAAAAAAATATCAAGACGTGTCGTACCAAATAGGCACCGTGTCGGGCAGATAATTGAAAGAAAATGTTTTTAATCATGCAGGAATTTGTATTTGGTAGATAATGGACTTATTACTCTTCTTACGTTTTGTTTATTTCTGACATTCTTTCTTGTTTTTATATATACCCATCTTTTTATATATTGTATTTACTTATTTTTCATTGGCAAAATGAGAAACACAGAAATATAAAAGCGTCTGAATTTCTTTGTAAATTTTTTTTTAAAAGTAATATTTATTCGATTTGAAATGTCTAGACGTACATCTGAGCCAAATCGAACGCCAGAAATTTGAAACTGAAATTTGAAGTTTAGCGCCCGTATATCCTTCGAGTTTCCTCTCAATTTTTAATTATGACCAACGTTTTATTCCATTTATTGTTTACTCGTTCCTCTACATAAATAACCCATCAATTGGGTCACTATGTCGATCCAGGATGTTTTTTCCTCCTGAATCCATCCTGCATATATACAAGTCAACCATCCGTCCGTGCATGGAGTACTGCTGCCATTTATGGTCAGGTGCCCCTGCCGTTCTCCTCAGTCTTCTTGACAAGCTCCAAAGGAGAGTCTGTAATGTGATAGGTACTGATCTGGCGACTCGACTGCAGCCACTTTCCCATCGTCGAAATGTGGCCTCCCTCTGTCTCTTCTATAAATACTTTCATGGCTTCTGCTCGGATGAGCTTAAGTCACTGATGCCTCCTCAACAGGTGTTTACCCGTGCAACCAGACTGGCAACTGGGTCCCACCCATACACAGTCAGGTTAGCCAAATGCAGACGACAATTCTACTCCTGCAGCTTCCTCTCTCGCACTTCCCGCCTGTGGAACTCACTCCCGTATTCTTGCTTTCCTGACGGCTACGACCTCCAGAAATTTAAATGCAAAGTTAATACTCACCTACTAACCACTGGACTCTAGCTCTCTCCCCTCCCCTGTATAATCTTCACTTTCTCTCCGCCCATGTATCTGTCATTGCACCTGCTTTCTCAGCTTTCTATTGTTCCTTTCTAACTAGCTTGTACTCCTCACTCTTTTCTAATTAATCTTTCTACATTTATGTAACCCCCTGCACATCAGTGGCCTTTCTGCCTTGCTCGGGGTGAAATGATTAAAAAAAAAAAGAATTTTAGTTTGATAATAAACATTTGAAGGAGGAAAGGCGTTAGCAAAAATGATAAAAAAAGAAAATAGAAACAGTTCGTTTAACTAGTTCTCTGCCGCCTTCAGATCTTTTTACAGACAGGCTATCAATATCGGCTTTAAGATGCATGCCGTGGCAAGTGAGAAGCTTTCTAGTTTTGACATCAACAATATTGACATTTGACATATTATGTCAGCTATGGTTTAAATCAGAATGTTGAAACTATATTGCGCCACAGGTATATCCAAAGTGATTATGGCTGATATTTGGTTTTGTGAATTCAATTCGGTATTTAACATCAGAAGCACTCGCCTGTAGTAGTCTTTCTTTCGTTCTCCTTCATTTCTTTATGATGTATTCCATCTCCTTCACTGAGTTTTAAGTAATTATAAACTTCTTCTTGCTCCAGTTTTCTAATCTTTGTGGCAGAATCGAGATCTACTGAGCATGTGTCTTCTTTTCCACATTTTTTGATCCGGAGTCCATACTGATGTCACTAGTGGAATATTGTACAATATTAAAGAGACCTTTTAAACTATTTACATTACTGGCGCTTTTTTCCTCATCTTTGTTGCCATTTTTACGACGTTTCAGCCTTCTTCAGGTGCTAGAAATTTCGAACCAATCCCTTTATTACAATCAATTCATTCCTTGCGTAGAGTCTCTTTTGGTCGTCATGAGTTATGTCTCTCTAACCCTGTAAGTTACTTGCTGTAGCCTGGTACTGAACTCACAGCTCTTTGGCTCAAGTCACAAGAACTAACCAACGTCTGTATCCTTAAGAACAAGAACATCTGAACTTTTTGGACTTATAAACCTAATGTTCAGTAACATTTTTTTACCAGATTTCATATTGCAGTTTTTGAGGTTTTTTCTGATTTTTTTTATATTAATAGTTTTCTTTAGTAAAACGGTTGAAATGTCAAAAAATAGCAACAATGATGAGGACAACAGTCCGAACAATGTAAATAGTGTAAATACTACCTCATCTCAGAAATATAGACAAAGACCTTTCGGATCATTGTCGTCTTTGGTAAAATGTTTTAAGTCATCCTTGTGAATTGATTAATGATATTGTTCTTTATTTTGTATATATAGTTATTACGGAGTATGTCATGCGAAAGTAGAATTAGTAACAGACTGATCAGGAGGGTTGACAAACTGTCTCTTTGAAAGACTCCTTGTCGGATATTCAACCGTCTGAAAGTGACAAATGCATTGATGTTATATAATGTGGTTTTCCATAGTCATATCGTATATTTAAAAAAATTACTATCACCAAATTTACTAAATATCTTAGTAGTAGTAATAAAAATTGCAAAATAATATTAATAATAATAATAATAATAATATTCACAATAATAATAACAATAATAAATATAGTAAATAATAATAATAATAATAATAATAATAATAATAATAATAATAATAAAACAATAATAGGCTTATCAAGTTAATATTTTTCCGATTACTATTATTTTTGTTATTATTATTAATAAATTTAATAAGTTAATAATAGTAACAATAATAATAAAAATATTCACAGTAACAATAACACATTTAGTAAATAATAATAATAACAATAATTCATTTTACAAGTTAGTAAATTCACAATTATTATTATTATTATTATTATTATTATTATTATTATTATTATAAATAATAATATAATTTAGTAAATGATTGTTGTGGACAAAGGATAGGTCTGGAAGGAAAAGAGGAACTTGGGTATTAGTGAAACATATATATTTAACGAAAAGAACAAATACAAAGAGAGTTACACGTCAGTCTGACTGCCAGTATTAAACCGGGGTGACTCAAGTCAACGCAACTCAACCCCGAGAGGCATATTCTCACGGTATTCATAATTATAGGAAGAGTTCATTATTGTCCAAAAATGGTAGGTCCCATAACAATCATAATAGACGTCACAGAATGCAGATTTTCAAAGCGGTTATATTCTTCCTTTTAAAATGTGGTGCTACACATTTTTCTTATATCTTATTTTCTAAATTTGTTCCCTTTCCGTATTAAACTAAAGTTGGTTATCCCAACCAGCCGGATATGCATTAATGTGGAGAGTTCCATTATGTCTTGTAGACCTTTAAAAGATCCTATTCAAACGGATCTTCACTATTATCTACCTGATTGTAATGGCTGATTTCACGGTTATTTAGTTTTATAACTATCACCGTCTTTGGCTTTTCGTATTTATTGCTACTTCTACTTTGGTCGATTTTTAGTCATTCTTTCTTTTTATGCTTTTTTTTTTTTTTTTTTTTTAGCTTTCTTCCTTTTCATTTTGTCTTGATGCATCTGCTGAGGTTTGGTCGACCAACGAACTTTTCTATTGCGTATAACAGAAAGGAAAACAAAAGACATGATTTGATTCGAACACAAAGATACTTCTCATCCTTTAAAAGCCACTCCACAAAACGGTAGTAATGGTAATGGCGAGGAAGAGAAGCAATTGGAGTTTTTGTTCCTTTACCCAAAAGGTGACTAAGTGCAGCTACAGCTTTTTTTTCTCTCTCGCTGAAACAATACGAAAATCATACGTGTGAATGTCGAGGGTGCGTCTTTGCCAAGAGTCTGAAAGCGTTTGGTCTGTAAGGTCAAATTTTCATAGATATTTATAAATGAAGCCTTATGGATTTGTGATTCAAGAAGGAAATCAAGTCTTTACACGCTTTAGAGATTTTTTTCTCTTTTCAATTAAGTCTATTTACTTGATATCAAGTGAAGTATTATCTTATAATCTTTTCTACACATTGCTTATATAGTATAATAATATTAGATTTTGAAAATTAATGACAAAGTCAGAAACATGATTCGTCCTTTAAAAGTTCATAGAACTAAAGTGATATTTACGTTAAAGTAAGGAAAAATAATTCCTATTAGTTTTAAAATTGAGATAGAAATAAATATGTTTGAAAACAAATAATAAATTGAACAGATAAAATAGGTAAACTTATTTTTGCATTGCGATTCGTTCCTTCCGGAACTTCATCAAAGACAAATGCGGAGATTTCTTAGAAACAAACTGCATTTGTACATATATCAAAAACAACGTTGATAACATGAAGTAATGTGTTCAGTGGCGATTCTACGGCTCTTCCCGAATTTTGGCTGGCCCCTCCGTTGGCCAACTTACACTTTTATAAGTTTCAAAAAATTATGAAACTGATCAGCATCTGATTTTTAAAAGATTTTATTTAACTTATTATAAATCTTATTTAAACTATTTTCTTTCTTCAAAGTAGCTTCTTGATCGTACAGACGGACTTTGCAAAAGACATAAATTAATTTTTTAGCTGACTATTTTACGGCTATGGTACCCAGAACATTTTGATTGATTTCATTGCATTATTTTATATTCGCATTTATTTTATTTCTCGTACTTATTTTTGTAGAGGAAATAAAATCAGATGGCACAAATCACACTGTTCTGCTCGTATTGACGTTAGCATTTAACCCTTTGATTTTGTTTTGAAATTAACTTCTTTTGCGTTTTAACAGCTTGAGAGTGGAAAAGAAGACAAGAACAGATTAGAACACCACAACTATAAATTGAAAATTTATTACGTTTAATTTAGTGAAATAAGATATTAATATTATCTCTAAGATGTGTCTACAATAGTGGTGTATTATAATAATGAAAAAGACTGCTTGAGTTTGTCTTCCTCATTCGCAAAAAAATCTAGACCCCTAAGTACCCCCACTGTTAGACACTTTCGAACATATCAATACTGCACAGATCTCCATGAGCCAACCCATTTTATAGTTCACCAATAGAAGGCTTAATCAATCAGGAAGATCAAAATATTCAATGCGACGTGTATAAAAGGTGACCATATTTTTCTGGGTACTGGAATTCAAATTCTGGAGAGTGTCTGATTCGAGAGTGATGGTCTTTGACGTTGTTTCATTGAACAGATTACATGCGGTGAGGATACTTTATATCCATATACTATGACAGACATGGTCAACAAATGCCAAGAAGATACTCTATATCCAGGAACGTTGTAAACATTACTTTGTGACCATCATGAACTGTTGTTATTATATAATATACATTCGGGAGATTGATTCTCTATTATAATCAATACATAAACAGATCCCCTGCACTTCATCCATTAATTATGGCAAATTCTACCAACATCCCCTAATTTTAGGGTTTCACTCACGCCACTGAATGTGTTCAAAATTAAATCTGAGAACATACTAAAAAGTCAAAAAAATTTTCAGGGTTATGGAATATAAAATAAAGTGATATAATTATTATTGTTATATTGGAAATCGAAAAAGAATCCACGTTATTATTATTAGTAGTAATAGTGGTAACGGGAATTGGAACACGGCTCTCTGATTAGTAATTCCGAGTTATCGTTCATTGCACCACACGTACATCCAAACTAATACCCATCTAACTACTGACCACACTCGTTGTTTATCGTAGGAGAACCGGCATCTAAACCTATTGCCGTTGTAAGACTGATTCTTTGCGTGTGTTTACTCCCCTTTCCGTACACAAGCGCACAAAAAATACAACGGCATCGGTTAGAATTTGAACTCGGCACACTAATCTCGTAAAGTATTAACATTAGATTCGAAAGCTGTAGATAATTTGCATCACGTGATGTCATCAGTCGACAAAATGTTAGTGACAAGAAAGGACTACAATTAAACTGCAAGAAAACCGAATGCATGGTCATCAGAAAAAAGAGCAGCCCAAAATGCCAAATACAATGGGAGACACTAAAATCAAGCAGGTACGAAAATTTAAATAACTGGGAAGAGTTCTAACAGAAGTCGAAAAGTGCAACACAGAGATCCGAAGGCGAATTGAAATTTCTTTTTTTTTTTAATCATATCACCCCAAGCAAGGCGGTAACGCCACTGATGTGCAGGGGGCTACATAAGAGTGAGAAGATTAGAAAAGAGAAAAACAGGAAACCGCATCCTAAACAGGAAACAAGGGATGAGCCTCTTCACCTGTTCAATAGACGTGGGTGGAGTGTGAACCGGGCGATAGTTTAGTCTATCTACTCCAATTGAAAAAACAGTGAGAAGATTAGAAAAGAAAAACCGGAAACCGCATCCTAAACAGGAAACAAGGGATAAACCTCTTCACCTGTTCAATAGACGTGGGTGGAGTGTGAACCGGGCGATAGTTTAGTCTATCTACTCCAATTGAAAAAACAGTGAGAAGATTAGAAAAGAAAAACCGGAAACCGCATCCTAAACAGGAAACAAGGGATAAGCCTCTTCACCTGTTCAATAGACGTGGGTGGAGTGTGAACCGGGCGATAGTTTAGTCTATCTACTCCAATTGAAAAAACAAAAAACAAAAAAAACAGTAAGATTAGAAAGGAGAACGCATTCTAAAGCTGATTAGAGTATTAAGAGACAGGAAAATTTCACTAGAAACAAAGAAGAGAGTACTGGTTTGCTATGCGATGTCAGTTCTTCAGTATGACAGTGAATGCTGGACAATATCATCAAAAATGAAGAAAAAACTTGAAGCAGCTGAAATGTGGCTCTACAGAAGAATGCTCCGGATATTGTGGATTGAGCATGTGAGAAATGACGAGGTTTTGGAAAAGATGGAAGCGAAAAGAAAATTAATACAAGGCATCAGGAAGAGACAGCTAAAGTTCCTGGAACATGCAACGAGGAAGGAGGGCTTAGATAACATGATACTAACAGGCCAGATAGAGAGAAAAGAGACTGCGGAAAGCAGCGGATAACATATTTGAAGGGCCTGAGCAAGTAAATGGCAGAACGTAAGTTGTGTTGTGTAACAGGAGAAAGCGTGCTAAGAGTCACAAGGGATAGCGAGACATAGAAGGCTGTGATCGCCTACGTCCTAAAAGGACAAGACACATAGAAGAAGAAGAAGAAGAAGAAGAAGAAGAAGAAGAAGAAAGAACTTTTTTGATATTTTGAAGCACTTTCTTTAACCTATCCAAAACTATTTTCAAATTATTCATGAAATATATTCAAATGATACATAAAAATCTTCTTCGAATTATACAAAAATATATTCAAGTGATGTATAAAACATCTTCGTGGTATTAAAAATATCTTCTTCAACTGATACATAAAATATCTTCCTCAAGGCATACAAAAACATTTTTCAAAGAATTTTAAATTTTCTTTAAACGATACATAAAGCATCTTCAAGTGATGCATAAAACATTTTCTTCGAAGTATACGAAAAATATTTTCTTCAATTCATTTTAATCGTTTCACACAGCAAGGCTGTACCGCCACTGATGCGCAGGGAGGCTACATAAGAGAGTAAATGTTTAAGCAGGAGAAGAACGAAGAGAAAGACGTTACATGGAGTGTCAGAGTGTCAGAGTGTTACATGGATGGGAATACTGATGTGATGACACTTGCGAAGGTAGAGTGAGAAAGGTAAAGAACAGGATACACGGAGTGATGTAGAAAGATCGAGGGAAGAACTGGAGTCAAGTGGATAAGAGATGGGAATTGACATTGCATTTAAATTTCTGGGGGTTGTAGCTGTCAGGAAAGCAAGTATACGGAAGGGAGTTCCACAGACGGGAAGTGCGAGAAAAGAAGTTATTGGAGTAGAATTGCATTTAATAGATTTAACTGTAAAAGAGTGGGACCTAGCTGCCAGTCTGATTGCTCGAGCAAATTCTTGTGGAGGTGGTGGGTGGCACTAGTGACCTAAGTTCGTCGGAGCAGAAGCCATTAAAATATTTTTAGAAGAGACAGAGGTAAACCGCATCACCCCGGTGAAAAAGTGGTTGGAGTCGAGCTGCCAGGTCGGAACCGATCACATTACAGATTCTCCTTTGGAGCCTGTCGAGAACCCTGAGATGAACAGCAGGGGCGCCTCACCAAATATGAAAACAGTATTCTGTGTTATGCATAAAACATCTTGGAAGTCTACAAAAGTATCTTCAAGTTATACATAAAACATCTTCAATGTATACGAAAAGATCTTCTAGATATACTAAAAAAATCAGTTTAGAAATAAATTGGTTTACCTGTTAGCTATCGACGGACAGTTGCATGCCGACCATTTCTGTCTTGGACGAGACAATTGCGTACTAGGGCATTTGCGTCCCTGACAATTGTGTACCAGACAATTGCGTACCAAGACATTGGCGTCCCTAATAGAATGTGCCCCGAGATAATTGCGTACCTCTGGTAATATTTGAACTTAACGTTTTTTTCTTAAGCGTTACTAATTGCAAACCAACTTTTAATTATTCTAAAAATGACAAAAGATAGATACTCCCTTATCAAAAATAAAACTGCAAATAAGAGAATCACGACGCTGTTAGATAAGTATACTCCTGAAAACAAGATATATTTCTTAAAATGGATAGATTACGATATTTACAACATTTGATTAATTAGTGAAGTTAAAATAATTTTTAATTCTCGAAATATTTTTAAACACTGTTAATATTTAATTGCATTTGTAACAAAAATAAACGTGTAATTATTTTACTTTATCCCTTTTATTCAAAATTTTCGTTTACTACCCATGCTATTTTCAAAATTATTGTTAATTGCCGATAACGTCTTAAAAAATTTATCTGGGGCACGAAGCTATCCAGGGAAGCATTTGTTTAGAGACGCAATTGTCCTACGCAGTTGTTCCGAACACAAATCCAGAAACAATTGACCATCTTGTTTAAGGTTTCACGATGTTAGCAACTACTGAATATAAATCTCAGTATGATAGAGTGGGCCAATACCTTCAGTAGAAATTATGCAACTTTGACAGAAAGGAAACCGAAAGTAACTGTCAGGAACATTACCCAATATTGGTTATAGAGGTAGGACCTTTAACAATTGATGAGACTTTACAATATACAAAAAGAAAAGAATCAAATCTAATCGCTGAGACACCGCGAACAAAGACCACGAAAACAGTATGTACTTTCTTATTGATATGGCAGTCTCTGCAAATTGTAATGCAATTTTGAAGATATTTAGAAAACTGTCAAAATCCAAGAATCTTGAAATAGAAATCTTAAAAATGTTTGAACATCAATAATTCTAATTGTAGTCAGAGCCCTTGAATTGATTGGAAAATGTTCCCATAGACTCAGTGAAGGTATTACTAAGAATGCTCACTAGTACTGTTCACGCATAACGAAGAGCTCCATCTATGTAAAATTTGTGTGATCTTTTTTCTTTTGTATTTTTTAGGAAAATGATCAGAGAAAAAAGTCATGAGGCTATTTCTGACCTTAGGTCTCTGTTTGGGACCCTGAAGGAAATTTGTATACAACGAAAATCTAAAGGAATAATAATAATGATAGTGATAGTAGGTGCACTTGGAATGATAAAAAATGGAACAAAACAACACATTGAAAGCTTCCCTGGAAACCGCAGCTTAAGAGATATACAAAAATGTCTTATTAAGTACAGCCCACACACTAAAGAAAACTTTGTCTATATAACGCTAGGGATGATAGGGGAGATAGAAAAAACAGGAAATGGAGCAATAACAACAAGCCACGACCTGCATTAATTTTTCCCGCAGACTTGGTTAGTAGTGCGACCATAGCGGAAATCGAAATATGATGAAAAATGACATAATAATAATAATGAATATCTTGTTGTCTAATTTTGACACCAAAAGACTCAAAGATATACATATTGTGATTAGTCAGGATGCAGGCCACTTATTGAAAAAAAATGAACATCATTCTAAACGAGCCATCAGCAGCAGCAGTTCAATAATCGTATGTATTCTTGACCAACTCCCTGTGTATATTTTGGTTAAGTACCAATGTCTAAGTTTCTGGAAAATATCTACCTGTTCAGTCAGTGACGTTGTCATTCCGTTTCTATGTATCTGTCTCTTTTTCGTTTGTCATGCTGTCGCCTTGTAAGATGACAGTTAAAATATTTTTTTTATTATTCTAACGTGTCCATACTATTTCAGTTTACTCATCTTAACAGTTCTTATCTTCCTGTCGGCATGTTTCATGTTCGTTTGTTACTCGTACTACATCATTTGCGATGCGATGTCCATAGCAAGTGGCGAGGACACTTTGCATTTCATCAATAACGCTTTGATCTTTCGATGTAATTCTTCTGTTAATGTCCAAGATTCACAAGCCAAGAAAAGAAATTGAGAAGGAAATTCATACAACAGTCTGATCTTTGATTTCGGGTAAATTTTTTTGATTTTCTAAATGGTCCCTCGTTTGGCTACAGACTCCACTGTTTGTATTGCTTCTGAAATTATTTGTATTCTGGATCCGTCTTAACTCTATAATTGGGCCAATAAGTTTTAATTGTCTTACTATTTTAAGTTGATGATCATCGACGAATTTTCTTCGTTAAAGGTTATTTTTTTCAGGGCTGTGGAAGTCGGAATAGGAGCGTGTAGTCACAGTAAATGTCAGAAGCACTTAAAGGGTCAATGAATGTCAAAGTCAGAGTCGATAAAACTATACCGACTCCGACTCCAACTCCCTCTCCAGTTGAATTTACACTTTATATAGTCTTAATTTACAGCATTTTTTTAATGTACAAAACTATATGTAAAATGTCTTAATAGCATGGGTAGGATATAAAAACTACAATAACTTTATTCTTTTATATAAATCAGTTATATAGGCCTACTCAAGTCAGAAGCGTTTTGATATATGTAAGCCAGAATCACTTAACTACATGAAGAGGCGTTGGAGTCGGAGTTGGAGTCGTAGGTTTTGTTTTCCGACTTCATAGCCCTGTTTCGTTTTTTGTTATTTTGTTTGTTTGTTTTTTTGTTTTATCGGCATTACAAGTCATGACAGGTTTCATCACTGGCGGCCACAATCTGGAGAATATAAGATACGTAGATAATACAGTGCTGGTAGCAAAACACGGAAAGAAAACTACAAGACCTCCTAGAGATTGTAGCTAAAGAGAGCGGAAAGAAAGAACTAAACATAAACTGAATATATATTAATCAATAAAAAAGAGGGCTCAACATGCCAACTACAAGTGTAAATACTGAAATCAACCAGGTACAGTAATTAAAATACCTGGGAAGTGTTTTAAAAAAGGGCGGATATTGCGACACTGAGATCCGAAGGCGTATTAGTATGACCGAGGATGCATTCCAAAGGCTCAGTAAAGTATTGAGATACATGGAAATTTCATTGTAAACAAAGAAAAGAGTCATAGACGAATACTGGACAATCCCATCAAAGATGAAGAAATATACCTGAAACAACCAAAATGTGGTTCTACAGAAATATACTGAGGATATCATAGACCGAACATATTAGCAACTACATCGTTTTGTGGAGGATGGAAGCGAAATGGAATCTTATACTTAACATCAAGAAAAGGCCGCTGAGGTTTCTAGGACATGTCAGGAAGAAGCAGGGCTCGGAGAATCTGATACTCACAGGGCAGATAGAGGAAAATAAAGACAGAGTAAAGAAATGCATGACATGCATGATGGGATTAAGCAAATGTATGTTGAACAGGGTTTAGCGGAGTAACAAGATCTAAGACTACAAGAATAGGGAGATGTGGAGGACCATGGTCGTCTACGTCCTGCAGAGACGCGGCATAGAGAATGTGAAACTAAAAGAAAACGTTGTATTGTTTTATGCAGAATAACAGTTACGATATTACATGAAGAAGGAGAAGAATAAGAATTCTAATATAAGAAGGAGAAGGATTTTACATTGTTGTGGTGCAGTGAATATAGGTTCAGAACGAGAAATAAGAGAGCCGAGTTCGAATCCCAGTTGAAGTCATTGCATTCACTTATGCGCAAATACCTTTGAAGAAGCAAGCAAAATTCACACTCGTCGGGTTGAGCCGGCTTCCTCCCCGATGGAGGAATATTCACTGGAATTTGTTTAAGGGCAGGGTCCCAAGTCCTACCCTGTTATTTAACCCATAGCTGGAGGGAAGGAACGGATTAATGCAATTCAAATGGAATTCGAACTCTGCTCACCGATTTCGCTTTCCAAGCCAATATCCACTACACCACAACGCACAACCGTCACTAACCGCTTACAGCACCTACTATTTCCAAGAGGTCACCCATCTAAGTACTGACCCAGCACAACGTTGCTTAACTTCGTTGATTGAAGGAGAAACAGTGTATTCAACGTGATATGACCGTAACCAATACCGTTGGGAGAGGTATTAATCTGTCTTTTTCCTCGAGCTTGGTTGAATAACAGGAGAGACTGGGTTCTTTAGCCTTGGTTGGCAACCGGTCTACTGCAGAAAATAATTGCAGCTTCCTACGGGAAAATATTCCCTTTCCAGACATGATCGCCTAAATTGGTAGCACGTATAGCACTTCATTGTCTGAATAATAATAAGAAAATTAAAAAAGAAGTAATATGAGAAGAACGAGAAAGTATTTTTGATGTCTCGTAAATAATAATAATACTCTAATGCCATATTTAGAGGAATAATTTATTATCTCGGTTATTCAACAAAGTGACGAACACCTCTTATTTGCTCCGATTAACTTAGGACAATGCTGCCCCCTCCTAAAGAATTTACTCGTGCAATTAATTTGGCAACAAGGTCCCACCCATTTACAGTTAGATCACCCAAATGCAGTCGACAATTCTACTCCATCAGCTTCTTTTCTCACACTTCCCGCCTGTGGAACTCCCTTCCATATACTTGCTTACGTTTACAACCTCCAGGAATTTAAATGCAATGCCAATACCCATCTCTTATCCACTTGACTCTAGTACTTTCTACATCACTTTTTCTATCTAACTTTACACCAGTCATCACACCTGTATTCCCATCCTTATCTTGCCCTTTCTCTGATAACCCCTGTAACTGATTCCTCTTTCTCTTCACTCTCCTTCTACCTAAACCTTTACGCTCTTATGTAGCCCCCTGCTCATCAGTGACGGTACTGCCTTGCTTGGGGTGAATCCATTAAAGAAAACTAGCGCATCTACACAAAAAGAAAAAAAAAGACATGATAGAGAACACATAAAAGTCTCTATTAGTTGGAATATTAGTAGCGGTACTGTTAGACATATCAAACGTAACAGACCAGACATAGTGGTTGATAACTACGAGCAAAAACATTGTCTTTTCTAAAGTATAGCAGTGCCATCAAATGAAAATATATCTGTAAAAGAATATGCCAAAATAAGTACAAAGAAAGAAGTGAAAATTGATATTGGAAACGTGTAAAATCTTTAAACTACTATTACGCTTATAAATAAGAAAAATATAAATTAGAAAAAAAAAACGGAAAGATGATGTTACGTCCCCTTTATCATTAAAATTCATCGATTTACGACCTTACGCTAGGTCTTGGGTAATGACCCGGAGCGGACATTTCAAGTGCCATACGTGCCAGTCATGTCTCAAAAGAAAAATTACTGACTGGGTAGAACATTTTCCTGCAGTAGATAGCCATTACTTTATGCGTCAGACTGGTTGCCAAAGAAGGCTATATAAACCAATCTGTCTTGCTATTTAACTCGTAGCTGGAGGTAGAAGAGACGGATCAATAGCTTTTCCATGACTATTTGCACGGAAGTGAATGCAACTAATTCAACTGAAATTCGAAATCGACTCTCCAAATTCTCGTTTCGAGCTGATAAATTGGAGTAGATAGACTAATTGGAGTAGATGGACTAAACTATTGCCCGGTTCACACTCCACCCACGTCTATTGAACAGGTGAAGAGGCTCATCCCTTTTTCCTTGTTTAGGATGTGGTTTCCGGCTTTCTCTTTTCTAATCTTTTCATTCCTACGTAGCCCCCTGCGCTTCAGTGGTGTTACCGCCTTGCTCGGGGTGATATGATTAAAAAAAAATATCCACCCCACTCAACGCACATCCCCCGGTGCCGTATTATATATAAAATAATGTAAAAGCATATTAATAATAACAATTATATATTCCCAGTTTAGGTTCAGGTTTCTGGTTCCTTCTAAAATGTTTTCATTCACTTTCGCTTCTGCTACCCCCACTTGTGTCTTAGTGGCCTTATCTTCTTCCTCGGGATGAATTGATTTAAAAAATTCTACTCAACGTCAAGTCCTGCATTGATTAGATCCGAATAAAACCTAGTATTTCAAAACATCAGAATTCTGCTTTTCTTAGCAACGCAAATATTCCGCTAAATTGCACTCCGTCCAAAAATTGGCGTCTGAGGATTGAGAACGCAAGAAATCAGGTCGAAAACGAATATCGTATGAACAAAATAAAAGAAACAACTCTGATCAAACACTAAACACGGTTCTTCTGGTTTCTGATTTTAACTGAGTGAAAGTGTTAATGAGAACATGATTTCTCTTGGCGAATTAAGATGGGCTACAGTAAATATCCCGTTCAGTAAGTCAGTTGCCAAACTTTACCCAATTAACTATGTCTGCTGGCAGCAGACGCACTGTGCTTCATCGTTCATCTGTGGCTGTATTGGGAGAATATAATGGTCAGGTGCCTAAGTAGGTTAACCGACTGGCGGGTATTTAAAACTGATTCCTACCTGCAATTTTATGTGCCGCTTGTCAGAAAATTTGTCACCATTCCCGTATATTTATCAAAACTGGTGCCATGATGTGTATATTGGACTTTATATATTTGTACGCGTTTTGTTAGCAGGCTGCTCTCTCACGCAATGATGAGTTTTCTTTATGTGTTGCAAATGACCTGATTGATTATCACAGCACAAACAATAAGAATGATTCTATTAATACTAAGGGTACTATAAATGGTACTATTAACACCTAAGCCTGCAGGGTGTAGTTTCATATCCAATAAAGGCCACACCATCCAATAACATTTAATAAGTTGCGCAAAAAGACATCAAAATAGCAATAATAATAAAATCTAGGACATAATCTTCCTCTTCACAGCAGTCGAGATCATAGTTTAACAAAACCCAACATTGAAGTTAATTGTGAGCTCGAAAATCCTTTATTACGCTGTAAATTGTGTTTTTCACTGGGGCTAGATATCGTTTTTGTTTCTTTATTCTGAGTTTTTCTTCTACACAGCCTGCTAATCATGATTAAAATGCGTAGTCTGTTCTGTTACTTAATCTATGAAGCAGGGGAGATTGTTGCATATCAATCCCAATTTTATTTGCGAGAAAGTGAATATAAAAAACTCGCTTAGAAATCGAACTAGGTTCGTCGATTTATCATTCCTAGACCTTAATTATTGCCAACACCTGTATATTCTACATTATCGCACATCAGACATGAGTCAGAGAGAGAATAGAGTACATCAGAAGAAAATAAGGAATCTTTAAACATGATAATTTAATACAACTGTACAAAAATCAGCAAACTACAAAGAAAGAAAATAATGGCGAAAATGGTTTCGGTAAACATCTAAGAAAATGATATCTGCAAAAGCAAGAAACGCTTCAAAGAATACAAAAAGTATATTATACATTGGAATGTTGAGATCCAGACCGACTACTCTATCTAAGCAAAATGATTGTTTCTCATAGTTCTTAAGAGGATTTGCGAGATCTCATAGTTGATCCACGAGACCACAGGATGGAATCAAAACCAAAGAAAACTTTGGAAAAATTCCAGCGAGTCGCGAAAACTATTTAACATTAACCTTGTATCATGTCTTTAAAAATTGATCAATTTAGAACCGCGCGAAAAGCATTAGAATATAAATTTTATGAATTATAAATTCGAGAATATTTGGTATTTTTCAGGTCAGGTTTTTACTGAGATCTCGACAGATGATTATAAAGCAGCTGGAGAACTGAAAAGACAAGCTTCCCTCTCAATCTCAAGCTATCAAACATCAAACATCTCGCGTAAACATGGAAATGCCTAAAACACAATTATTATAAGAATAATGGAAGTAGTTTGAAATAGTAGTCGTATTAGACATTAAATTTGAAAGAATCGATAAAATGAAAAAACAAAATTTGGGTAAACATACATTAAAACAAAACAAATTTCAGTGGAAAACTAATCTTTGCCTGGAAAAAAAATCCCTGAGGAATTTTAAGTATTTTCCTTACAAAAGTTGTCGAATTTTTTTCTTCTTGTCATTGTTCGGTGTTTTGTTTATTTCTTTTTGTTATTATTTTAACAAGACGTTAGCATATTTTATGTGTCTGCACGCAGGGACCCAAGATCACGTGAGCTGCTCATTGGCTGTGAAGACGATTGGATTGAGTTATAGGTAAAAGAAATAGATGTATGCAAGACTAAATTGTTTCCCCGCCCAAAACAGAAGGGAGCCTCGCACGCATGCGCGCGCATACATAATGGGATAGTGGCTCAGCTTACGAGGAAAGCAGGAGATTAGACGGTCGATCTTCGGGGACTTCCCCAAATAATGACCTTTCTCACGTAACATACACTATTTCTTCAAATAATTTTTGGATTTGAGCCAGTATTGGGATTGCTTAACATTTGCGAAAGAATTCTTAACAATATATATATATTTATATATATAACTAATAAAAATTAAATTTATCACTAATCCGTTTATGTTACATGCAGTACTCATGTTACTTGAATGACTGCTTCGTGTGTTTATGCTTCTTTCTAATAAAAGGAATCGGGGAGCTCAGTTCCAATTCCAGTTGAATTCCTTGCATTCACTTGCACACAAATACCCTTGGGAAAGGTATTAATCCGTTTCTTCCCTCCAATTATGAGATACATAATAGGACAGATTCGGTTCTATAGCCTTGGCAGGCAACCAGTCTACTGCATTTTAATAATTTATTTGTTTAAGCATTATTTTACTCGTATTTGAGTAGATACTCTGTTTTTTCTTCTTGTTTTTGCTTTTCTTTGTTTTCGTTTTTTTCATAGTAAATTTATTTATATATACGAAACGCGTCACAAATATTTTTTGTTTTGTATATATATATATTACTTCAAACGTTATAAGACCATTAAAGTGCCCCTTACCTAGCGCATGAATTACTTACTTCGTAATTTTCTAAAGATAAGTGACAAAAGCACAATTTAATTGCGGAAACCTCCTGACGAGCAAACTTATCAATTACGGAAAATATTAGACTCCGGACGCTTCCTAACCCAGGATTGAAACCCGACCGAATTGGCGTCAGTTGGCGATTCTACACCTATATATATATATATATATATATATATATATATATATATAGGATTATTTATTATCTATTGTTTAGAGTTTGCGGGGAAAAATGCTCACTATTAGGAGAAAAGGCTTTAGAGAATGTTTACAACGTAGACATAGAATCTATAATTGCACAATGCCTATAAGTTTCCCACTTTAAGTGATTAACATATCAAATGACGATCGCCAAGGCATGCCAATTTCTGTCTATATTGTTTTAGATATTCATAAATATATATATATATATATATATATATACAGGTGTGTGTGTGTGTGTGTGTGTGTGTGTGTGTGTGTGTGTGTGTGTGTGTGTGCAAGGCTGATGAAAAAGTATTGGGCCTTGTGTTATAAAAAGAAAGTTGCAACATATATAAATTCCGCATTTAATCTCATTCGAATAATCGCCTTCTGAAGCCATGCATTTTATACAGCTTTATTAGACAGTTTTTGAACTACTTTTAGAGGAAATAGTGAACAGTTGCCTCGAAATATTCTCTTGAATATCCTGCAAAAAACATTTTATGGTTTAGGCGGAGGCTTTAGAAATATAGAGTTGAAGTAGATTTTCAGAAGTAACCGTAAAACCAATCCTAAAAATGGAACAAAAGATAAAATTTTACTCCTGTTCAGATCACCGAGGATGAGTTTGAACCGAATGCGAAGAATATGAGATATGAGTCGTAACGGTGTTTCTACTGTGCAAACTGAAATCTCCCGAGATGTTTTCATTTTTTTAGCTTGCATTAAGAAAAGTATATACAACTACATTTTACAATTGAGTCTTCAGCATTCTGGATCCATTTGCAACATAAGATAAATTTGGAAAGATATTTTGTGACACTGGTAAAGTGATATTAACTCATACAAAACAAGAAAAGAGGGATTTGCTTTATCATCCTCGATGATTGCCGCAAAACATACATTGAAGAAACCACTAGAAATTCAAATAATTCATCAACAATTACATTGGAGAAACCTTAAGCAATTCAAGCAATTCATAGAAACAAAAGTATATTTTACAAAACTACACACTCAGTGCATTAGTTTCTCACTGTAGTTCCTGGAACTGACGGTAAACTGCATCCAGCAGATTGGGAGGTTGTGAGGAGCAAGGAACCACCTCTTAATTGCTGTTGTTCCCAGGTCCACCCTGAGCCGGAGTGGTAGCACCTGTTAGAGTCCCAGCTATGGGCAAATAGTTAAGCCTCAAACTTGGGGTCAAAACATTATGAAAATATAAAAATGCTTTTATAAATATATGTATACATAAAATAGACTTTTATAGAAAAATATACATTTTTGAAGAAAAAATTATTACCACAAAACATTTTTGAAGGAAAAGCTTCTCAATAAAACATTTTAATACAAAAATAGAATACATTTTCAGTTTTCTAAAATAAAAAAATGAAAACAAAATTTTCCTTAAAATCTGACTAAATTAAACTTCTCACTATAACCGAACATTAAAAAATACTTTAAAAACCCAGCTTTTTGGTATTAAATCATCCACAGAGGTTGATATGCCGTTAAGCAAAACTCACTTATGCACTCACTTCTCACAGTAAGAGGTCTGACCCTAATTTCGATTTAAAAAAATGAACTACATTTATTAAAAAAGAAAACAATTTGCTTAGACGAAAATATACCGAAAGTGCTTTGAATGTTAGATCATCTACGGTTAATTAGCTTCGAGGTTCTTACATCATTTCACCATTTTTAGCAGATCTTCTATCATCAAAATGAGCTAAACTTAATAATAAAAGTGATAAAAACAAACACAAAAGTATAAGAAAACTAAACCAAATCGGTTAGACTGATAAGAAATAAAAATCATAAAATAAATCGGAAAAGACGAGAAATCGGTAGAGCAGAGTTCGAATTCCTGTTGAATTCGTTGCATTCATTTGCGCGCAAATAATGTTTGGAAAAGTATGAATCCATCTTTTCTCTCTTCAGCTATCGAATAAGTAACAGGACAGATTGAGTTCTATAGCCATACTTATCAAACGATCTAACACAGAAAGAAATGGCTACCTACTGCGTGAAAATCATCTTCCTAGTAAGACATGGATCAAAAGAGACATTATCGCCCAAGTCCATATCATATATGCAGTTCACTATAATTAAAAGTTGGGGTCAAGTTTAATCTACGATGAATATTAAAGATCATTTGTTATTTTTTGTGCTTGATGTAAAAGAAAGAAATTCTGTGACTTTTTAAATTACACTAGTAAATGAATACGTCAGTTAATTGCCATACGTGATACACGCTTTGGACGATCATGTCTCGAAAACATGACTGACTGAGCAGAAGATTCTCTTACCGACCAAATCTATAGAACCCAATATGTCTTATTATTTAACCCATAACTAGAGGTAAGAGACGGATTAATACCTTTCTCAAAGGTATATGTGCTCAAGTGAAGGCAAGAATTTAAGTAGAATTTGAACTCGATTTATCATTCCGTGTCGATATCCACTGCACCACAACGCACACCCGCAAATTAATAAGTACTAATCCAAAATAAGTAACAAAATATTTTTCAAAATATAACAAATTCATTGCAATACAGGAGATTTCATAATGTCCGCATAGCGTCATGTTATTGTCTCTTCGTTTTAATACAGGTGAATAGACATGTCCTGTGTGAATAGCGTGCCAGTAATCAGAGCGAATAGTACAATCGGTAGGGCCATTTCAACTTCCGCTCCAATCAGCTGCCTTTACTTCTCACGAATGCCCTCGTGAAATGTCTAACGATATTGTTGCAAAGACTAATAAGAATATGACGCCAATTTTTGATAAAGTTGAATTATAAAGCTGTAATAGAAAGTTATATTTTAATAGTTTCATAACTCGTACTTCCGGAAGGTGGAACCCTCTTCCGGTTTATTGTTTCCTTGCTATCTTCAACTCTCTCTCCCTCTCTCTCTCTCTCTCTCTCTCTCTCTCGTTTATCCTAACTAATCTTCATATTATATTTCACTCTTAGCGACATTATGGTCTTGCATAACTTGATTTTTTTTTTATCATATTTAAAATTGTTTTCTTTAATTATTTCTGAAATTCATCATTAATGTCGACGTGGGAGTATGTATCTTCGGGGACAATCTTCGAAAGTGTGTTTTCTTTTTGCTACGAAATATGAAGCTTTGCCTTTCTCTCTTTGGTGGGGCGTTAATATAATTTCCTGGTTGTCTCACGTGAGAATATCTATAGCACAACTAGATCGACTGCCTATATATAGGAGGCAGCTCCGGACATATTTTGAGATGCGATTCTGCACCTGATGGTTATGAATACACCCCCTCCATTTTACGGAGTTTGCACAGAAAAAAACAATTATTATCTTAAATTTCGTATATGTTGTTTGCGAGCGATGTCACGCTAATTTTTTGCTGTGTTAAAGGTAATCTTTAGTGTATACAAATTCCATAAACGTTAAAGGAAAAGTAAATTTAACTAAATTTACACCAGTAAAACTAATAGATGAAATGCAAAAAAAGAAAGATAGTGATACATCAAAATAACACGTTAACGAGGTGTGCTTACCGGCTCTGAATATCAGTACGTGAGTTTGAATTTTACCTGAACCTATGTACCGACACATGACACCTGTTAAAATGTATATTTTTCTGGGACAGTGGTTACCTGCTTGAACTGGCATACGAAATTAAGTAGACATGAAATGATTTTATTTGAACGGGGTTGTATGGCAGCGTAGATATTAAATATTATAAACTAATAAGGATTTCATAAAGAGCGAATCCTGATGATTTTGGTTAGTCACTTGTCAGCTTATATTGACAATAATGGAAATCATAGATTATCGATTGCCAGCATTAATTAAATAAATAAACTCTCGATTGCCGAATTAATGAAATAAATAAATGAAATATTAGGGATCAAATGCCACTTCGTTGGAAGTTAGGAATATTCGGACATAGGTTTGTATCTGCAGAGGCCGAGTAGAAAATCCTCAGCCAGAAGATCAAGTTAAGCAGGTGGTAGATGAAATGAGAATTTAGAATCCTCAGTATCCTTCTGTCGAACCAAATTTTGGTTTTTTCAAGTCTTTCCTTCATCTTTGTTGAGACTGTCCAGCATTCGCTGACATATTGAAGGACAAAACTAAGGCGGGAATTGGAGAAACCAGTTCTTGCAAATTTCCACGAAAATATACACTGATGATGCGTACCACCTGGCCAAGAAATATGGGAATGGGGTTCGAATGTTTCAGTTGGAAATGTCAACTGGAATACGATCCGAATCTTATTTCACAGAAAACACGCTCGCGATGTTGATTTCAATGTCGCCCCGCTTTATATGAGGTTTGTATAAACTAAAATCTGTCGGGAAAGCGTACGAAGAGTGGCAGGAATTTGGTCGGGTTGGTGAGTGAGAGAAGAAATAAAAGAGAAGAAAGAAAGTGACAAGCCTTCAGTGTCAGCGTTTATGTTAATGCAATTATCTATTGGGCAGCTGGTATTGTCTGCGTTTGCGTGAAGCAACAAACTCTATTTCCGTCTCTGTTCAGGACCCAGACCTGAACAGACTCTTTTATGACCAAAGAGGTTTGTCTAGTATCACACCGGTGTGTGCGTGTGCGGGTATGTGTGTGTGTGTGTGTGTGTGTGTGTGTGTGTGTGTGTGTGTGTGTGTGTGTGTGTGTGCTTTAATACACGGGTATCGGATAATTTTGTATGCGTAATTTCGTCTTTATATTTTGATATGTTTATGGTTTCGTTATTGACATCTGGGCATACGTGTGTACTTCATTTTGTTATACGGCTCTCGCACTGACATTTTCACTATTTCCATATATATATAGAAATATAACACCCATTATTTCTTACGTGTGAGTGTTTACATAAAAGACTGCAGATATTTGTATGAATAAGACATTTTTGTATAACGCAATTATATAAATATTACTGTGCATATTAAAACGTTTCAGTTATTTCTGTATGCAAATAAAATTGGCCCTCGGTAATCTATGAGTTAAATCCTCTCTATAGTTTTATAGCTTTTTTAAATAGGAACTTATTTAATCATATATATATATATATATATATATATATATATATATATATATATATACAAAAAGAATGGCGAAATTTTGAGTTAAAAATGCATTTTAAATTCCTTCACACTATTCTAGGATTAAATAGGAAATTTTGTCTAATCAATGCATACCGTTTCCACAACAAACATCTTTCAACCGTCTATAACACTAATCACAGAAAAAAAAACAGATTTCATCATTAAACCAAAAAAATAATATCCGTCCCCCCAAAAACGTAAAACATCATTTTTTCTCGTAATTTCTCAGGAGATTTTTTTTTAAATTCTTTCACACCAAGCATGGCCATACTGCCACTAGTGTACACATTACATGTGATTAAGTGAAAACAAGAAAATAAAACAAGAAAGAAGAATAAGATACAGGGGGTGTCGGAGAGAGGATAAGGGAAACATGGGAATCGAGGAGTTAAAAGATAGCAAATGACTTTGTACTTAAATTCTTTTAGATTGTAGCTATCATGGAAGCAAGTATACGGAAGGGTGTTCTGCACTAGGGAAATGCGAGAAAAGAAACTGTAGAGTAGAAGTGGTGGTTACATTTGACTGTGAAAGGGTAGGACCTAATTGCGAATCTAGCAGCTCGAAGAAGTTTGTTTAGACGGGCACCAGGGAGATAAGCACGTCAGAGCAGGAGCCTTGAAAATGTTTTTAGGAAAGACAGAGGAGAACCACATGTAGACGGTGAGAGAGACTATAGTCGAGCTGCCATGTCGGGATCGATTACATTGCAGATTCTCTTTGAATTTTGTCGAGAAACCTGAAATGAATGGCAGTAGCACCAGACCAGATATGGCAACAGTATTCAATGCACGGACGAGTGGTAGATTTGTATATGTGCTAGATGCATTCTGACAAGAACTTCCTGCTCCGACATAGTGACCCAAATTTGATAACAGTAAGTGTAGCTCTTGATTTCATGTAATCGTTCCACTAAAGATAGGATGTGTTTAAAAACTTCGTTTCTTCAGCATATTTTCCCATCATGCATCTAATTGATCATTTGGCCGACTGGTTCACAACAAATATTATTCGTCATAAAATGTAACCGCAATTTCTACTCCAACAGTTTCTTTTCTCGCACTTACCACCTGTGGAATTCCCTTCCGCATACATGCTTCCCCGACAGCTACAGCCTCCAGGAGCTTAAATGTAAGGTCAATAACCACCACCTAACACACTAACTCGCACCCATTCTCTCAAACACTCTTCCTATGTACCCCTTTACTCGTCTATCACCCTCCTTCTGACATTTCCTATATCCAATCGCTCTCTCAGCACCTTCCCCTATGTTAATTTTTTATCGCTCGGATTTCTTTCACTGACCTGCTTTATACAGAATTTTACAAAATTTAGGAGCGGATTTCTTACACCAATATATATATATATATATTGTGTGTATTTTGGCAGCATTTTTTCATTAATGCAGGTTTCATTGAATAGTATAGACAAGTTTTGTCTATTAATTTTGTGTAGGATCCGTTCATACCGTCTGATATACTTGATGGTGATGTCGTTGAAAGACAACAAAAAATCACAGTATTTGTTGAATTTTTTATCGGGTCTAAGCTTTATGTTAATATTTACTCTTTGATAATGGCTTATGTGAGCCGAAAGCTTAGACCCGATAAAAAATTCAACAAATACTGTGATTTTTTGTTGTCTTTCAACGACATCACCATCAAGTATATCAGACGGTATGAACGGATCCTACACAAAATTAATAGACAAAACTTGTCTATACTATTCAATGAAACCTGCATTAATATATATATATATATATATATATATATATATATTGTGTGTGTGTGTGTGTGTGTGTGTGTGTGTGTGTGTGTATATATATATGTATGTATGCATATGTATATATATATATATATAAATCATATTCATATATAACATAGAGAGAGAGAGAGAGAGAGAGAGAGAGAGAGAGAGAGAGAGAGCGTTGATGGGGAAAATGCAATTGCTTAAAATTTTATATTTATTGCATCTTGGAAACGACATGCTCAACTGTCTAACATTTGAGCCGGAAGTTTAAAACAGAACATTTCAGAATGTTTGGTGACAATCCGAAAACAGGTCAGAGGATTCGTAATTTATTGACGAGGGATTGCTACTTAATACGGTGGCCGACATGAAGTTCATCCAGCTGTCCTGGATCAAAAGTGGGGCTACTAGAAAACGCTGTGTTTGAAAATATGATTCTGAACTATGCCACCCAAACTAGAAAACTCAGACATTCAATTTCTGCGACCACATAACTGATATCGAAAATTAAGTTTAGACTACTTCACTCTACAAAAAACACCTCCAATAAAAATTCTCGTTGCCTTCATTTTACTAGTTAAGGTCCTCTAAGATATTAAATTTGTGTTATTAATTTTTTCTCACGAAAGCGTACGAAGATTTATCTCCTCGTTCGCATTTTTTTTTTAAATTAATAATTTGAAACAAAAACTCGTGAATAACGGATTTCCAAAATATTTGTTTGCCTACTATATCAGACTTTTTCTTTCAAACTTGACCAACAGCAACAAAAAAACACACGGATAAAAACAATAACATAAATATTTTCTAAGAAAACCAAATGCATAGCAATTATAAACATGACATCTTCACTTCGGAACATCATTCGAAAATACGCGACTCCAATTAACTTAATCAAAAAAATTAAATTAATTATCACTAACGTCATCGTAAAAATATAACATATTTAAATGCAAGATGGAAACTACATTAAACAGATATTATTCATCAATTTGCATGTCCTTTGATGAAATGTGTTCTGGATCAACCCAATTTCGTAAATGATTATATCGGCCACACGACTCACGTTGCATTTCTCACAGCATAGCTCAATTCGATATCATTTAAACACACACGGAGACCTACCAAAACCTATCCATAACATACTTGTTGACAATACAAATATCATAGCATCATTCACAGGCAAAAAATGTCTTTAAAAAAAAAATATATATATACATATATAATCCAACACTTTAATAATAACAACTACGAATACGTCAATCACGTGCTTGCTATGTTCGTAATATAAAACATACCCATGACTCTACATATATATATATATTTTTTTATAAGCGTTTCACCCGGAGCATATTCAGTTACACGTAAAATAAAATCCATCCTCGAGAATGGCTGAAAGTATAACCGAAAGCGCTGGGCCAAACAAAACCTTTAGACAATTTTTATATAATTCATGTTCTGAAAAAAAATCCTAAGATAACATGAACATTTACATAAAAAACTATTACTATAATACCTTGTTTCTCATTTTTTATAAAACCTGCACACACACACACACACACACACACACACACATATATATATATATATATATATATATATATATATATTGATGCATGTTTTATTAAATAATATAGACAATTTTTGTTTATTTATTTTATGTAATTTTTTATTATCTGATAAGATTAATAGCATTCTCATTAAATGAAGAAAGAAAATCAAAATATTGGTACATAATTTTTTTTATAATCCGATCTAAGCTTTCGGCCTACATAAGTCATTTTCAAAGATTTCAATTACTTTATAGTATAACAATTCCCGGACAAACAATAATGACAGTCTGTTTTTGTTTACATGGAAGATTTCCAAGCAACGACAAATTCATGAATACAAGACGCTGGAAACCAATATCGCCTCACAACTCATGACGTCACACATGACCACGCGAGAGTGAAAACAAGAAATATTAAGTATGGGAAGCCATTGGAGTAATCTAATGGCTTCTGTTAATAATTTTAGGCATTTAAGGATATTTGTGGAGATTTCATAGTTTATTTTGTTCAAGTTAGGTTTCAACTGTTTTATGTATATATCTTCAAGAATTTTTATTTATTGTTATGTATATATTACCTTTATTACGTATATATGAGTTTTCTGTTTAATTAAAAAAAAATTAATACAGAGGAAAAAAAATTCTTTAGTTATCCATTTATAATCTGTTTTATGCTTAGTCATATTTCCGCACGCGTGTTTGTTTATTTTGGACGCACTCTAAGGTGTATCCTTTTTTTTTTTTTCACGTTTTTCTAAATGAAAAATAAAGTACCCTTAAAAATATAATGTACTGTGAAAAAGATAAAGAGCTACAGAAACATAAAGCTATGCCGCTATGAGCAACTGAAATTAAAGAATTTAACAAGACCATTTTAATAAACAAAAAGAATGGATTATTTCCAAATGTGGGTATGCTGATGGATGCTTTTAAAAAAAATAACGTAGAAAGAACAATAAATGTTGGTGAGTCCAAAATAAAAAATCGCCCGTTTGAAAATTGCTAAACTTGATATTGGCTGTAAATGTAAAATTCCAAAAAAAAAAAAGAGACATTATTTTTATGTTTAACGAGATATTTTCTTTTTTCGCATTTCTGCCTGTATAACTTTCTCGCTGTTCATTCCTTCCCTGTCGCCTATAATATTCAAATATTTCAATACAAAGCTAGTCGCTAACTTTTGCCTTCCTAAAACCCATTGTTTCATTTTTCCTTTTTTTACATTGAAGTCATTTACTTCTGTTTTTGAGTAAAGTATTAAGTAACAGGACAATTTCGCTAGAAACAAGTAAGAGAGTACTGGATTGCTATCTGTTATCCGTTCTTCAATATAGCAGTGAATGCTGGACAATACCATCAAAGATGAAGGAAAAACTTGAATCAACTGAAATGTGGTTCTACAGAAGGATGCTGCGAATATCATAGATCGAGCGTGTGAGCAATGATGAGGCCTTAGAAATGATGGAAACAAAAAGGAAATTAATACTGAGACAGTTGAAGTTTCTGGGACAGCCAATGAGGAAGGAGGGCTTACAGAACCTGATACTAACAGGCCAGATAGAGGGAAAAAGAGACAGGGGAAAACAACGGATAACATATTTGAAGGACCTAATCAGGTGGATAATGGAACGAGGATTGCATGCTGTAACAGGAGAAGACGTGCTAAAAGCAACCAGCGATAGGGAGAAGTGGAAAGCCATAATCGCCTACGTCTTGAAGAGACAGAGCACATAGAGGAAGAAGAATCTCAGTGACATTATCGCGTTACTTGGAAAGATTTAAAATAAAATTAATACAATTAAATTGTATATAGAATACAACACTGCACGGTGACTGTCAGTTTCTTGTTATAAGTGATCAAGAGAAAATATATTTATCTGCAACTGCTTCCTCTGATTATAGACACCATTCTACCATAGATGAAATTTAAATAATTACTTGTATGTATGTATGTATGTATGTATGTATGTATGTATGTATGTATGTATGTATAGGAGCGTGGCCGATTGATTAGATTGTTCGCTTTCTGACCATGAAGCGCGGGTTCAAATTTCACCATGGTCGATTTGTCAGGAAGGTGACTGCTTGATGTTAGGAAATGATCTCAACGTGCGGCACATTTGGAAAATACCTGAAAATCATACCACTTTTGGTTAACCCAAGCTTTGTGAATGAAATTAGGGAAATGGCTTCCTTTGAAAAGTCGCCAATCATTTGAGCGTCCTGGCCCTCTTCAGACTCCTGATCACTCTAGATAACACTGTAATTAATGTCCGCTCAGTAGGTTTTGAACAAACACAGGTGTGCCTGAAAAGGCGTCTACAATGGGAATTAGCTAGCCCACCTGGTAGATGGATAGCCTTGAATACATTTAGCCAGCCATTATGCATGTATGAGTATGGCGGAGTGGTTAGAATCTTTGCTTTACTCTGGTCGATTTGCCGGGAAGGTGACTTCTTGATGTTATCAACCTGGATGTTGAAAAGTGCCCGAAAACCATACCTAGGCATTCTGGCTAGACCGAACCCTTTGGGAACCCTTTCGAAATCGCAAGTCATTTCGACCAAGAATTTTAAATTGCTGGCCTTGTTCAGACAGTTGCTCACGCGCTCTCCCAGAAGTTGTAACAAAGGTTCGTTCAGTATAAATGACATGTGGCCTCTGTGGATGTTGAAAAAACACAAATGTGCCTGAGCAGGTGTCTGCAAGGATATTAGCTAAGTGGAGTAGATAGACTAAACTATCGCCCGGTTCACACTCCACCCACGTCTATTGAACAGGTGAAGAGGCCCATCCCTTGTTCCCTGTTTAGGATGTGGTTTCCGGCTTTCTCTTTTCCATTCTTTTTACCCTTACAGCCCCCTACGCATCAGTGGCGTTACCGCCTTGCTTGGGGCGATATGATTTTTAAAAAAACCCGCCCTGTTAAACGGGCATCTACGGGTACGAGTTGCTAGCCATCCTGTGGGTGTGTATATGCGTCTGTGTGAAAGACTATATTCACACGTTGTTCAAGTACGTAAGTGAACGTGTATGCACTTACGTATATATGCCAGTAGATATTTATATGTACATCTGTATCATTGCATACAGCAGTGCATAGGCCAGTGTATAGGTATATGCGGACACGTATAATCGTAGACGTCAACACATTGTCTTCTTTCCTCAAATATGATTAACTCTCCGTTTATCTCTGTGATGTCTCCCAGAAAATCGATTAACAAACAGAAAACTGCGTGAAACGACAGACGTTCATCTTCAAAGACCAGGTCTGTTAATCAATTCTGTTTAAATCAATGAAATCAATCTATTGATTCCTCTAATGGCTGCTCAAACACGACGGAGGCCCACTTCATTAGACACTCAGAGATAATAAGGACATTTTTTCGTAATTTTTTTATTTATTTACTTCAAACAATATTGAAAAAAAAGGAATAACCTATCCTTTCATGATAAAATATTGGGAATAAAAATTTTCTTTTAAAGTTATGGTAATTATGTAATTAAATGTTTTCAAACATAGCAAAAGGTTTGTTTAGATTCTGACTGCATTGTTAAGGATGCTCATCATTGAAGCTGACAATATTTCTTTCTTGAAAACTGTCCTAAAACCTCAGGTACCAATGATGATTATTTGAGCGAATCAAGTTTGCCACATGGCTATTACGTCAGAGATCCATTAGAAATAAATTCGTATTATTACAGTTTTCTTTTTCTTCAGAATGCATGTTCTTTCTTTTTTAACAAAATAGTGACACAACGCATATGGTTTGATTACATGCTTTGCTATCTTTCGACCTCGTGTATGTACTCTCAGATTCTGAGGTGAAATCATCAATTGGAATATATAACACAAAATAATAGCAATTAGATATTGTGACCGAGCATGAATTTTGAAGCAAACAGAAAGCAACACTCGACTGGCTTCTGTCATGGTCAATTCGATGAAATGTCCAAATATTTTTTTATTTAAGTCAGGTGCAGAGGTAAAGCATATATCTCGTAGCGAGGTGTGTCCAAATATACAAATATGTGAGAGAATGGGTGGTAGGAAGTAGCCTTATCTATATTGTCAGAAATGCTGTCTAGAATGGAGAAATCGGGAGAGGAGGGGGAACGGTAAAGAAAGAAAAGGTAGCTAACCGAACTGAGAAGTGACAGACGGAGACATACATAAGGTCAGAAGATTCGAGTGATGTCACCCTAGCTACAGGGAGGTGTTCACTAACGTAGACCACACCAGCCCATGCATATGGAAAGTGGAATCCTTTCTTAAGAGGGGAAGATAACCAGGAGAAGTCAGAGGAGAGAATTGATGAGTTGAGGTTAGTCTCACAGAACGCTAGGATGTCAGGGGACTTTTCGTGGAGGAAAGCTTCTACACTACAAAAGTTAGTACGAATGCCCCGGATGTTAGTAAAAGAAATATTAAGGGATTTTGGTGATTTGAGTTTGACTGGTTTAGAATTTTTTCTGATTCCGTTTTTTATGTTATGGTTTGTTCGTATGGACGGACCTTGAGTAGAGGATGCAGGCGGTCATTATCCACGATATGCGCTGGGAGAGAAATTGGCTCAGACTGCATCAAAGTGTGGCCTTGGGGTTGCCAACCGAAAGCGCTTGAAGGGACACCTATCTATGCGCGACATGGCACTACAAGAACCCTGATATTATGCAACTATTGATCACAGCAGATACTACGCAAGAGTTAGGTCTCCTAACTACCAGTCAGAAGCAGCAACCAGGAAACTGCCAACCCGGTACCCTCACAATGATGAGACGTTGCCACCAGCCAAACACATCGCAGGAAAATCATGGAAGCACTAATACTGAGTTCTGATGAGAAAAAAAGAAAGCCGGAAACCACATCCTAAACAGGGAACAAGGGATAAGCCTCTACACCTGTTCAATAGACGTGGAGTGAGTGTGAACCGGGCGATAGTTTGGTCTATCTACTCCAATTAATAAAAGATAAATAAAAAAATAAAATAAAAAATAAAAAAATATTTATAGGGTGGTGAACTGCTAAGTTTTAACTTAGTTAAAGTCCAACAATCAAAGAAATTGTGACAACAAGTCAGATATGATAGTTAAAAAAGTAAACAAAACAATGGAGGAAACAAACAGGAAACTCTCGATGTTTGTAGAAATAAGAAAGTGAAACTTTATTTATAATCTAATCAACAGCTATATGTAGACAAAAAAAGAATAATGGGTTTTAGTGCAATGGACTTTTCACAACCATTTAACATCAGACATTAATAAAGTGATTTTTGTTCTTACTAGCTAAACGAAAAGGATAGCTCAGATATTTTCATCTTAGCTGTTTTGTGTTTTTATAAAAAGTTTCAAACAAAAACTGAAATTAGGTACCTCTACTTTTCAGTATAAATTTTCGATACCTGATTTTAAAATGATCTTTGTTAAATAAATAAGTTATATTTTAGCTCTAAAATTAGATTTAATTGAAAGTCAAGAGATTAGATTTAGTAATCCCAGTAAACAAAATACACTGGCGTATTTTAAAGCGAAATTATATTGATTGGAATTTAAAATTTTTCAGATTAAAAAAATTAAAAGTACCTCAATTTTTAAACAGTAGCCACATTCCTGTTTTAAAAATCTGGCAAAAATAAAATATACGTCGTTGAAACGTTATTGAAGTCAATTTTTTAAATTAAAACTTACCTTTATCTGATTTCAAACGTTGTACTTGCTTACTCTCTGAAATATTCGCTATAAGTTCTTATCAGTTACGGTAAACCGAGAATGAGTGTCTATCTCAAGTGTTGATAGACACAATGACAACCGGAAGTTGTTAACAAGGCTAAAGTAGGGAGGCCGAAGGTGACAAAAATATAGGAATCTAATTTCTTATGTAAGGGAAAACAACTCTTGAATCACGTGACTTTTAATGATAAATCTCACGTATGGCCACCCGTACGAATAAAAATACGGGCAATCAAAATGCACACAATTAAAATGTTTTAATTATTTTAAAAATCCATTGGCTCAATCATTTGTATTAAGCTTTTAAATTTTCGATTGCTAATTGTAGTCTTCATGCATTGAGAAAGAAATTTAACAATAATTTTGAAACTTTTTATATATAATTTTTATATATAATTAAAAAATTTAAAAAAATGAAAATAATTCTTCTAAAAATTAATTATTCATTGAATTTTTTTTTCTTTTCAGACTATGATACGCTTAATTTATATTGTTCATAAAAGCAATCAGAAGTTTATCCACATAAAAATTAGCATGGTTATTGCATTTTTCGCAATTCTGACCTATTTTTTTTAGAAAAGGAGCTCTATTGGAGAAAAAATAACTGTTGATTAGCATTCCCCAATGACTCCTGAATTTAATTATATTAGGCTTGTTGTTGCCCAAAGTAGAATTTTGAAGCATTTCTGGAAATTAATTAGTGTGGGCTAACATATGTAAAAAAATATTTTTGCCATTATTTTATACAAAATAATAAGTTCAAAATTGATTTCGGTCAATTAGGAATGAGTCCTGAGATTTTCATCAAAATCCGACCATTATTTGATTTTTGCAAGAATTTCCAAATTAATGTGTCTTTCACTGTCAAAAAAGTGCACTGTGCAATATTACGTTTTTTTTTTTACTTAATAAACGTTGCGGCAATTTAGATCTCGCACTGACCTAAGAAAAAAAAGACTTTCTACAAAAATTTCGAACGTGTTAGAAATAATTAAAATATTTTTAAAATAATTTTAAAATTCTTTGATCAATCCTCTTAATGATAATATAAACATTTTACCGATAAAACTTTGTTTTTGTTTAGGTTGGGGCGATTTTCTTTCATACTATGCTGTTTTTTCAGCGATTTTGCAGAGGTACCTAACTAAAAGTCTTAATAACAATTTTTATTCATTCTTTTTAAATTTGGTATACTTTGCGAAGTATATGAAAATGCATGTTTTAAGATAACAAAAAGACAGATTTTTTTTTTCGATGTCCTCTGGTGAGTTAAAGAAGGATGATGACGTCATACTTCCTTCTGGCTAAATAGATTCTTCAAGTCCCGAAAGGCTGGTATCGGAGCTTGGTTAAACTGAAATGATTCAGTTTGTATACACATAATAAAACGCAGTATTAGAGAAATAAACAGATCAGTTAATTTTATTATTTGCTTTTCTCGCTCGTATACAAAAAATCAACATTAAAGCGATAAAAGGAACTCATTACATTAGTAGACAACACGAATGCTGACATTTTGAATCTTCTATTCATTATTTTTTTAATTTTGAAATAAAATACAGCGTATACAAAATAAGTGTACATAAAAAATAATAAAATGTTTATTAATAAAATCAACATTTTGTTATTTTCCTATAAACACTTATTTTGTATATACGCTGTATTTTATTTCAAAGTTAAAAAAATAATGAATAAAAGATTTAAAAAGCAACATTCGTGTTGTCTACCAGTGTAATGATTTCTTTCTTGACAATGGCGTATAAGCATGAAACAGACTCTCGCCGCTGGATGTTAACGTCAATGTACAATTTTATTTTTACATACATATGCACTATACCTGATATTAAGTAGTTTAACCACAAATATACGGCGCACACTTATATTTTAACACATATATATATATATATATATATATATATAAGTAAGTAAATAAGTAAACTTATAAGTTTACTTATTCTACTCTGCTTACGTATTGAGCGCTTTTTTATTATTGATTACTCGTCTCGGGTTTTTCTTTGGCTACGTACTGGCTCGGTCTTAATCGCTTTGACTGATGTTCATGTGCTTATCTCTTTCTTTTTTTTACAACCATTTTTTCCTTCCGCCTATATACACGGAGGGTTTTTCGAAACGAGTATAGTGTCCAGTTTGCATTTATATATATATATATATATATATATATATATATATATGAGACTGTGTGTATTTAATGTAATTTTATCAATCAATCCATTGCTTTTATTTAATCACTGAAATTAATCATTGGTGGTCATACCTCTCCACAAGAATTAGTAGCAGGGCATAATGGGTCTCTATATTTGCGGGAAAACAAGTTTTAAAAAGTCAAATATTTAAATACAACATTCACTTGAAGAAGGATGGCTACACCAGCCTATACTGCCTTAGACACGCCACTTTTTCTCTGACTAAACTTAATGGGGTCCTCCCACCAGACCATAATGGTTTACGAAAATGCAGCCGTGACATTGTATAAAAATTGAAAGTTATCAGATCATACTTTATAAAAATTTATATTATTTTCCTCAGATAATAAATAATTTTGGCGTTAAACGTAATCAATTTATATGCAGTCAATCAGACGTACTACGAGTTAGTAAATTAATACATACCGTGAACCAAATTTGATTTAATTTTGCTAGGTGAATACTTAACTCGAACCCACAATCTCAGATTGCCGTATTTCAGGTATGTTACAATTCACGGACAACTATAATATGTGAATTTTCGCGACGTGTAATTGATAATTGTCAGATCAAGTGATCTGCAATTCCTTAAGCAAAATATCATTTTTCAACCCTAACTGAATTATGTATTGCTGAAGGGGTTCGATTAAAGCAAGGCTTCCACTCGATTTCCCAAGGAGATGGTGGTCGCCCTTTCACGCTGCTATACATATCAAATTGAATAATCTCTGAACAGTAAAAGTTTAACCCAGCAAAAGCGCATAACGAAGACACTGAGACGCTATGGAGCTCATTTTTCCCCATCTGATTTTTTGGTGCATCTGATAGTGTCAAGTATACATATACATAAATGAACATTTGCACCAACAAAACTTGGCCATCGAATCGGAAACCTTTTAAAATCGACACCAGATGTTTGAGATTATATATATATATATATATATATATATATATATATATATGTGTGTGTGTGTGTGTGTGTGTGTGTGTGTGTGTGTGTGTGTGGGTGGGTGTATCGTTAGCCACTCGTAACCAAGGATGCTTGTCCAGAAAGGCGATTAGCTAATCTTGCACAGGCATATTTATGTCTGTTAAAAAACCACAGAACCTACCTGTGCTTTATACTGTAACTATGAGTGAACTTTCATTACAGTTTCTAAGAGAGAGCGCGTTATCTAGCGTGAACAATAGTCTGAACAAGGCATGACGCTCAACCTCTCGGTCACGCTGATTGGCGATTTCGTGCTGGCACAACTATCGACAGCTCCCGAACAGTTGGGTCAAAATTTAAATACATGGTGAGATTCGAACACGGGCCACATGGTTAGAAAGCGAACGTTATCATCACTAACCCCATCTCACTATATATATATATATATATATATATATATATATTCAATGTCATCTTATTTTATTTATTTCACACACAAGCTGGCGTATTGTGTGTTTGCGTGTGTGTATCTGTGTGTGTGTGAGTGCGAAAGTTTAGATATAAGTAAAAAATATCTGTAAAAAAGACAATATGAATATAGGCAAAAGGAAATGCTTTTCTTTACACCGACGTTACTTGATAAAGTCCATCAACTGGGATGGATTTTATCAAGTCTTGTGTAAATACCTTATTTGCAAAATATTTATACAATGAAGTAAACTACAGGTTAAAATATATTTTTCAGGTTAACTGTAAAAGTCAAGATAAATGATAGAGGATACTAAGAGATGTAATTCAATTCTTAATAAGAAAGAACTAAACATTATTACTCTCATTTTTTAATGAAGTATTATTTATTATTTTATTTTAGTTTGAGAAGATTTGGGGGAAATTTATGTATTTATTTATTTATTTTAAAAAACGGAAAGTTTTGATTTTAACGTTTTCTGATAAATGTGCCCCTATTTAGTTGGAAATTGTGCTCAAACTTACTTCTGTTTATGGTTGATACGTTGACAAGTTCTCATGTATAAGATATTTAAGTGTCTTATACATATGAATTTATTAAAATAAAATGCTTATGTTTTCATTGATAAATCGGTCAGAGGACAAAACATGTTGGTAAAGAAAATCGTTCACTTTCTCTTTATATATATATATATATATATATATATATATATAACGAGAAATGGAACGATTTTCTTTACTAACATGTTTTGTCCTCTGACCGATTTATCAATGAAAATATATATATATATATATATATATATATATATATATATATATATATATATTTCTAAAAATTTCTGAGATTATGTAGTATTTACACAATTTACATTATTCGGACAATTGTCCTCATCGTTGTTGCCATTTGCACGACGTTTCTGTCTTTGTACGCTCCGGCCTTTTTCAATTGCTAGGAATTTCGAACCGAACCTTTTATTACGATCACTCATTCCTTGCGTAAAGCCTCTTTTGGTAGTCATGAGTTATCTCCCTCTAATTATGTAAGTTACAAGTTCACCACTGCTGTAGCCTGGTATTGAACTCACAACTCTTTGAGTCAAGTCACTGGAACTAACTAACGTCTACATCTAGTGGATACCAGGCTTTTCACAAGAATTGAACGCTATCGACTAATTAGTAAAATACTTTCAACACCCTAGCTTCGTAGGAATTGGTTCAAATCAAATAATATATGAAATGTACCCATTATTAATTTAAGAGTGCAACTTCAAACACTTGTTATATATATATGTGTGTGTGTGTGTGTGTGTGTGTGTGTGTGTGTGTGTGTGTGCGATGAAGTATACTCAGTGATACTATGAGAGGACATATTCTAGAAAATAAAATACCGAAATAATGAAAACAAAATATACACAAAAACTTTTACTTAAAATCACAGAGTGAAAGTTGAAATTTATTCAATACATCATGAGGAAAGACGACCTGGAGAACAGAACACTCACAGGATATACAGTAAATAAGAAAGCCTAGAAAGAAATCTCCTTAAAGAGTTTGTGTGAATGGATGGAATAAGTAGCACAAAGAAGGATGTCACAAAGTTAATAGTTAGCGCAACAAAAAGAACAGGCTCCCGTGATGAGGATAAACCAGTAACTAGAATATTAAGCACTAAAAATCTAGGACCAACCGTTATCCATCCTACATAATCTACACTTACGTTATTCTCTTACATCCATACAACAACCTCGTGCTATAATCCTCTACCTTGCGTTGTTCATGAGCCGTGTACAGCGTAAACATTTAGTAATAGAAGACATAGTAAAGAGTCATGATCGATCATGTCCTCATGAAACTCAACTCATCAAAGATACAAAAATCTAAGCTATTAGTAATAACAACAAAGATTTTCATATAAAAGCACACAAACACCTTGATATTTTTCGAAAGTTGCTTATCGGAGTAAAATTAGTTATTTAATCTGAGAAAGTATTCATAAAAAGGAAGTCAGGCTGAAGCGGTGTGAATTCTCAAGTTATTAATAAGAACCAGCTGACCACGTCATCGGCAGGATGGTTTGAAGGCATCGCTGTTTCTGACATTTGAAATCGGGTTCATTTAATGCCTTAATAACAGTACTGTCGCAATCAGACAAATCGACTTGCTTATTTTATTGAATCCATCATTCATTTTCTAAAATTACATTATTTATAACACAGCGTAAAGTCTAAAGCGAAATACGTCAAGACGATTTAAGGCAACATCTGTCTGTTACTGAACGGATCAAATCAGAGAAAGTGTAACTGGAAATCTCAAGGCTGTACAATGAAATACTTTCGTTTGGTTTGGTTTGGTGCGTTTTGTTTTACGTTATATCGACTTAATGGGTTATTTAATGCCGACAAGATTTTTACAATAGATTTGTATGAACGGAATATCTGTTTGTAAGAAATTAGTTTGTAGGTCAGGTTTCATTGACGTATTTTTGTCAAATGGATTTTGTTTGTCAAGAGTCAAATATATGGTTGGTAATTTAAAACAAAATGTATTGCTGGTAATATTTTCTTTTTTTTTTCCAAAATTTATTGCTGGTATTTTTTTTTCTTATAAAATTTATTGCTGGTAATATTTTCTCTTTTTTTCAAAAATGTATTGCTGGTAATGTTTTCTCTTTTTTCAAAACTATATTGCTGGTATTTTTAATATAAAAAAGTAATTCTTTGTTTTCATAGTGTATTAACTTCAGTTTGAGGGTCTAACTATTTACCCATAGCGAGGAACCTACCAGGTCTGGTCAGCATAAACCTGTGAACAACAGCAATTAAGTAGTGGTTCCACGCTCATCAAAACCTCCCAATCAGAAACCTTACTGCCGGATGCAGTTTATCATCATACCCAGAATCCGAAATACTTTGCAATTTCAAATGATTTATTGCTTGTATATTAGTGCACTTATAACATCACCCAAGTTGAAATTTTGAAAATATCGTCTAACGTTTTCTGAATTCTTATTTTCAATTCAAAACTGTAATAACACTTTTTTAATCATTTGACACCAAAGAAGGCAATGAAACCACTAAACCGCAAAGAATAATTGCGAATGAAATTAACTACGAAAAAAAATTATTGCGTGGGGAAAGTAAAATAAAAGAACAAGACTCAAATGAAAAGAGAATGACAAGTGAAATTTCATAAAAGTTTTGATGATCATAGAACACTGCGATTTAAAAATCCGGCAGAGAATTCCACACGCTAGAAGTGAGAAAGAAGAAACTATTATTATTGAACTTATGGCCAATCTAACAATTTAGCCAGTAAAATTATGAAAGCTAGCTGCCAATTAAGTACTGCACTGAAATTCATGATGTAAATGTATCAAATAGAAAGGCTAATCAAAACAGCCGTCATGAAAATATTTACAGATAACATAGAAACTAAATTACAGCTGTGGAAAAGAGATTGAAACCGAGATACCAGATAAAAATGCATAACATTGCAGATTCATTTTTGGATTTCGTATATCTCTGGATACTTAGCGAAAGCTCTGGGAAGAAAATAGCAACAACATTCTACGAAACATTTGCATTATTATTTTCCTTTTTTTTTTTAATTTGCTCACACTACTGTTGTCTCGATCTTAACTGAGCAAAAATTCCTAACAAAATTTGTGATTGATGACCACAATGATGATGAAAATGATTACACCATGGTGATAATGATGGAAACAAATGGTAGAAACCCATAGACAAGTCCATACAGATGAGTAGAGAGAAAGGATGTACCATAAATTGTAAAAGTGCAGGATGCGTAAAGTATTTGAAGTCAGATTTCTACTTACAACGAATGATTCTCAGAAAAAGATAATGAAGTATTTTTACTGAAAAAGTTGTAAGAATAAAAAAAAACATATTTTTTGGTAATTTTCTTCGATAATGTCTCAGCCAGTTCCGATAACGGCTTCTATGCGAGGATCGAATCGCCTACATGGTAAGATCAATTGGTTCTTGTTCATACTGGATATTACTCTGACTATAGAGGCTTTTGGGGATTCTTTAGTTTTATGATTAGTATGTTAGTAAGCCAATAGTTGTTGTCTTGTATGACAATTCCAGCTGAATAAGACCTCTTCCAGCTTCTTTACGGGGTATGTATAGACGGTCTAATCAGCCTTTGGATGATGCATCTTATGCTTAGAAAGAAGCTTTCTTGTTTTAGAATCCATTCGCCTGATGTCGTTTAGAGTCCAGTTTAAGATGTTGAAGCTATATTGGACAACTGGGATTGCAAGGCTATTAATGGCCATAATTCTGTTCTGAGAATTCAATTCAGTTTTTAATATCATTCGTAGCCTTCTATAGTACTCTTTACGCACTATTTCTTTCATTTTTTATGGTGAATGTTTTCACTCTCATTTACACCTAGATATTTATAAGCTTCTTCTGGTTTCAATTCTTTTATTGTTACAGCAAGGTCTAGGCTAATTGAGGATGTTTCTGATATTGATCCACGTAAAACTGTAGCTTTAGCACATTTATTCAAATTGAATTTCATTCCAATGTCTTTGCTGAAGCATCTTACAGTTTGTAGAAGACCTTCCAGCTCATTATCATTCTTAGCATATAACTTTAAGTCATCCATGTAAAATAGATGGCTTATTTTCTTTTGGCCTATTTTATAACCACATTCTGTCTTATTAAGTTGACTGGTTAGTGCTATTAATGATATGCAGAATAGTAATGGAGACAAAGAATCACCTTGAAATATACTTCATTTGATGTTTATTTCATCAGACTTATAGGTTCCATTTATATGATTGCGGTAAAGGGTTGTTTTCCATATAGACATGCACTGTTTTATGAAATTGATGATGACGGGTGATATCTTGTATATATTTAAAGTCTTTAAAATCCAGGAATGTGGCACACTATCGAATGTCTTACGATAATCTATTCAGGCAGTACTAAGATTTTTCTTTGTACTGTAGCAGTTTTCAAGGATCATTTTGTTAATAAGCAATTGGTCTTTACATCCATAACAGTCACGTTTGCACCCTTTTTGTTCAAGCGGTATCATGCCATTTCTTTCTAAGAAAAAATATGTCTGTTTTGTTAAACTATTAACGCCTGTTATATTAGTATTTACGTTTTTATTTATTATAATTTCTTACTTCTTATTCTTATTCTTCTCATTATCATGTTGTCATTTTTCATCATATTTCGATTTCTTCTATAGTGGCACTATTTCCTCTAAGTTTTGTTGCGACAAACATTTCATTCTAGTTCCCAACCAGAGACATAAGATAGAAATGGCTTCATGATATCTTCCATTGAACGTTTTTTGTTTAAAGGTTGCACACATTTTACTTAGATAAAGCTTTTCGTAATGTGTGAGCTGCACTTATGAGTACAAATTGTTTGTATTTCTTTAAGGGGTAGGCTTCCACGAATCTATTCACTGAATCTATTTACTGAGTTTATCGGATCATTTTCCAATCATTCCGATGACTCCAACTACAACTGGAATTTTTGATATACCTACGTCCCACGGTTTTGAAATTTACTCTTCAAAATCCTTGTATTTTGATAGATTTTTTAAAGATTTTCAAAGATACAAATTTTGTATATCTCTTAAGCTGAGGTTTCCAAGCATTCTTTCAATATGTTGTTTTTTATTTTATTTTTTATCATTCCAAGTTCACTTACTATCACTGGTGCGATACTTGTTTTCAATTCCAGATTTTTTCCACTTCAATCTCCAGGTCTTCATGTTTGGATAATTATTCAAATTATATTAGGACAAGTCAATATTTTTCACAAAACTGTATAAGCCCTTCCATTTTTTTTTTTTTTTTGAGTGGTGGGGCTGTCACTTCCGTTACTTTTTTACCTATTTTCATGTATAATTTCTTTGCATTGGTTTGAAAGATCTTGCTCAGTCAGTCGAATCTTGATCTTTTCTCATAATGTCATATTTTTTTAGCCATTTTTTAGTTATTAGGACATCATTTTCATTCCTAATATTGTATTCTCTTTCGACTTTTCTGCCTTTGCTAGTTCTTACATTTATTCGTCTTGTCAGTTCATCGAGTACTGATAATTCACTTTGATGTTCAATTTTTTGTTACTGCTATTGCTGATGCATATTTTGCTTCATTCAGATTTATATGAGTGTCTTCTTCATCTAGAATTAATTTGAATGCTGCATTGTAGAGCTTAATGGTTTTGAGGTTATGCTTTGTAGGTTGTAATTTTCGTATTTGTTCTCGTTCCTCTGTTGTAATATTTTGTATCTGACTTAAATGGCTCTTGATTACTTCCTTGGCTTTTTGTATACTATTCTTGTTTTCCGTAAAATAATTCTGTTTAATGTGTTTTGAACTCGTTTTATTGCCGTCTTGTGACCGATTAATATCACACCTTTCTAACACTTTTAAGCTTTCGGCATTATCCTCACAGTGATTTGTGTGTATCTCGTTTTCTTCATTATGACACGTGGTTTGTGTGATGTTACTACTTTTTCAGATTCCGCTTCCCTTTCATATTTTGTTGAAGCGTTTATTTTGGTTGCAATTCTTTTTTATTTCTTTAATTTCAGCCTCTATCAGTCGGTTATTTCACATGCTGTACATTGATTGGTTAGTTTATTTTTGTCAATGTACTTTCTAATTGTTTACCCAACCTTTTCTCACTAAATGTCATATTTTGGGTCAGTGATGCTTTTCTGAGGTTTGAGCAGCGCTTTACGGAATGCAGTCATAACGACTTTATACTCCACATGAGACCATTTTATTTTTTCCTTCTTTAAATGTACGGTTATGGGTCTTGCTGGGGAATTTCAGGGCCATCATTAGGATTATTCCGGCTGTGGAAACCTGAAGATTCATTCTTGGTTTAAGAGTTGATAGTATTATTATTATTATTATTATTATTATTATTATTATATTGGTGTTGCACATTGACAATACAAATTTTGTCCAAACTCCTCTGCTGCTGCCGCCGCCTTCTCCTCCTCCTTCTTCTTCTTCTTCTAAATTCTTTATTTTTCAATTACCCTTTTTCTTCTTCATGTTACTCTTTCTTCTTTTTCCTGTAAATTTTTCGTATCTACTGACTCAGATAATATGTGGTCATCCATTGTCCTGAACGATTAACAGACCTCAATATTTAACACTTTCGTTTTTGTTTAGCGATTCATGATAGAGTACACACTTTATATGAAACCAAACAGAGCATAATATCGTCGGCTGTAGTCCTGGTTTAGTGCATTTAAACTGATACTGATTTATAAGAACCCAGATTTTTTCAACGTTTAGTAGCCAACTCTTTGCTTTATAAGATGTGATTTCGTTCGTTGAGTAGTAAAAGTTCTTGTCATTGTAATCTCATCTATTTTTGTTTTCAAATTCCCACATTATCGTCCATCTGTATCTGATTTCGAAAGCAAAACATTGTTAAGCTTTTCTCTTTTTCTTTTCTTTTACTGTAATGAGTAATTATACTTTTTTAGTTATGATAGTCTCCCCCTATATAAGTATCTTCTTCTTCTTCTTCTTCTTCTTCTTCTTCTTCTTCTTCTTCTTCTTCTTCTTCCTCAACTGTCTTCTTCTTCTTCACAATACAACAAAATATTTTCTTGCCTCACTTCTCGTTCTCCTCTTATTTATTATTTTTATTTTCTTATGATTATACTTAATGTAAAATCAGCCTCTTTTTTAAATTAGCATTCTTCTTTTCCTCTTTCTTCTTGTAAAATTGTAACTATTATTCTCTATAGAACAATAAAAAGTTTTCTTTTAGTTTCACATTCTCTGCGTTCTTTAACTCGATTCTTCCACCTTTAACGACAGATGGTCACAGCCTCTAAATCGACGTGCGCTTTTTAAAGAGTCGACCAAGATGTCGAGGTTCGCTGATAATGCAAAATACGAAGCAGCTGCTTATGCGACGAATGAATAAATGGCGGCGAAGATTTCCGGGCATCGGACTAAAAAAATCTATGAAACATGATCCATATTTGGAAATAAGTTATCTAAAATTAGAACGAAGATAATTGTTGTTTCATTCATTTGCGATCAAACTGAGAAATTGTCAAACATTTTTTCAAGTTTATTTTCTGTTATATTGTTTGTTTGTTAATGTGTGTGTGTGTGTGTGTGTGTGTGTGTGTGTGTGTGTGTGTGTGTGTGTGTGTGTGTGTGTGACTCTGTGTGTCTGTCTGTGTGTGGTGTTTGACTACATAATGATTTGATTTACGTTTTTTTTTTTAGTTTTTTATAAAATCTGTCTTTTGTTATGCTAGGCTTCATTTTCTTCGCAACTGACAAGAATGTCTGAAATCAAAGAACAGAGGCATTGCAGAGAAATTCAAGGAATTGCCAAAAAGTCACGGTGGGGCGGGTTTGAGAATTAAAGAGTGATCTTAGTAGGTCGAATTTTGGCAACAGAAAAATATTGTTTAGGGATAAGAAAGAGAGGGAGAGGAGAGAGAGAAAGTGAAGAACAAAGGAAAGTAAATCAATCAAAAAAGAAGAAAACTAGAATGAAGAATGATATAGAGAGAATGAAATAAAAGAGAGAAAAGTTCAAGAAAGAAACAAAATTAGAAATTGAAGAAAATAAAAGACAATGAAAGAAACACGAGAAAACGAAAATTTTAAAAAGTATCGTTATTAAGGACGTTATATAAAAGTGACAGTATTAAGAATATAAAAACAAGATAATTTTTAATGGACATAATGTTACAAGATTGGAGGTTGTAAATGCTTTTATATTCCATTTAAGTTTAATTCATGCATAGTAATTATCATTTTTCTGTTCTTTTCTTATCAGAGATTCAAGTGACAGTAAAACTTCAACATTTCTCGTTTTAAAAATGTCATCACTGAATAACTGTTGATTATTTGGAATGAGTATTAGAATAACTCAGAACGTATACTGATAGCAATCCTCCTGATTACGGATAAAAAATGAATTCAATAAATATACACAAATAAATACGGATTTAAGACAAGGATGTGTTTTCTCACCGGACTTATTCAATGAATACAGCGAGATGATTCTGGAAGAATTAGAAGTCCAACTAGGATTCGTTATTAGTAGCCACAATCTTAATAACATAAGCCATGGAGATAAAACAGTGTTAATAACAAACACAAGAAAAAGTGGAGGAAAGTGAGAAGAAATAAGTAATCATCAATTGCAAAGAGGACAGAATAAATGGCCGTTAGCAAAAGGAATAGCCCAACATATAAATTACAAACTGGAAACTGTAAAATCAAAAAATTACAAAACGGAAATTTTTTTTTAATCATATCACCCCGAGCAAGGCGGTAACGCCACTGATGTGCAGGGGGCTACGTAAGAGTGAAAAGATTGGAAATGAGAAAGCCGGAAACCACATCCTAAACAGGGAAAAAGGGATGAACCTCTACACCTGTTCAATAGAAGTGGGTAGAGTGTCAAACCGGGCGATAGTTTAGCCTATCTACTCCAATTAAATATCTTGGAAATGTTTTAACAGAGAACGGAAAGTGCGAAACTGAAATCCGATGTAGGTATTGGGATAGCGAAAGATGTCTTCCAAAATTTAAACAATGTATTAAGAAAACGGAAAATTCATTTAAACAAAAAATAAAGATATCAGAGTAGGGAAATCTCACGTCAAATCGGTTTTTCAGTATAGCAGTAAATTCCAGACAATGTACGCACTGATAAAGAAAACATTTGATGCAACAGAAATATGGTTCAACAGAAGCCTGCTGAGAATATCGTGAACCGAACATCTGAACAACGACGAAGTTTTAGAGGAAGTAGAAGCAAAATGTCGTTTAGAATTAAGAGACAGTTGCAATTTCTAACACACATAATGAGAAAAGATGTCTTAGTTAATACCCAGGACGAGCAGAGGAAAACAGATTGTTTAAATGTTTGGCATAACAGGGTTTAGGAGAGATAAAAAATAAAACATTTATAAAGAACTACAAATCAAAGAAAATTGTTGTGAGTCAGGATCGTCAACCTCCTGAACGGACACGGCTCATAAAAGTAAATATAACCTAATTGCTTCACTTCGTCATCCGATATAAAATACATGATTTTGGAATATTCTGTCTGCTCTTAATGATCTGTAGTATTGTGCTGTTCATATTCCACAACGTTCTTCAATTCTGTTTCAGAATTCAGATATTTTTCAGGTTTTATCCAATGTGGACAAATCTTTTTAGTCGGTTCCTAAAGAAAACAAAATTGCCACGTTTATGGAAAGTATCAGCATGATGTTCTATCATCAAAGACATTAATAGGCGTTAATCCCTGTTTCAATACAACCACATCAGCCTCAATAGTGTCACCACAAAATGATTGAGGCTATCATCAGCAATGATGTTGTTGACCACCTAAAAAGAAAGAAACTCCTGAGCGTATAGATTTCGATCTTTCATGTCTACTGCTGATGCCCTAATTTTCATAATCTACAGACTAAGGTACTCGATAATACATTAATCACAGAAACAATCACAGATATATCGCAAAGTCTTTTGAAATGTGGCAAAGGAGATCGCTAAATTTCCTGATTATGACATCTCTGCAAGAATCATCACAATATTCAAGAACTTGAAGGTCATTGTCGGTGGCTAGATTATTAGATCAACGCAAATGTCACACACTGCTCACTCGTCTATCCTAACCTATTTTTTATTAACGATTTGCATAAAGATATTCGCTTGCTTTTACTAAATATCACGCAGATGATTCTTGATCGAATAAAGATATAATGAGAAATGGATATTTATAAGAATTTCAAATGATCAACTCAAACGCTTTCCAAAACCCAAATTGTAGCTACAGAAGATTGTGGTGATAGTCTGATGGTCCTCTGTTGGTTTAATCCATGACAGCTTTCTTGAATCTAACTATAACATCGCTGTCAAAGTTTACAACCAGTAATTATATGAAAAAATATGATTGACTGTGAATGTGATTGACGCTGGTTAATTGCCGAGGTCCAATTCTGTTAAATGACAATTCTCGGTTACGTACTTATAGAATGACATGCCAGAAGCTCATCGACTCGGGATACAAAACTTTGCTGCATTCAACTTATTCCTTTGATCTCTATCTCATTGACAAACACTTTTTGAAGCGTCTTGACAATTTTGTAAACCAAAAGACACTCCGTTGCAAAGATACATAAACTGCATTCACAGATTTTTTTCGCACCCAAATCTTTAGATATTTTCGTAAAGGCATGTGATATTTTAATCGATTTAGAAACGTATAAATGTTCGGATTTTTTTATTCTGACTAATTTAAGCGGTTTCAAAATACAGGGTGGTTCAAAAGTAGGTGGACACTAGATGCAATAGGTTTGTGTATTGGTTAACTTTATTATAATGGTGTTTATTGTGCGTTGTGGTTCATTGGATATCGGCTCGGAACGAGAAATCGAGAAGCCGAGTTCGAATTTCAGTTGAATTCTTTGTATTTACTTAGGCACAAATATCCTTGGGAAAGTTAGTAATCATCTCTTCCATCCAGTTATGGGTTAAATAACAGGACAGATTGAGTTCTATAGCCTTACATGGCAACCAGCCTACCGCAGAATGTAGTGGCAAAATACTGCTGAATAATCTTCTGCCCAGTTAGTCATGTCTCTAAACAGACATGATCGCCCCCAAGCGTGTATCACATATGGCACTTAACTGACTGTTTATTGTTTCTGAAAAGAGAGACAACTCCACATTATTCAAGAGCAGTCAGCGATCATTTTGTCAAAATATTTATATGCACACACGTTTAAATATTCCAGAAAAAGTATAAATTCATAATGATACGTACGTGTGCATATACCTACATATTTGGGTCTTTAAGACGAACTTCGATTATTAAGAGAGCTGACTAATATATTAACAGTAAAAACAATAATAATGCAAGTAATTAAAATGATTGAACTTCATTCTTATAATTAAAATGTTGCCGTATTGCCTGAGAAATGGGTTGACTGAAGACGTAATTGATTGGCCAGCATGTTTACCTGACTCGACTCCAATGTCTTTCTTCTTTTGGAAAGTAGAAAAATGTTTGTCGAAGCGTGAAAGGTAGACTTCAAAACTGTGAAAATTGTGATGGATAACAAGTTAAGCACTTGCATTGATAAAATGTAAGCGCTTTTGTATTATGGTACACAATAAATTAATTGCCAAATTAATAATTGTAAATATAATTGTACATGTGACCTCAAAATAAATGCTATAATTTACTGACCACATACCTTTCGAGAACCTAGATATATATATATAAGCATGCGGTGTAGATATAGAAGAATCCAAGAGAGCATCTTGTACATACAGTGGTAGTATAACTCTCTAAGAGAGCTCTAAATATATATGTATATAAATACATATAGAGCAAATATATAAAAAAAAATTAGGCAGGCACATTATTTAATGGTAAATCGGAAGTATGGGTCTATTTCATGCAAACCATCATCAGCTTCCGTCTTTATTGTACAAAAGATTCTACACGAAGTAAAATCTTCTATACAATAAAGACGGAAGCTGATGATGGTTAGCCTGATATTGGCCTATGTTTCCGATTTACCGATATATATATATAACTCTCAATGTAACTATTGTATTAATAAATAAAGTTATACATGTAATCTCAAAATAAATTTTACCATAAATGTCTGCATACTTTTTGATCACCCTGAGAGTTAATTGAAAATAAAAAGAATACAATCAGTATCTCTCATCCGAACAAAACAATATTTACCAGATAAACGAAACAAATTGTAAACGCCGTTGTTTTAACAATATAATGTTATATTTACAAGATAAAAAACAAAATTATGACAATATTTTAATTATAAGAATGAAGTTCAATCATTTTAATTACTTGGATTATTATTGTTTTTACTGTTAATATATTAGTCAGTTCTTTTAATAATCGAAGTTTGTCTTAAAGACCCAAATATGTAGGTATATGCACACGTACGTATCATTATGAATTTATACTTTTTCTGGAATATTTAAACGTGTGTGCATATAAATAAAGTGAGTAAATAGAATAACATATACAATGTACGAACATGAATATATGACTTTATATATGTACACAGATACATTTTCTGGTGGCTTCTTATGTCACATTTGTTTTTTAAATTATGTCGGTTCATTTTCTATTTGCTTTCTTTTCTATTCTCTTCTCTTTTTTTTTTTTTTTTTTTGTCACCAAAGTCGTGGTGCTGCCCAATTACGAACGGAACCTTGTTAGCAACCGACAGGAGCCGCGGGCGCTTTCCACCAGACGCGCACTTGAAGAATGGATGCAGGTCGCACCGTTTCTCCGACAATGTGGTATGGTCCAATAGCAATTAAAAGTCAGTTTCGGAATATATTCCTTTCTCTCCATTTCTCTCGCCCACTCTCTCGGTCCCCCTCAATGTATCTATCAATAATTTTGTGAAGTATATATATATATATATATATATATATATATATATATATATATATATATATATATATATATATATAACTATGCATGCAGCATATGTTTCTGTGTTTGTTCCAGTCTATCTGCAGATAAACATACACCTACTTGAGTAAACATCCACACACACACACACACACACACACACACACACACACACATATATATATATATGTATATATACAATTTTTTTATTCTTACGTACGAAGGTATGCATACAAGTATAAGTGTGTGTGTGTGTGTGTGTGCATGTGTGTGTGTGTGCGCGTATGAGCACAAATTTATCAAAATATATTTTTTATATTTCAGTATGTTCTAGAATTTTCCAACCAACTCCTACATTCTGAACCAATTAATAAACACGTTACTCAATACAAGGAAATATATATATATATATATATATATATATATATATATATATATAAAGAGAGAGAGAGAGAGAGAGAGAGAGGGGGGGAGAAAGATGGAGAATGGGGGAAAGAAAAGTTTATGCGTAAGGAAGTAATCGAAAAGCTGACATAAAACATGTTTTTCTCTGTGGCTAGATAAACAAATATATATATATATATATATATATATATATATATATATATATATATATATATATATGCATTTTGACGTGGTGTAATGGTTAGCCAGCTTGTTTCGCGATATCAGTTATCAGTGAACAGAGAGCACGATCCTCACTGAGTGTCCCATATTTTTAACCATATACTTGTGCCGCATATAAGCTACGCTTAGAAGGATATATATATATATATATATATATATATATATATATATATATATATAGTGCGTATTATACGAGGTCTGATCTAAAATATCGAGACTGTCTCTAAGGTAACGGCGCAATTCTCTCGCGCATACACAGTAAGTTATAACGCTGTCAATCTTGTTTATAGCATAACTTGAAAGGAAGGTAATTGAGTGCGGCCGTCTGTCCCAGCGACTGTATTTCATTAATGACCGTGTACTGTGCAGCAGGTTTTGACTTTGTACAACCTTTATCAGGTTTGACAACCCCCATCTTCCTCAGATCTGGAAACTTGCGACATTTTCCTCTTTAAAAATCAAATTTCGCTTAAAAGGAACTAGATTTCAAGACGTCGAGTTTGAGTTTGCGTATTGTTTAACGATATATCTACCTTTGTGGGTTATTTAATGCCATTTGCCCAAATGGCATTAAATAACCCACAAAGGTATTTTTTTATGTTCGGTTTAAGTGAGAAAGTTGATTTAGTCAGATTCTGATTATTTTCTTTAAATTTATTTTAGAAAATGTCTAGCTTTGTGTTCAAAAATGTATTGCTGGTAATAATTTTTTTTTCCTTCGAAAATGTATTATGGCAATATTTTTTTTCTTCAAAAATGTATTGTTGGTAATATTTTTCCTTCAAAAATGTATATTTTTCTATAAAAGTCTATTTTTATACTTTCATAGTGTTTTAACCCCAATTTGGTGTTTAACTATTTGCCCATATCTGGACCCTAACAGGTGCTACCACTCTGGGTCAGGGTGAACCTGGGAACAACAGCAACTAAGAGGTTGTTCTATGCCCCTCACAACCTCCCAAGCAGAGGCCTTGCTGCCGGATGCAGTTTACCATTATACCCAGGACCTCAAGACGTAGATAAAATTCAAAAGAATGCGAGGAGGTTGTTTCTCGCTATCCCAAAAATGTTCCATGTATGCTTCGATCAATAAAAAAGTCGCTGGATAAAGTGCGTGAGTTTAGAAGGAGTCTTCATCGAATGATATTAAATGGTGAATTACATATTTATGAGTCTACAATTCGTCCATGCGAAGAATATTGCTGCCACAAATAGTTCGGTACCCCTGCTACTTACCTTAAAATCAAACAAGAATCAGCAACATAAATGGTTGTGGCCCAGCGGATCGGCTTCAGTCACTTTCCCACAGCCGTAAGGAGGGGTCTCTGCTCTTATTTCTATAAATACTTTTATTTGTAATTGTCGGATGAGATATTCAATTTAGTGCCTAGAGTCCTCGAAGTTAAGCGCAGTACTAAACCGGCGACGGTGTTCCATCAACTTACAGGTGAGTTAGATAGATGTAACAGTAAATTAATTTCTTTTAACGCATTTCTCGCTTGTGAAGCTAGTTCCGGCTACATGCTACTTACTTTTCAGTCAACTGTAATCTTTGAAATCTTACATGCAATCTCAACAGCTATCTACAGTCCTCTTGATGACTCTTTCATCTTTCCGCTCATTATTAATGTTTCTGTTCCTTTCACACCTTGTGACCCCTTCACTTTTAGTGATTTCACTGCCTTGCATGGGATGATACCGATTAAAAAGATATATATTGCAGTGTTCTTGTTATAGCACTTGTCTTTCTTATCATAATTCGTAGACTTAAGTTCACTAAACTACGTTTTTAGCCTCATGATTATATAAAATGTAAAGATAACATAATTTCATTCATTGACAAATGACTTGTTTGTTCCAGACTGAATATTAGTTGCAATAGTATGAAATTTTAGAAAGATTTTCGGCACTTAGTGATTCACAACCCAATATAAATGTGTGTATATCACTCTCTGTAGCTGTTTGTTTACCTATATGTTTTCTTCTCTCTCTCTCTCTCCCCCTCTCTCTCTATCTATCTATCTATCTATCGTAGTTTGTTTCATATCTAACAATCGTGTTCTGTTTTTATCTGCTTTTATATTGACATCTTATTCTATTATTCTGCCTATTTATATTGATTACACTCTTGTTCTAATAATCTGCTCATTCCATCTATCTATCTATCTATCTATCTATCTATCTATCTATCTATCTATCTATCTATATCTATCTATCTATCTATCTATCTATCTATCTATCTATCTATCTTGTTCTGTTTCTATCTATCTTGTTCTGTTTCTATCTATCTACTTATATATTGCAATCTTATTCTAATATTCTGCCAATTTTATATCGATTACACTCTTATTCTAATAATCTGCTTATTCTATCTATCTATCTATCTATCTATCTATCTATCTATCTATACATAGGAGAAGAAAAAGAGTGGCACATAACGGTAGCTTCAAGTTAGCAACAATAAAAAAAACTAAATACAAAAATCGATGAAGAGAATGTAGTGCAAATTACATCCAATAAGGCACAAATGTTATCATTGGCAGAAATGGTGAAATGTTGTAAGAATCAGGGCGCAAATATTATCATTGTCAGGAATGGTAAAATGTTGTAAGAATCAGGGCGCAAAAGTTATCATTGGCAGAAATGGTCAAATATTGTAAGAATCGGGGTGCAAATGTTATCATTGGCGGGAATGGTAACATGTTGTAAGAATCAGTGTACAAACATTATCATTGGCAGGAATAGTGAAATGTTGTAAGAATCAGGGCGCAAATGTTATCATTGGCAGGAATGGTGAAATGTTGAATCAAGGCTCAAATTTACTGTAGGTGAGCTTGAGACGAAGACACTTTCTAGACATTTACGTTGTATTTATTTCTTTTTGGAACTAAGTAACATTGTTTTATGTCAAAATTGTAGTCAGTTGCTTTACGGTATATGTGTTTTGAGGGTTAAGTAAATGTGAGAGGGTATAAAATAAACTTAGCTAAATCTGTTCGACTCAACATTTACGTGAACGTTTGACACTCGATTGCGATGAATTCGGTGAATTAAAGTAGCCAGGATGATTGCTAGAAGAAGATGCAGGAATAAAAGATTGTATGTATCGTGTGTTCTAATAATTTTAATTTTTTTCAGATTTTACAACTTCAGTTTTTGGCAATTTCGACGATGTAAAGTTTAACAATCGAACAACGTGTTTTAGTTATAGAAGGTTGTTACGAAAATTGACATTCAAGCAAGAGAAGTTACCAAGTCGCATCAACTTTGGAATTAGTGATATCATTTTGACCACCACGCTCGTGCAACTTGACGCGTTGAGTTTTTTTCACAGTCGACAAAATCAAAAACAAACAACGCGGATATACACGGCGCTTTAAATACAAATGAACTTAGCTCACTGGTACCTCCTCTATATGAATCTGCACGAGCCACAAGATTAGCAACTAGGTCCCACCCTTTTACTGTGAAACCAATAAATTGTAAACGCAAATTCTACTCTATCAGTTTCTTTTCTCGCACTTCCCGTCTGTAGAATTCCTTTCTGCATACTTGCTTTCCCGACAGCTATAATATCCATAAAATTTAAATGTAAAGTCAATAGTCTTCTCCTCTCTCACTGACCTACATCCTGTCTCTCATGCTTTTACTTCGTCCACCCCACTCTCATCAGTACTTTCTTCCTTCTCCTACTCTCTTCATGACACGCCCTGCAATTTCTCATTCTTTCTCATAGCATCCCTCCTATATAACCCCCTGCACAACAGTGGCAGTAAAATACCTTGTTTGGGGCGAAACGATTATAATATATATATATATATATATATATATATATATAGGTGTGTGTGTGTGTGTGTGTTGTTGTGGATCTTTGTCGCCAATTTGTTGTGGAGTTGTGGCGAAACATCGCCGCAAAGTTGTAGTGACCGGATTTTGCCGGAAGTAAGACACGCAACACAGGAGGTAAGTTCAAAACAGTATTTTGAGAATAACAAGAAACAACGATATTCAAAGAAAGTGTTAATAATAAGTAATATAGAAATAATTAAGACCGACGGTATTATTACGCCGCCTGTCCAGATAACTGTCGTTAACTGCTTTCGTTAACTGCAGTACTTGACTGCTCTTTAACTGAAATATTCCGTCGCCTTCTCACTTAAGGCAAATTGTAGCACAAGACCTTTTTAATGTGAGTACTCCGGGCCATATAACCTTGCCGAAAATTTCTGTCTAATTTTCCCCAGTTGTGATTTACCCTTCGGCGGAGCCAGGACTTGGTAAAGACTCTCCGCCCGAATGCAGAATGCTCGGTAGTGCGTAAGGTAGTCAACTGCACGTTAACTGCAGTATTCAATCGCGTTCCCACTAAGGCAATATATGGCACAAGGAGTTTTTAATTTGGGTTCCCAGGACCATATAGCCCGGCCAAAAATTTTTGTCTAATATTCTTCACTGCTCGTTAACTGCTCACCGGAAGTCACGCAGGTAATTGATATGTAGTAGGAGGAAGAATTCATTCCTTGCAGGAGGGTAGCATAACATATATATATATATATATATATATATATATATATATATATGTGTGTGTGTGTGTGTG
>JBBBDQ010000872.1:10970000-11022500 GCA_037127315.1 Ascarosepion bandense
AAGCACCGATGAAGAAATAGAATCTTTTTACTCCACTCTAGAGAAGGTCAAGGCTCAATGTAAAAGCCAAGAAATCAGGATCATTATGGGAAATTTGAATGCCAAAGTAGGCAAGGAGAGGGAAGGTATGACAACTGGAAACTTTGGCTTAGGAATCCGCAACGAACGAGGAGAGAAATGGGTCCAATGATGCATAGCAAATAACCAGGTAATAACTAACACCTGGTTTCAAGAACACCCACGACTTCTCTGGACATGGAGAAGCCCAGGAGGTGACACAAAATACCAGATAGACTACATAACCATAAACAGCAGATTCAGAAATGCAGTGGTTCAGAGCAAAGCCTATCCAGGCGCTGACTGTAGAAGCGACTACGTCCTAGTCATCTGCAAATTAAAAGTGAAAATCCGGAGATTGAAGAAGCCTACTGCAGTACCAAAACTGATATACAACGAACTCGTGAATGACCTCAACCTACAGAAAGATTACACTAACAGCGTGAAAACCAAATACAAAGAACAAATTGGGAAAGGACACTCGAAATGGGACGCGCTAAAGGAAGCAATAGTGACATCAGCAAACAACATTGCCTCAAAGGAAATTAAGAGCAGAAAGAAAAATGAGTGGATGACTGAAAAGATTCTGGACATGATGCAAAGGAAGCAGAAAATGATATCACGACATGGAACGAAGTACAGGGAACTACATAAGGAAATAAGAAGAAAATGTAGACAGGCTAAAGAGGAATGGCTCAATGACAAATGTGCAGAAGTAGAGAGACCAAGCAGGAATAATAAAGCAGACATGCATAAGAAAATAAAAGAGCTGACAGGCAAAAAAACCTGCTCTTCAACAGGATGCATAAAATCCAAGGATGGAACAATCATTTTGCAGAAAGATGAAATACTCCAATGATGGGAAGAATATATAAAAGATTTTTTACACGTCAAGAGAGAGCAACTAATAATAGGCAAAGATGAGGACGGACCGGAAATATTAAAGTCTGAAGTGGAATCTTCAGTAGCCAAACTGGACAGAAGCAAAGCAGCTGGAACAAACGGCATAGTCATAGAGCTGCTGATAGCTCTGGAAGAATTTGGTATAGAGAAAATTACTGAAATACTGAAATAATAATTGAAATTTATAATAGTGTGGTAATACTAGATGACCTCAGCAAATCTATCTTCATAGCACTACCTGAGAAGCCAGGAGCAAATTTGTGCGAACTCCACAGAAACATCAGTTTAATGATCCATATCACAAAACTGATCGTCCGAATCCTGATGAATAGAGCGAGGAGAATCGGGCCAGAGATAGGACAAGAACAGTGTGGTTTCGTTAAAGACACAGGAACAAGGAATGCCATATTTATGATTAGGATGCTCTCTGAAAGGGCAATACAAATGAAGAAGGATTTATACATGTGCTTTATTGATTATGCGAAGCCGTTTGACAAAATATACCACAAAGAATTGATGGAGATGCTCGGCAGCCTGAACATATTTGGGAAAGACTTGAGAGTAACAAAGAATCTTTACTGGCAGCAAACCGCTTGCATACGGACAAGTAATGAATTGAGTAGATATAGAAAGATAGAAAAGGGCGTAAGACAAGTATGTGTCTATTCACCAGATCTGTTCAACTTGTGCAGTGAGAATATTTTAAGGGCCCTAGAAGTTATGCCTGGATTCGTAATGGGAGGCCACAATTTAAACAACCTAAGAAACGCAGATGATACAGTGCTGATAGCAGACACAGAAAGGAAACTACAAGACCTCCTACAGAAGGTAGCTGAAGAAAGTAACAAGAAAGGACTAGAAATAAGCTGCACGAAAACCGAATGCATGGTCATCATTAAAAAGAGCAACCCAGTATGCCAAATATAGGTCGGGGATACTAGAATCAAGCAGGTACAAAAATTTAAATAACTGGGAAGTGTTATAACAGAAGACGGAAAGTGAGACATAGAGATCCGAAGGCGAATTGGGATGGCGAATGAAGCATTCCAGAAGTTGAGTAAAGTTTTAAGAAACAGGACAATTTCGCTAGAAACAGGGAAGAGAGTACTGGATTGCTACGAGCTGTCCGTCCTTCAATATGGCAGTCAATGCTGGACAATATCATCAAAGATGAAGGAAAAACTTGAAGAAATGTGGTTCTACAGAAGGATCAAGTATGTGAGCAATGATGAGGTCTTAGAAATGATGGAAACAAAAAGGAAATTAATACTGAGCATCAGGAAGAGACAGCTGAATTTCTGGGATATGCAATGAGGAAGGAGGGCTTAGAGAACCTGATATTAACAGGCTAGATAGGAGGAGAAAGAGACAGGGGAAAGCAATCAGGAGGATGATGCAGTGAGGGTTGCATGGTGTAACGGGAGAAGGCATTCTCAGAGCCACCAGGGATAGGGAAACGTGGAAAGCCATGATTGCCTAAGTTCTTAAGGGACAGGGCACATAGACGAAGAAGGTTTATTTGAACTTTGATCAGAATGGTTTTCAACGGCTCATGATTAAAAGTAGTAGACATTGATTATCTCTTATATTTAAAAATATGTTTAGAAAATTACCTTCCTCCTCGATACACTATATATATGGACATTGAAGTCAACAACCACCCATTTGTATCATGGCGATAGCTCATAAGCCTGAAACATACTGTCGCCGCGAGATGTTTCCTTCGATATCGAACTTTTATATTTATATACGCTCTGTCTCTGATATTGAGCTCTTTATCCCATAAACACAGCATACGCTAAGACAATATTATATATATACGTGCACACACACACATATATATATATACACACACATGCACACAAGCACATATATATACACACACATATACATACTCACACACACATATACACACACACACATATATACACACACACTCACACACACACACACACACACACACACATATATATATATCTATAATTCTATTAACGCTCTATCTCTATCTTTATATGGAGCACCTTATGATAAAAATATTTGCTTCTCTATAATGTTTTTTTCCAGTGCCATACGCGATACATGCTTGGGCGATCATATCTCGAAAGTAAGTTGCCCTTACTTTCTGCGGTAGATTGGTTGCCAGCCAAGGATAAAGAACCAAATCTATCCAGTTATTTAACCAATAACTGGGGAGAATAGACAAATTAGTACCTTCCCCAAGTGTATTTGCGCGTAAGTGAATGCAAGGAATTCAACAGGAATTCGAACTCAGCTCCCCGATTTCTCGTTTCAAGCCGATATCCACAACACCACAACGCACCACAACGCACATCCATACCAGTAAACTACTGTAAAAAACAACAATTCTCGTACTAAGTATCATTATAATTTAACAATATATATATATATATATTATTTCGAAAAAGGAAATGCATAGATATTTTACCAAGATAATTTTTGGCATAAAAATTTAAAGATATATATATATATATATATATATATATATATATACTACTTCGGAAAAATATCAGAAAGATAAACGATAAAATAAATGTAAATGTCGTAGGAATGAGAGTATATAAATAACTTTGGTTGAAAAAATAATATTAAAATTACCCTATTTTTTAATACCGGGAGCAACGCCATGCGATAATGAAGCCAATTAGAATGAAAAATTGAAATCATGTTATGTTCGAAATGTTAATCATTTTTCAAAAACAGTCTACAAAATATTTATTTCGTCAGAATGTTTCTGAAAATAAATGGTAAATAAAACTGAACGCAAAACTATTGCTGATGATAATGAGCTTAAATTGGCGCTGGAAAGAAATAATCGTTACAAATTATTTAACGCATCAATTTAATTTAGTCATTAATCTGGTGAAGGTGGCACAACAGCAGGGAAACTCTCGCATCTCTCGGCAGGACCATAATATGCACAATTGCTTCAAGATCTAAGTACAAACTGGAAGATTGACGTGCTGCGAATATAATCGTACATCAAGTCGTTTGCCTTTTTGTTTGTTTGTTTTTTGTCTCTCTTATTTCTTCATTCAGTCACAGTTGCTTTCCACTTGGTGCTGGAATCTCTGTCTTCGATTCGCATAATTTCTCTCACTCACATTTTGGCTGATTTTCTAACCTTCGCCCGTTTGTGCTTCGGTTTGGCTCTTTTCTAAACTTTAGCTGCCTATATTCTTTATGAAGGTGTCTTTTATTTTCTTTCTCCTTTCTTTTTCTGTTCTATGTCTTCTGTTCTCAGCTTTTGCTAATTTTCATTTCTCTCTTTTTCTCTATACTTTTCTCTCGTTTATTCTTTATGTTTTCTTTCTCCTTTATTCTTTTTTTCGTCTTCCTTTTTTTCAGTTAATTATTTATCTATTATTTCATGTTAATTACAATTATCCTTTCATTCTTTTATTTCATTATTTTTACATATTTGCTTTTCCTTTAATTTTTCCTTTAATTTTCTTCTTTCTTTCTTTCTTTCTTTAATTCTTTGTTTCTTTCTTTCTAATTTTCGTTTTTTACTATTCATTTCTTTCTTTCTTTGACTTTATTTACTTTTCTTACTTTTCATTTCTTTTTTCTTACTTTCTTTCTTTATTTTTTTACATTTACCTTCCTTTTCTTTTCTTTTTTCTTTCTTTCTTTTTCTACTATACATTTTTTCTATGTTTCTTTTCTTACTTTTTCTTTCTGATATTTCTTTAAATTCCTTTATTTATTTCTTCTTTCTTTGTTTAATCTTTTTTTGTTCTACTTATCTTTTACTTTCTTTCTTTTTAGTCATTTCCTTTTGTTCCATTTTTTGTTCTCTCTTTTTTCTTAATAGGCCATTCTAACTTTGATAATTCTTCAGATGATTTCTTTCATTCTTATGTTTTCATTTATTTATTTCATTTCTTCTTTCTTTCTTTCTTTTTATTAATTATTTCAATTTCTTTCGTACTTTCTTTCTTTCTTTTTTCTTTCGTTCTTTCTTTCTTTCTTTCTATTAAGGGTCTCTTTCTTTCAGTCTTTTTTCTTCTTACCGATCTCTTTCTTTTTCATTCTAGACTCATTGTAAAGATTTTTTTTCGCGCCATCTTTCTTCCTATCGAAAATACATTTGTTTTCTTTTTTCCCGCTTCTTCACTTACCCATTCCTTATACTGTGCTTCATTCTTTCTTGTCTTCCATTCTTCATTCCTATTTTCCGTAATGTTGTCTTTCTTTTTCTTTTCTTTTTCTTTTTTTTTTTCCTTTTGGTCTCGAATAACTTCCTATTATCTCTAGTTTCTTCCATTTTATCGCACCAGCTTGATTATTTAACAAAGGAACTCGCAGAGAGAAAAACCGGAAGCTCAGCGCAAACACGGAGAATTTTCAACAAACATAAAATAATCCGTTCATTTATTGTCAGCAGCATGACATGAATAACCAAAAGGACAATTTATATTAAGGAAAGAAATATGACGTAGTGAAATTACACATGGCAAGAGTTTGTGATTATTTTATGTTTACTGTTCTTCATTTTATTTATCCTTCGTTTAAAATGTCAACGTTTTCCCGTCTCACCTTGCAATATGCACAGTTTCCCGCCAAGGTGATCGTTGATGGGAAAACCGAACGTTTTTCTTTTGCATGTATAGTTGCGATTATTAAGAATCATGCACTTTTATCATAGTTTATTTTTATTATTACCATTAATTGCTGATTATTATTAGTAGTATTTATATTAGTAGTGGGAGTATATTATTAAATTTCTGCTTCTCCTTCCCTTGATTTCTTGGAACGTACTTAAGTTACGGTTGACAGTACCGAATATATAATGGACGATTCCGTTTTGATCGCGTGGAAATCCGAAAAAGACATAACAAAAACGCTACTCGGTTTCAATGCGAAAAAGAAAAACGAAAGAATTTTTTTTAAAATCGTATCGTCTCAAGCAAGGTAGTCTACTGTCACTGGTGTGTAGGGGTTTACATAGGAGGAAAATTATGAGAAAGAGTGACAGGTTACAAGGGGTGTCAGGATGTGGGTAAAAAAAAGGATGAGAATAGTTATAAGAGTAGAGTAGAGGGAGAAAGAAGCGTGAGAGAGAGGATGCAAGTCAGCGAAATAAGAGAGGACTATTGACTTTACATTTAAACTCCTGGAGATTGTAGCTGTCGGGGAAGCAAGTAAACAGAAGAAAATTTTACAGGCGGAAAATGCGAGAAAAGAAACTGATGGAGCAGAATTTGAGTTTACGTTTAATTGGCTTCACAGTAAAAAGGTGGGACCTAGTTGCTAATCTTGTGGCTCGAGTAAATTCATACATAGGGGCCACCAGAGGGCTAAGTTAATCGGAGCAGAAGCGGTGAAAGATTTTTAACGTTTGTTTCAGTGAAATATAAAAAGTTGTCAACTTCAAAGCTTTTCTTTTTATACACTTTTTAAATAACGACCAGCATTCATATTTATGATTGTTATTGCCATATTTTGAAAAAAGCTCAAATATTAAGTATGCGATAGATGAACTCTATGGATATATTTTGTTGTCGTAGATGTCGCCATGTGCTTATTCAATCATTAAATTAAAAATTAAAGTTCGTCAAAAAACTCAAATAGAAAAACCGTGAAATGAGCACGTGTATTTTTAGTTACTGCTACTGGCAGGATGCACTTTGTGCTGCAGTGGATATCGGCTTGGAACGAGAAATTGGATAGCCGAGTTCGAATAACAGTCGAATTCGTTGCATTCACTAACGTGCCACTACTCTTGGGAAAGGTGTTAATCCACTTCTTCTCCAGACAGCTGGGTGTTAATTAGAAGGACAAATTGGATTCTCTCATCTTGGTTGGCTACCATCTACCGCAGAAAGTAATGACAATATTTTGCTGGAAAATATTCTGCCCAGTCAGTCATGTCTCTTTCGATGCGTGTATCACGTATGGCACTTAACTGACTGACTGAAGAGCAGTAGTAGGAGCATTTAATTATATATAGAATTCCTGAAAATTTGTCGCTGAAATTTTGCAGTTTGGTAAATAAATATGGATTCTTTGAATGGCAGAGAATAGAAAACGAAGAATTTAAGACGTTATATATTCATTTTCAGTGGTGTGATTTTGGGGAATACCTTAGATTAATAAATTCTGTCTGCCTAATATTGCGTGGCATCTAACACTTCTGATGGGTTTTGTGTCCTCGAAATGTCACATACCCAACATTTATACCTCATTGAAAGATTAGTTTACATTTGGAATAGAAACCTTAGATTACTTTACATCTCATAATTTCCTGTTTTAAGATCTAGCATAATTATCTTAGATTATTTAAGATCTTAGATATTGACATGTTTCATTCTGGCATTTGACAAAAATATTTTAAATTGCTTGTCAAGAACATTTGACAATTTGTCATTTGACGTAGTTATCTTAGATTTTGACGTATGTTTTAAATTACTCTACATTTTAATTTGCCATTTAAATAATTATTTTAGTTTACTTGACATCTTAGATTTTGACAGTTATTTTTACATTACTGGAAAATTAGATTTTGATCCTGAAATATATATATATATATTAGATTACTTGATACCTTATATTTTGATATTTATCGGAGGCCACAATTTGAACAACATAAGGTACACAGATGATACAGTGCTGATAGCAGACACAGAAAGGAAAGTACAAGTACTCCTACAGAAAGTGACTAAAGAAGACTACAAATAAACTGCAAGAAAACTGAATGTATAGTCATCAGCAAAAAGAGCAGCATAAAATGCCAAATACAGGTGGGAGATGCTAAAATCAAGCAGGTACAAAAATTAAAATACTTTGGAGATCTGAAAGCGAATTGGCAAGACAAAGAACGCATTCCAGAAACTGATTAGAGTATTAAGAGACAGGAAAATTTCGCTAGGAACAAAGAAAAGAGTACTGGATTGCTATGTGATGTCCATTCTTCAATATGTCAGTGAATGCTGGACAATATCATCAAAGATGAAGAAAAACTTGAAGCAATTGAAATGTGGTTCTACAGAAGGATGCTGCGGATATCATGGATTGAGCAATGATGAGGTTTTGGAAAAGATGGAAACGAAAAGGAAATTAATACTGAGCATCAGGAAGAAACAGCTAAAGTTTCTGGGACACGCAATGAAGAAGGAAAACTTGGAGAATCTGACACTAACAAGCCAGATAGATGGAAAAGAGACAGGGGAAAGTAGCGGATTCATATTTGAAGGGCCTGATCAGATGGATTACAGAACAAGGGTTTTGTGGTGTAACAGCAGAAAGCGTGCTAAGAATTACCAGGGATAGAGCAACATGGAAAGCCATGATCGCCTACGTACTGAAAAGACAGGGCACATAGAAAAAGATATATTAGAGTACTTATATTATATTTTGACATTTTAGTATGTATATCTTAGATTACTTAACACCTTGGATTTTGAAGTACCCTTATTTTGCAGAAAAATTTATTGTACTGAAATACTTTTTCATAATAAGCATATTTTTGAACGAATGTTATTCATTGTCATGGAATTTCTTTGAAATTCTTTTTCTCTTTATCACAGCCGAATCATTAGGTAGTTCTCAGTTTATGAGAAAAATCCTGAACTTGTGTGAATTATCCCTTTTTTGTTGCTGTTGTTTTCATTTTGTATACTGTCAGGATATTAAAATCTACAATCCTGAAAATATCTCCGTTTTATTAAGACTATAAATCGGGCTTTAGGTGTTAGATTGATTGGGCAGTCTGAATTCTCCAATCCAGCAATGAGTTATGATTTTTATTCTTTTACGTCAGTTAGTTAAGTGCCATACTTGATACACGCATGGGCGATCACGTCTCGAAAGAGACATGACTGACTGGGCAGAAGATTATCCCGCAATAGTTTGCCATTGCTTTCTGCGGTAGACTCGTTGCCGCCCAAGGCTAGAGAACCCAATCTGTCCTGTTGTTTCACCCATAACTGGAAGGAAGTGATGGATTAATATCTTTCCCAAGGGTATTTTCGTGTTACGACAACTTCTGATTTATGTCGATACAATTTGTTTACGTGCAAATCAACTATTATTATCCTTGTTGCTGTTGGTTGAGAGAGTACCACACCAACAATATGATACTGGTGAACATATATACAATGTCTAATATATCTATTATTAAACCTAGTTTAATAAATGTACGTCAAGTACAGGTATAACAGCCAGTTATGCGTGGTATTCCGACATATTTTGATGAAAGTAGCGTTTAACTATGCTTTTGGGTCTCGGTTAGATTTGAACAATATAGTCCGCTTCCACGGTTGCTGATTGTGAACGATTAGAAACGTTTGGATGTGACAAGCAAGTCGGTTAAAATGTTTCATCATTCAACCTTTAAAAAATCTCTGAACAAGTGGGCCTTCTCACTACACTCATTCTTGAGATTCATATTCTCTCCCCCCATACGTGACATGTTCAAATGGTTAAGTTTACACATCGCTCAATAAATTCCGGGCCTAACAAAATAAATCAACAGCTTTAAGGCAAAATTCGACTTTATTCATTAACATAATCTCCTTATATGGTGATACATTGATTCCAACGTTTCTCTAAACATTAGATGCCTTTTTCGTAGAACGATTTCTCTTACGCTTCAAAATACGCCTCAGTTTCCGATATCGCTACTTCATCGAAACCAAATCTCTTTCCCTGAAGTATTCTTTTGAAGTCTGCAAACAGTCAGTCGTTTCTGGGGAGAGATGTAGAGAATAGCGTAGATGCGGAAGCAATTCAAAATGCAATTCATGTAGTTTTGCCATCGTTGCGATCGACTTGTGACACGGTGTATTGTGTTAGTGAAAGATCACTTTTTTCTTCATGTGATGGCTGTTTGGGGTGATTTTTTTCTTCAAACGCATAATGCTATATAATATTCGTTGTTGATGGTTCTTCTTTGGTGGCTTTAGACGAATTTCACCTACTGCTGTTCACTCAACTGACTGTTGATTTGACTCCGGAGTGAAGTGGTGGATACATGTTTCATCTATTGTCATATATTTACGCAAAATCGCTTTGTTACGTTGAAACAGTTGCAAACAACACTCTGAATCGTCGATGCATTGTTGTTTTTGATCGACCGTGAGTAAAAGCGGCCGGCGCACACTTTGAACACAACTTTCTCATTGAAAAATGTTCATGCAAAATGGTGAATACACAACTTTCTGATATGTTCAACTCTATCTCACGCAATTTCAATTTACGATCGGCCAACACGGGTATGTGGATATTTTTAGTGTTTTCAAGGACAGCTGCCGAGCCTTTCAGCCTCATTTGTGTCTGTACGACTGCGTTTAAAGTCAGCATACCACTGAACTACATTTATCATTGCTTTGCTTGAACAGTATTTTTCCAGCAGAAAGCAATCCTTTATCAACACACGAAATTCAGATTTTTCCATTGTTTTGAAAATTTTCAGCAGTAACGTCACTTAAATAACTGTAATTTGTAAGATAAAACGGATTAGGCCCAAACTTTTTCACATGCTATTTGGAAATTAGTACTTCATAAAAGTTATATGGATTTTTTATTAGTTATATGGATTTTTTATTTTTTATTATTTTTCATCTATATGTTAGGCCCGGGACTTATTGAGTGACTTGTTAATCAAATTACAAAGCATATTTTTGTTACTGATTAGGGTATGTTCTTCTTCTTCTTCTTCTTCTTCTTCTTCTTCTTCTTTGTCTCGTATCCTATCAAGTTGGAGGTGCTCATGGTTCTCTACAACTTCCTCTCAGTTGGTACTTTTTTCTTTTATTTGCTATATTCTTATAACACTATTTATACCAACCATTTACACAAGTTTGTGAGGTAGGTTAGCGCTGTTTTCCTCTGTTCTTGTCTTCACTATGCCCTGTGAGCGTTAGATTTCTGAAATCCTCTTTCCTAATTATGGGCTTTATTCATTTCCACTGTCTCTTTCGTATACTGTCTCTTTCGTAATGTGACTCATTAAGCTGATAGTTCTGAGTAGTTTGCACTCGTTTGCACTCGTTTGCACCAGGTTTCTTTGGCAGCGCTATAAATATCGACTTGCATAGGTCGTCTGGCATTATTCCGCTGCTATAAATTTTGTTTATTATGTCGGTAATCTTTTCTAAGGCTGTTAGCAGCTCTATCACTATGCCATCTGGACCAGGTACTTTGTTTCTGTTCATTTTGGCCATTGCAGCTTCCACATCGGATTTCAGTATTTCCGGTCCATCCATCTCCTTGTTTATTCTCGGTTGTTCTCTCTTGTCGCAAAAGAGATCCTTTATATATTCTTCCCATCGCTGGAGTATTTCCTCTTTTTTTATGATTGTTCCTTACTTGGATTTTATGCATCCTGTTGAGGAGCAGGCTTTTTGTCCTGTCAGTTCTCTTATCTCTTTATGCATCTCTGCTTTGTTGTTACTGCTCAGTCTCTCTACTTCTGCGCATTTGTTGTTGAGCCATTCCTCTTTGGCTTGTCTGCATTTGTTCCTTAGCTCCCTGTGAAGATTTTTTGTACTCTGCTCCGTGTCTTGGTGTTATTTTTTGTCTCCTTTGCATCATGTGGAGGATCTCTTCGGTCATCCACTCGTTTTTTCTTCTGCGTCTGATTTCCTTTGGGGCTATGTTGTTTGCTTAGGTCACCATCGCTTCTTTTAGTGAATCCCATTTTGAGTGCCCTTTTCCCATTTGTTCTTCATATTTCTTTCTCACGCTGTTATTGTATTCTTTCTGCAGGGTGAGATCGTCCTCTAGCGTGTCGTATTGCAGCCTTGGTGATGTGCTGGACTTCTTCAGTCTACGTATAAATGTCATTTTTGTTTCTGTTTTCTCTAAAACTTCGTCGTTGCACACATGTTAATCAATAATATTGTCAGCATCATTTTGTAGAACCAAGTTTCTGCTGACTCAAGTTTATTTTTGATGAGATGGTCTAGCATTTACTGCCTTGTAAGAAAACCGATTATACCTAACACTTTAGCGCACCTTTATTCGATTCTAAGGAATTTCCATGTTTCTTAACAATTTGATAGTCTTTTTGAAGGCATCTTTTGCTATTTCAATGCGACTTTAGATTTTGGTGTCAAATTTCAATGTCTGCTCTCATTTCTGTGTCATCTTCATATTTAAAAAATGTAAGGCTGTCTCTAAGGAATCTGATAGGATTTCTAATTTTCTTAGAATTCTCTTCCTGTTTCGGTTGAATAAGTCCGGTGAGAAACACGTTCTTGTTTTGTAAAATTGCTTTTAATTTGAAGTGTATTTACCTCATCTGTAGGTCTGTCTATCGCAAACAAGTATTATAATTCTCGCCTATGCCTTCTTTATGGACTATTTTTGAGGAATCCGATATGTTACTTCATAAATTTAGCTATTATGACTTATACAAAGTATATACTTAAAATTCATGTTAACTTTTGTCCGGTTCCTAACAGTTAAAAAAAGATATAGTCATGTTTGTGTTTTGTTTTTTGCTTATGGGACGGTTTTTGTGTCACGGGAGATTAGCAGCCAGGTAAAACCAACAGAGTAGACTACAAAGGGTGGATGAACTCTTGAAGGGTCAAAGTCCAGCTAACTAGAGGTAGCGCCTCGATAAAACGCCGTGGTGAAAGGCAACGGGAAACCATTTTACTATTCCTCCCCAGTATATTCATGAACTTGAGCAACAATATGACAAACCCTAACAACGTGAAGAAGGTTAAGCTTAAGGATACTGACTCCTCACCCGGTAAGGAAGGACTTGCTCTAAAGATGTCACTAGACTGTCATCCTGCGACTGCTAGCATTAACGGCGTAAAGAAGACAAATTTCCTCAGAATTTATCCCTTGTCCGGAATGGAAAGACATGAGCGACAGTTGTCACCGGACCGTTATTTTGTGACTGTTCGCAACAAAAAAAGAATAAGTCTTGGATCCATGTATGCTAGACCCATGAACAGTTGTGTACAGGTGGAGAAAGTGAAGCACGAGATGACTAGATTGAGCATAAACATTTTAGACATATGTGAAACGACGTGGTTAAACAACGGAGACTTCATCAGTAACGACCACATAATTATATACGCAAGTGGTGAACATAATGAAAAAGGATTCGGCGTTTGACTAGATAAAAACACAAGAAAATCCGTCATGGGATATCTGAGAGAATTCTAGTAGTCTCTCGATATTTCGACAATAGTGGTATACACACCGACACAGCAAAGTACAGAAGAAGAAATCGAGTCCTTCTACCCCATGCTAGATTATGCCATGGCAGAGTGCAAATCACAATAAATCAAGTCGGCAATTTCGGACTAGAACACCGCAATAGCCATGGTGAAAAATGGGTCAAATGACCAGATAATAACCAACACCTGGTTCCAACAGCACGCAAGAAGATTATGGATATAGAGAAGTTCAGGAAAAGAAACTAAAAACAAAATTGATTACATTACTCTCAACAAAAGTTTCAGAAATGCCTAACAGTTGTATGCAAACTAAGGATATAACAAAGGAGATTATAGAAACCTAACACAGCCCTAAGACTGCAGTACAATAAGCTCAGAAATGACCCGAAACTGCAGGCAATGTATACGGAGAGCGTGAGAACGATATACAAAAGACGAATTGGAAATGGAAGCTCAAAATGGGACGCACACAGAGCGTCTCTAATGGCGAACGACATCACTGCAAAGGAAAATTCACGCCAGAAAAAAAACGAGTGGATCACAGAAAAGATTCATGACCTGATGCAAATGTGACAGAAAACGACGCCAAGATTTGGAACGGAATATAAGAGACTGCACAAGAAAATACGGAGCAAATGTAGTCAGGCCAAGGAAAGATGGTTCAATGACAAATGCGCCAAAGTAGAGAGACTGAGCACAAGAATAAAGGAGACATTCATAAAAACATAAAAGAACTAACAAGACATGCTTAGCAACAGGATGTATAAAAGCAGAGGATGACACACTAATATTAGAAAAAGAAAAAGGCTTCAGCGATGGGACAAGTATATCGGAGATCTCTTCCACGATAACAGAGAACAACCAACAATGGACAAAATTACAGATGGAACAGAAATATTAAAAACGGAGTGGAATTGGCAATGGACAAATTGAAGATAAACAAAGCATTGGAACCAGACGGAATTCTAATAGAGACGTTGATGTCCCTAGAAGACTTTGGCAGAGACAGACTAACAGAAATAATAAAAGAAATCTACAACAGCGGCAATACACCTGAGCAGATATATCTTCATAACACTATCTAAAAAGCCAAGTGCAAAGGAATGTGAGCTCCATCGAACAATCAGTTTAATAAGCCACATAACAAAACCCATCATCCGGATTCTGATGAAGAGAGCGCACAGCAGAATCGGCCCAGGTATTGGACAAGAACAACGTGGCTTCGTCAAAATTAATGGAACGAGGAAAGCGATATTCATGCTCAGAATGCTATTTGAACGAGCAGTACAAATGCAGGAAAATCTTTATCTCTGCTTTATAGACTACGTAACGGCGTTCGACAAAGTACGACGCAAGGACTTGATAGAGATACTCGACAACCTCGACATTTTCGGAAAAGACGTTAAGATAATCAAGGATCTATACTGGCAGCTAACCGCTTGTGTACAAACAGGAAGTGAACTCATTAGGTTTGCAAAAATAGAAATAAGCGTAAAACAAGGATGTGTTTTCTCACTGGATCTTTTTAACCTGTACAGCGAAGTAATTATGAGAAAAAAAACCCTGCAAAATTTCGTCATTGGAGTCCACAATCTTAACAATATCAGACATGGTACTGATAGCAGATTCGGAAAGGAAAATACAAGACCTTTTAGCAAAAAATGTGTGAAAAAGGTACTGAGCATAAACTACAAGAAAACTGAATGTATGGTCATCAGCAAAAAGAGAAGCCCAATATGCCAACTACAAGTCGAAGAAACTAAAATAAAACAAGTAAAAAAATCAGATACCTGGGAAGTGTTTTGTCAGAGGATATAAAGTGCGACCTGGAGATCTAAAGACGCATTGGCATGACCGAAGATGCATTTCAGTGTACTGAAAGACAGGAAAATCTGATTAGGAACAAAGAAAAGAGAGCTGAATTGCTATGTGATATCTGTTCTTCTGTATGGAATTTAATGTTGGACGATCTCATCAAGGACGAGGCAGCAGAAATGTAGTTTTACTGAAGGATGCTGAGGATTCCATGGAGGGAGCACGTGTGCAACGATGAGGTATTAGAGAGGATGCAAACGAGAATAAAACTCATAATATCAGGAAGAGGCAAATGAGATTTCTGGGACACGTAATGTGGAAGGAAGGCCATGAGAATTTAATACTCACAGGTCGGATAAAGGAAAGGAAAGACAGGGGAGAGCAGCGCGAGACGTACTTGTTAGATCTGAGCAAATGGATAGCGGAGATGGGCTTAAAAAATATAGTAAAAAAGAGAGGCAAGTGACAAGAGAGAGAGGCAAGTGGAAGTTCATTATTGCCTCCGTCATAAAGAGATACGGCACACGAAGAAGATTAAAGAAGAAAAAGAAGAACCATTTCTCCATTATTCTAATATCCTTCCAAAACAAATAAAGCTAACATAGCAGTTCAAACAGTTTTTTAAACGTAGTTTGCCAAACGTATTCTTTTACATTTGCTTTAACCTATTTCAATTCACGAAGACAAAACATGTACATGCTAACAGATCTAGTTACTTAATCAGAAGCCATGAGAGAATTTTAATGTGTCAAATCTATTATTATTATTATTATTATTAATATTATTATTATTATTATTATTCATATCTATATTACAGGATGCAGCAGAAGTACATACTGCATATCCTTCCATGATATACATACAACATAGCGCTAAGATATTAGCTAAATGAAGACAACATTGCTATTAATGTCTTACCATTTTTTAGGAGTTATTTCTAGAGGTTGTATGTGGAAGATATTTCTGTGAGCTATAGGGGAGATGTATTTCTTGAAGATATATATGGGAGGTATTACTGGGAGGTTTATGTAGGAGGTATTTATGAGAGGATTGTGGTAGCTATTTATGGAAAGTATAAGTGGTATGTATTTTTGAGGGGTATAATTGGTAGGTATTTATGGAGGAGATATTTACGAGAGATATAGAGCAGTATTTATGAGAATTTTATGTGGCATTTAGTTCTGGAACATGTGATGGATGTAGAAGTGAGAAGTATTTATATGAAGGAATGTGTGGAAGGTATTTAGGGAAGGTATATGTGAGAGGTATTTATGGAAGGCATATGTTGGAGGTATGTGTAGGAGGTATTTATGGAATATATTTGTAGGTGGTATATGTTGGAGGTATTTCTTGGAGATGTATATGTGAGTTATTTCTGTGAGATATATATGCGAGGTATTTCTGAGAGGTATATATAGGAGGTATGAGTGAGATATATGTGAGAGGTATTCATTAGAGTTATATGTGGGAGGTATTTCTGGGAACTATATGTGGTGGCATTTCTAGAAGGTATATGTGGACCATATTGTTGGGATCTATACATGGGTGCATTCCTTGAAGTTATGCGCAAGATGTATTTCTGTTGTACCCTGTATTTTGTATATTTGGTTTAGGACCATGTGGCATTAAATTTTTTCGATTCTCCAGCAAAACCGTTACTATATTTGTCGATTTCAATCATGCTGTTATCTAGACAGTTGGGATTCTTCGTATTCCTAGTTCTTTTGCAGAAGTCTTAAAGATGTTCGAAATCAACCAATAAGATTCCTATAACACACTTTCAAGATTCCTCTGGTATAGTCCTGATATTAACCCAAGTTTTTTCTGATTAATACTCTTTTCGGTAGGATGGTTATGTCAGACTATCTAATGACATTTCTCTCCGTCGTGAACAATAAAAATAACCCATCTTCTGCCCTGACTTCTTCTACTTCTATGTACCCTGTCCCTTCAGGACGTAGGCGATCATGATTCTCCACGTCTCCCTATCCCTTGTGGCTCTTAGTATGTTTGAGCCTGTTGCTCCTGGCAACCCCCGTTCCGTCATCCACCTGATCAGACCCTGAAAATCATGAATATGGCGTTTTCTTGTTCCAGTGTCTTTGACGAACCCGCTGCCTTCCTCTGTCACTCCTTCCTTCTATCTGACCAGTCAGTATCAGGTTCTCAAGGCTCTCTTTCCTCATTGCATGTCCCAGGAACTTCAGTTGTCTCTTCCTGATGCTCAACATCAATTTCCTTTTTGTTGCCATTCTTTCCAACACCTCATCGTTGCTTGCATGCTCAGTCCACGATATCCGCAGCATCCTTCTGTAGAACCACATTTCCGCCGCCTCCAGTTTTGTCCTCATTTTCGATGATATTGTCCAGCATTTACTGCCGTATTGAAGAACTGACAACACATAGCAGTCTAGTACTCTTTTCTTCGTTTCTATTGAGATTTTCCTGTGTGTTAGTATTTTGCTCATCTTCTGGAATGCGTCCTTTGCCATGCCAATTCGCCTTCGGATCTCCGTGTCGCACTTTCCATCTTCTGTTAGAACACTTCCTAGGTACTTAAATTTTTGCACTTGTTGATTCTATTATCCCCCACCTGTATTTGGCATTTTGGGTTGTATCTTTTGCTGATGACCATGCACTCAGTTTTCTTAAAGTTTATTTGTAGTTCCTTCTTGTCACTCTCCACTGCTACTTTCTGTATGAGGTCTTGTAGTTTCCTTTCCGTGTCCGCAATCAGCACTGTATCGTCCGCATACCTTATGTTTTTCAGGTTGTGGCCTCCGATAACAAATCTTGGCGTGTCATCTAAGGTCCTCAAAACATTCTCGCTGTATAGGTTGAACAAATCTGGTGAAAAGACACATCATTGTTTTACGCCTTTTTCTATCTTTGTGTATCTACTGAGGTCGTTATCTGTCCGTATGCAGGTGGTTTGCTACCAGTACAGATTCTTTATTATTCTTATCTCTTTCCTGAAAATGTCGAGGCTGCCTAGCATCTCCATCAATTCTTTGTGTCGTATTTAGTCAATGAAGCATAGGTACAAGTCTTTCTTTATTTGTAATGCCCTTTCAGAGAGCATCCTAATCATGGATATGGCGTTTTCTTGTTCCAGTGTCTTTGACGAACCCGCACTGTTCCTGCCCTATCTCTGGCCTGATTCTGCTTCTCGCTCTATTCATCAGGATTCTTACAATCAGTTTTGTAATGTGACTCATTAAGCTGATAGTTCTGTGTTGTTCGCACTCGTTTGTACCAGGTTTCTTCGGCAGCGCTATAAATATCGACTTGCATAGGTCGTCTGGCATTATTCCGCTGCTATAAATTTCGTTTATTATGTCGGTAATCTTTTCTATGCCATATTCTTCTAAGGCTGTCAGCAGCTCTATCACTATGCCATCTGGACCAGGTACTTTGTTTCTGTTCATTTTGGCCATTGTAGTTTCCACTTCGGATTTCAGTATTTCCGGTCCATCCATCTCCTTGTTTATTCTCGGTTGTTCTCTCTTGTCGCAAAAGAGATTCTTCCCATCGCTGGAGTATTTCCTCTTTCTTTATGATTGTTCCTTACTTGGATTTTATGCATCCTGTTGAGGAGCAGGCTTTTTGTCCTGTCAGTTCTCTTATCTCTTTATGCATCCCTGCTTTGTTGTTACTGTTCAGTCTCTCTACTTCTGCGCATTTGTTGTTGAGCCCTTCCTCTTTGGCTTGTCTGCATTTGTTCCTTAGCTCCCTGTGAAGATTTTTGTACTCTGCTCCGTGCCTTGGCGTTATTTTTTGTCTCCTTTGCATCATGTGGAGGATCTCTTCGGTCATCCACTCGTTTTTTCTTCTGCGTCTGATTTCCTTTGGGGCTATGTTGTTTGCTGAGGTCACCATTGCTTCTTTTAGTGAATCCCATTTTGAGTATCCTTTTCCAATTTGTTCTTCATATTTCTTTCTCACGCTGTTATTATATTCTTTCTGCAGGGTGAGATCGTCCTCTAATGTGTCGTATTGCAGTCTTGGTGATATGCTGGGCTTCTTCAGTCTTCGGAGTTTCACTTTTAGTTTGCAGATGACTGGGACTTGGTCACTTCTGCAGTCGGCGCCTGGGTATGTTTTGCATTGACTTTGATTTTTTCACGTCTTGTACTTCGCTTTCCCTTCAAGTTTGCATTTAAATTATACCGTAGTAAATATTCAATATTCTATTATTCTATGATTGACCTATTCATATCTTTGAAATTTCTTGTTGTATTTCATTCGTTCGTTTTGGCATGTATGATTTCATCAGTTACTCTTAGCAATTTAGTATATCTTTTCATATACCTTCTGTAACACATTTAATCTATAATTAATCAAGTCCTTTTCTCGTTCTTTTGCTTCCATATTGCAGGTTGTTTCGATTTAACATTTATTATTTTATCTTTATAACTAATGCGTGATATAAATCCTGTCTAAGGAACTTGTATAAATAAACAATAGAGCCTATACTATGAGGCATAGTAAGGGAAGACATATTGCTGAGAATAGAAAGCTCTGGTTTTGATCAAGAAAAAGAACTTTTAATCTTATATCTTCAGTAGTCCCAGCATAAAATTTGGTACCATATAAGGGCTTTCATCAAAATAATAATAACAAGTATTAGGTTTAAATCTCTGAGAATAAATCTAGTAGCTCTGTCACACGAAAACACAAGGGTTAAGGCTCATGTAACATTTGTTGTAGTCCCAGCGTGACATTCAATGCCATGTTGGAAATTTTAATGAAGAAAGAATAAACATTAGATTTGAAGCTGTGAATACTTATTTATTGGTACCAGTATAGAATATAGTATCATATGCTGGCATCGACAGAAAGGTTTTATTAGATTTAAAATTCTAGAATAACAACAACTACTTTTTTGTAGAACCGTCTCCTGGTGCAGATAAATGGTTAAATTTATGCAGTTTATTCTCATGGATTGAGTAACGGTTTTGGTACGAGATTTCGGAAAAGAAGCCAAATATGAGAGTTGTCTGAAACGTAGCAATCAACGTTAAAAGTTGGAATAATTCGCATTAAATTAATGATAAATCCGCCTCCCAGAAATTAAGAGGGAATGTCTTAATGATGGTTAATTTCTATACCACCATCATATTATTTCTAGCTAATTAGAATGTCACGCAAAGCTTCTGATGAGAAATGTGTGGTTTAGTAGCATTTGAATTAGTGGCAGCTCAGACTGTAACACCAGCAAAGGCACAAGTCATAATTTTAATATTATGAACGGCTGTAGTCGTATGTTTATATATTTTCTGTTTTTTTTATTCTTCGTTATTACACTTTCCATCCACTTAAGATTTATTAAATACATTTCTTCGTTCTTTTCTTGCCTTCTTCTTCCCTCTTTCCCTAATTTCTTATTACCATCGTTATTTATTTTTTTTGTTTTGCTACTTTTGCTTACATGTATCGTCCTAGCGTTTTACGGTCTGCTCTAATTAGCCATCTTGGTTCTAAGCTTTAATGTAACGACGTAGAATTAATGCTAGCTGCATTAGCGAATGCTGTTTTTGGAGGGAAATATTAAAATAAAAAATAGCTTAAAATAAAAAAATCTACAATCTAATGATATCGATCTGATTGGGTACAGCTGAATTTTGTTTCAGCCATCTTTCAACATCGGTAAATGATTTCCGTTTCCGCTATGTCGTTTCTACAGTAGTTATATGCATGCATTGCATTCGCCCACTCAAACTCATCGCTTCGATGCTGGCTTTTACATTCGTTGCTTAGTCATCTTGCATCGTACAAATGTTACTTCAGGTATTTGCAAAAGTTTTTTTATGAATTTTTATGAGCTGCATGTGGAGTTCGAGACGTATTGACAGTTTGCTTTAGAAGTTCTCTTTATAGATTTAACACGTTGATAAACATAATATTGCAATTTTGGAAATGAACTGGGTTCACCACAAGTGTCTATTTCTTTTTTTTTAAATACATTTCTTGTAATAAAGCCAATCAATAATTCAGCTACATGTTGTTGATATTAGCTACGACCCTTACGGTCAGTTTGACACCTTTTAAGCTAAAAGTGTCGTAGGTCTGGTTTTGAAATAACTATTATTATAGATACCAACGATAAAATTCGAATTATAAAATCAGAATTTCTTTTCTTTTTTTTTTTTTTCGAAAATAAATCTATGATCATAAATAACAACAACGAAAAACTCCAAATTGGAAGTGGATCATACCACAGCTTCTATGTTGTATATATTTCTGTGAGTCAAATGCTTATAAATACCTGAAATCTGGTAGGCACAACATGAGAATAAAAACAAAAGTGAAAATAATATTGAAGCTGATATTAAAAAAAAACAAAGTAAAATAATCAAACATCTTAACATCTAAAAAAGAAAATTGAGCTTTTGAATAACGGATTGTTATCAATAGATGAATTTCTAAAATGTCAGAATTATTATAATGATGATAACTTTTGAACTGAGAAACAGTCAGCAGACGGAGGTGACGTACAACCGACAATATTCGTAGAATTGTCACTACTCCGCAACTTTTGGGTTTTGCCATTTAATTCGTATATTCTTATTTCTGACAACTTTAGTCTTGAGGCTAATAAGAATCGTACAATGTTCTATTTTTATAAATTGACAGTTGACTGATATTTTCTTGTTCATTTACATATCTCTTCATTGTTAACAGCGTTCTTCCCAGAAAATAACACCGAGTAAATATAATTACTTACATCGCAAAACTTTTCCATCGAAACGAAGTTATACAGAATAACTTAACAATTTAAAACCTTCATTAAATGAAAACTATTTGTATCTATTGTTATAAATGAACTAAATGGAAAAAGTCAGTTGTAAGGATGTATTATGCTTAATGCATTCTGGCTTGCACACTGGCCAACATATTAGGAAAGGAATAAGATAACTATTCACTATATTATTAAAAAAACATTTCTCTAAGTTAACAAATGTAGAAGGTGCTTGTTTCCAGCCATTTCAGTAAATAAAGAAAGGAAAGAATTCTATGGATTAAAAAAGAGGTATGTTTATTAAAACATCACTTTGAAAAATGCATTGCAAAAAATTATATCGTGAAAAAAAAAAAAAAACAATTCTACGTTGATTTCAATGTTACTAGTTAACATTTTCTTAATCATTTCATTCTAAGCAAGGCGGGTCCGTCAGTAGTGCGCAGGGGGTTACACTAAAAGAAAAACTGGGTAAGTATCGATAAAAGGATAAATGATGATTGTATTCAAAATATAGAAAATAGCAATTGACACCGCATTTAAACTTTTGATGATTGTAGGTTTCTGGGAAGTAAGTAAGCGGAAGGGAGTTCCACAAGCGGGAAATGAAAGAAAAGAAACTATTGATTAGACAAGGAAGTTTAAATTTAGCTATTTCAACGGTAAAAGGTGGGACCTAGATGCCAACCTAGTAGCATTGTATTGTATTTAAAACATGCGGTACCTGTATTGTCTTCTCAGTAACATTCTAGGAAAAGAATGTTTGGAGAATTTGACTCTCCCAATAGTTGTATTTTGTGTCATGTTCCTTCAGGACAAAGGCAATCAATTATCCACAATTTGTCATTGTAACTCTTAGTTGCATTTGCTTTTAAAATATGCTTCTCATTTCTGTGTGTAACACCCACTTAAAAAACACTGGTTAGATAGGTTACTTGCTTTTTCCTTCTCGCCTTAAATATGTTTTGCAAGTGTCAAATTCTTCAATCTTTCCTTCCTCTGTATTTGACAAGGAGAATAAGTTCTCTCTCTCTCTCTCTCTCTCTCTCTCTCTCTCTTTTCTGGTTCTAAATACGTGCTCTATTTGTTTCCATTTTCCTTAAAATGTCCCCGTTGATGACATGCACTGTTCATGATACTCTCTACATCCTTCTGTAGAACTACAATTATGTTGCCTCAAGTCTCTTCTTTATCAGTGAGACGATTGTCTTCATTCACTGCCATAGAGTAGGACTGATATTTCAGAGCATTTCAGCAGTTTTTTCCTTCTTTCTAATGACATTTCCCAATAGCCTGACTGTTCCTCATGCTGAAAACCCAAAATTGTCTTCTAAAACTGGCGTTTAGTATTTTCTTCCTGTCTTTTTATGGTAATATATGTATATTTTGCTTACATAATTTAAAACATTTTATATCTCGCTGTTTTTCTTGCGTATGTCTGAACTAAAATTCAAATTCTTCTTCTTCTATGTGCCCTATCCTTTCAGGACGTAGGCAATCATAGTTCTCCACGTCTCCCTATCCCTGGTGGCTCTTAATATGTTTTCTCCTGTTACTCCACGCAGCCTCCGTTCCGTCATCCACCTGATCGGGCCCTGAAAATATTTATCTTTCTCTGTCTCTTTTTCACTCTATCTGGCCTGTCAGTATCAGCCAAGCCCTCCTTCCTCATTGCATGTCCCAGGAACTTCAGTTGTCTTTGCCTGATACTCACTATTAATTTTATTTCAATGACATTCTTTCCAAAACCTCATCATTGCTCACATGTTCGGTCCATGATATCCGCAGCATCCTTCTGTAAAACCACATTTCCGCTGCTTCAAATTTTTCCTTATGTTCGATGATATTGTCTGTTGTATTGAAGAACTGACATCACATAGCAATTCATCTCTCTCTTCTCTGTTTCTAAGGAAATTTTTCTGTGTCTTAGTACTTTACTCAGCTTCTGTAACGCGTGCTTCGCCATGCCAATTCATCTTTGGATCTCTGTGTCGCACATACCATTTCCTGTTAGAACACTTCTTAGATATTTAAATTTTTGTACTTGCTTGATTCTAGTATCCCCTACCTTTAATTGGCATTTTGGGTTGTTCTTTTTGCTGATGACTATGCATTCAGTTTCCTTAGTATAAGAACTGATCAACCGCTTTCTGAAAGAACGGTGATACAAGGTAGTAAGGGAACGCTAGAAGAGAGGACTAATTACTTATTATAAAAATGTTGTTGTCAGTAAACTGCACAGTCCATTGTACAAATATGGTATTACAATAACAAACGAAGGAAAGTGTGACACGGAAATCTCAAAGGCTGTAAGAGTAATGAAAGAAGCATTACATAATTTATTTAATCGATAAATGTAGATTCTTCTCGTTCTAAATAAAGATATTTCGGGTTTTTTTTTTGTTTGTTTGTTTTTGTTTTTACAATGAATCTGATTCCGTACTATTCAAGGACCAAGAATTTGACATTCACTGTATTTGTACTTGACTTCTGTGTCATGTTCCTTCAGGGCGTAGGCGACTGGGATCTCCAAAACTTATCTTTGTAACTCATGATGACGTTTGCTTTTAAAATATACTTCCCATCCCCGTGTCTAACATCCTTTCCTTTTTTTTTCTAATGAAAGTTTTCAAAAGCCTGACTTTTCGAAGGTATCTTTTTCGCATTCGGAAATGTTCCTCATGCTGAAACCCCACAATGTCTTCTTACAAAAAATGTTTAGTATATTCTTCCTGCTTTCAATGATAATGTATAAATAGCGTACTTACATCATTTCAAATATTTTTAACTGTGCTGTGTACTTGTTTATGTCTAATAATTAACCTCAACTAAAAGTAAAATTAAATTAGTATAGAAAGCAATCTTCCGCTTTCTCTTCTTGTTATAGTAGGCATCCATGAGTCTGAGGAGTCAATAGTGTCTACTTGGGCGTCTAGATAAGCCGATGGTGCCGATGTCTCTTCTGGTACATGTGAATTCCATCAACAGTCACACAGTGGCTTTAAACTGCAACCATGCTTGGCGAACCTTAGTTACGGATTTAGGGAAGAGAACGCTAATCTGCTGTTATAAAAATTTTGAACTATGCCAGTATGCTCAAACCTTCGGCAATGCTGACATGTAACTTCATGTAAAAATAATTATGTAAATGATATCATTATATAGATAGATAGATAGATAGATAGATAGATAGATAGATAGATAGATAGATAGATAGATAGATAGATAGATATGGAACGGGAGCACTGTATATTAATAGATAGCAGCTTGAAATGAGAAATAAGAGAACCAAGTTCGTATTCCAGTTGAGTTTCTTGCATTCAATTCCATGTTATCTATCTTGGGAATTGTAGGAATCATTCTTTTTTTCCTCCCTCACTAGCTATGATTAAATAGCAGGACAGATGAGGTCTTATAGTCTTAGGTGGCAGCCGGCTTAGAAAAAACAAAAAAACTCTGAACCCATACCAGCCTGGAGAGGGTTGGGCTTTGTCAGACTGTCTTGCCCAGGAAGTTCATGTGATACCCCTACGAGTCTAATACTTCACGGGTCCTGTGGTCGCGATATATACGAAGGTCATTCCAAAATTAATACATCTGATACCATATTGTGGCAATATAACGGTACATGTTGAACAATACCACCAAAAATCAATGCTTGTTTTGCTTTGCTACAAAAGTAGCAGAAGTCTAGCCAAGCAGGTTTCGAAACAGAAGAGCATACGGAATAGAATGTGTCATTGAATGAGTCAATGCTGAGAATTCGTACTCATTCCTAGTCATCGATGTTTGCAAAACGTTTAACGAAACGAAACACTAAATGCGAACATGGTAGGGTCGTTAGCATTGTGATTCAGCAGAAAAAAAAAACAAACGTATATGTGACTACTAGAACATCATTTTCTTGATAACACTAGTCCTGGGTTTGACGATAAACTATATTCGACAGTAAGGCTTCTGAATGGGTTTATTGATAGCTTTGAAAATGTTGAACCACATCTTAATTACTATTCTTCCCGGGTACACCTGACCCAGTGTGGTAGTTGCTGTTAATGTCTCAATTATAGGCATATAGTTAGTGACCTCCTAAAAAAAAAAAAAGCAAAACACTATGAAAGTAGAAAAATATATTTTTATCGTACTAGCAATACTTATTTGTAGTAAAATTACCGACTATACGTTTTATCTATGTTTGAAGGCATACACTTTCGTTAAAATATTTAGATTTCTGTATTAAATAATCCATTGAGATGCTCATATGTCACTAAGCAAAATTAGCCGATCAACCAAATCCTGATAATGCCATTGATTCTGTAAAAAAGTAGGAACCAGATCTGTTTTGTATGAGAAAACTTGTTCTATCTTACGATGTCATCGTACTCACTTGATGAGTTGTAGTTTATGCTGACCTAGACAAAACTTGAAGCAACTGATTGTGGTTCTACAGAAGGATAATACTTATATCATCGACGAAGCATGTGAGCAAGATGAATTTTGGAAAGGATGGAAGCGAAAAGGAAATTAATACTGAGCATCAGAAAGAGACAGCCAAACTTCCTTGGACATGCAATGCGGGAGAAGAACTTGGAAAACCTGATACTAACAGGCCAGATAGAGGGAAAAGAGAGAGAGGGGAAAGAAGCAGATAACATATTTGAAAGGGTTGATCAGGTGGATGACAGAACGAGGGTTGTGTGGTGTAACAGGAGAAGGCGTACTCAGAGCCACCAGGGATAGGGTGTCGTGGAAAGCCATGATCGCTTACATCCTGAAAGGACGGCACGTGGAAGAAGAAGAAGAAGAAGAAGAAGAAGAAGAAGAAGAAGAAGAAGAAGGTGCCGATATCTCAACACAATTTTTACTTTAAAAGTTTCTTTAATTACAAAGACTTACCAGTTTAAGAGTTCCTTTAAAGCGACCTCTCTGAAATAAATATGTTCTGAAGTTTCAGCTAAGCTGACAGACAAATTCACTATACAGAGATAAGAATTCCTCCCATCTCGATATAGTGAACATTTTTGGATTATATAGAAAATTATTACACGAGAAAAATATTTTCATAAATCATATTTGATCAAACAGTGTGGAAACTCGTAGAAAACTACTAAAGATAATCAATCCAAATTTAATCGCCATCGAAATAGTCCTCTTTGGAAATGTCACAATTTATCCAGCACCGTTTCTGCTGTTTCACTGCATCCGCTTAGATTTCGTCTACGTCTTGAAATATTCTTTCAAGTCAGATTTGATTTTTGAAGATGAAAAATTGCCAATTTTATTATCTTCAGGACGTAGGCAATCATGGACTTTCCCTGTCCTTTGTCGCTTTTACTATTTTTCTGTTGGTATCCCTCCCAAACTCCGCTGCATCAGCCATTTGCTCAATCCTTACAAATAGGTTTTGCACTGCATTCCTCTGTTTTTTTCCCCCTCTATCCGTCCTATAAGATTTAAATTCTCTAAACTCTACTTTCTCATTACGTGTCCGAGAAACCTCTGATGTCTCTTCCTAATGCTAAGTATAAGTTTTCTTCCCATTTGAATTTTCTTCAACACCTTGTCGTTGCTCACGGTTGATGGTATCACCAATATCCGTCTGTAGAACCACATTTTTGTTACATCGTGCCTTTTCTTCATCCTTGATGAGATCATCCAAATTTCGCTGCCATATAAAAGGATCTATATTAAATAGCAGTTTAGCACTCTTTTCTTTGTTTCCAATGAGATAGTCCTGTCCCTCAGTACTCTGGTTAGCTTTTGAAATGTTTCCTTGGTCATGCTAATGCGTTTTCGGATCTCAGTGACGCACCTTCCATCCTCTGTCAAAACATTTTCTAGATATTTAAATATCTTTACTTGTTTTATTTTTGTTTTTTCCAGCTGTAGGTGGCAATTCGGGGCCTTCTTTTTGCTAATGACCATGCACAATTTTCTTGCATGTTCAGTCTTTTATTCTCACTTTCTTTTGTTACCTTCTTGAAGAGGTTCTACATTTTCCTTATTTGTTTTGAGAAATGTATCATACGGCCTTGTATTGTTGAAATTGTGGCCGCCAATGATGAATCATGGCAAGGATTCTACCTCTCTCAGAATTGTTTTTGCTGTTCAGGTTAAATAAACCCGCTGAGAAAATCCTTGTCTTACCCTTCATTCTATTTTTGTATTTCTGCTGAATTAATTTCCTGTCCGTATATAAGCGGTTTTCTGCCAATAAAGGTACTTGATTATCCTAATGTCTTTCCCGAATATGTCGAGGTTGTCAAAAATCTCTAACAAGTTTTTGTGGTGTATTTTGTCAAACGTCTTTGCTTAGTCTATAAAGCACAGTTGCAGATCATCCTGATTTTGCATTGCTCTTTCTGATAGTATCCTGAGCATGAAGATCACATTCCTTGTTCCATTGTCTTTAACTAATTCACACTGTTCTTTTCTTATTCCTGGTCTTATTCTGCTGCACTCTCTGTTCATCCGAATTTGGATGATGAGTTTTGCTAAATGATAAAGCTGATTGTTCGGCTGAGTTCACATTCCTATACACCTGGCTTCTATTGTAGTTCTATGTAAATTGATCTACTTAGGTCCCCCGTTACTTAGGCTACTGTTATATTAAGTTGTAAACAAAAGTAATTGCAGATTTCAGAAACATAATTTTATTCTTGAAAAATTAACTGTAGAAATGTTAAAATTAATCAAAATACGAGAATTGGACATCTATGCACCTCTGCTATAAATCGACGAGATTATTTATTCCTCGTTGATAACCTAAAAGTTTTGATTTTTACAAATGTGCTTAAAAACCTATGGGTAAAAGATCAGAAGAGTATGGAGAATGTGGTAAACTTTCATATTCCAAATCTGAGAGATTTTGCAGCATCATTCTTACAACATGTGGCCACTCATTATCAAGGAGCAGAATTAGTCTATGTCGATTCTCTAATGCAGGTCTCATTTTTTTGCAGACGTGCATGAATTTCTGCAAGTTGATTGCAAGAAAGCTCTGCGTTAATGCTCTGCTTGGTTTCCGGAAAGCTCTAATTGATAACACCGATTACAGACCACCAGACAGTCACCAAAATCTTTTGCTGATGCAAATATGGGTTCGGAAAATGTTTGGGCGACTCAGCACGGTCAAGCCATTAACCTGATCGTTTACGGTTATCATAAAGAATCCACTTTTCATCACAAGTAGCTATTCGCTCATGAATGTGAGGATTGGTTTTACATTAATTGAAGTTTGGGAGGCACTCTGCGCAAGTTTGAACTGATGCATGAAAAGTAAATGAAGATCATGTTTTGTCAGGTTCATAATTAAGGGCTTCTATGCTTTAAAAATAGTTCTGTCCAAAGATAAGTTAAAAATTATTAAAGAGCACACATTAATTATTATGTATACCAAAATTCACCTAAAATAAACCGTAAATAGTATTCAAAAATAGATTTTCAAAATACAACATATCGAGCGGCCAATATTTTTGTAAAAGCCTTATAAATTTTTGTGATTCAGTGTAGTCTAAGACTGTCAGCATTTTCTATGACAATACCGTCTGCTCCTGCTGCTTTGTCTTTCTCAATTTGACTAATGCAGCCACCAGTTTTTAATATTTCGGCATATTGCCGCTTGCTCTCATCGTAGAAGAGAATTATGCACTCTTTCTCTAATATGAGCGTTCCATTCTTAGATTTTATACATTCTGTTGATGGTTATGCCTTTTCTTCTGTTAGTTCTTTTATTTTTATGAAGATCTATTTTAATTTTCGTGCTCAGTATCTCTATTCCTGCCCATTTGCTGTTGAGCCATTCTTCCTTAGCCTGTCTGAATTATTCCTTACTAGCAGTACAGCCCGGCGTTGTTCGGGTGTAACGAATGCTTTAAAACTAATCCATGGTCCTGGAGCTCAGACTCTTTAGACATTGGGACGAAAGACTAAAAAGCAATAGTTGTTTCAAGTTAAAGCGAAACCGTAGACTGAAAGAAAAATGAATGGATGTAAGTCAAATTTGGATTTCCTGGTATCGATATCAAATAAGCTTTTTTCGTCGTAAACTGAATTTTGAAGGCTAAATAAGTCCTCTAAGTAAATGGTATCATGGCTGAGACTAAGAACTACAATTATGTCTACTTAGAGCCAAACCCGAAGCAAAAACTAAAATAAAAGGGCTGAAAAAAATACAGACATACAGGCATATAAGCATTTTGCCTTTTATATATATATATGTTATCAATTGTCTGCACTATTGTAAGAAATGCAACCTTGAAACTTCTGAATATCGTTTCTTATGTCTTTGTCTATGAGTATATCAAATTTGATTAAAATCGGACCACTCCTTCTATAACCCGATTTTTTCGAATATCGATTTTCGATATTTATCGGGGGTACCTCGTCACAAACCTAGCTAAGAATACTCGCAGACGCTTATAGTACAACTGTGTAAAATTTCAAGAAAATCGGTTTAGCCGTTTCGGAGTCTCTAGGTAACGGGGACACACACACACACACACACACACACACACATACACACAGAGAGACAAGGTTCCATTTATAAATAAGTTTAGATGTACTTGTGTAGTCCATTCCATGTCTTGACATTGTTTTCTGTCTCCTTTGCAACATGTCAAGTGTGTCTTTAATGATCCACTTATTTTTCCTCCTATGTCCTTTTTCTTTTGTAATGATTTTTGTTTGCTGATCTTCTCTCAGTGCGTCATATTTTAAGTTTTCATTTACAATTTGTCCTTCAAATTTACTTTTCACGCTATCCGTATATATTTTCGGCAGGTGCAGGTCGTTCACGAGTTTGCTGTATCGCAGTCTGGAAGCTGCGTTAGGCTCCTTCTACCACCGAAGTTTTGTCCTTAACCTGCAAGTGGTAAGCACTTAATTAAGTTTTGCAGTGAATAACTACATCCCGCAATTTGTTTTTGATAATCATATAATCAGAGTCGGCTGAAATAGCTCAGTTGGGAGAGCGTTATACTGAAGATCTAAAGGTCCCTGGATCAATGGCTGACACGAGATAATTATTTTGGATGTGCGTTGTGGTGCAGTGGATATCAGCTCTGAACGAGAAATCGGGGAGCCGAGTTCGAATTCCAGTTGAATTCCTTGCATTCACTTACGCGCAAATACCTTTGAAAAAAATATTTATCCGTTTTTTCCCTCCAGTTATGGGTTAAACGACTGGACAGATTGGGTTCTATAGCCTTGGCTGACAACTAGTCTACCGCAGAAAATAATGGCTACCTACTGCGTGTATTTGCCCAAGCGTGTATCACGTATGGCACTTAACTGATAGTCAGTTAGTTTCTTCGTTTCTCCTCCTCTGTTTCTTTATGTCCATAATATTATTGGACGTTCTTGGAACAAGGTGTTGATTAATACCTGGACATTCGCTGTGCACATTTAGGCCCATTTCCCTTTTTCAATCATTCCGGTTTCCTAGTGCAAAATTGCCGACCATTTCACCTTCCCTGTCTTGGTTAACTTTGGCATTCAGGTCTCACATGATAATTATTCTAAAAAAGTGAAATAAATGAAATCGTTATAAGTGTGTATTCTCGTCAGAGTTCAAGATCAATCTAGGATAAGTTGTTTCCCTCCGCTTACTTTAGATCTGGTAGCATAGCAACAGTCCCGATACTTTTTCATCATATATTGTAATCACATCCATTTCACGTGAAAGTGAAATCAGATGTTAATTTTCAAAATATTTGTATAGATGCACATTACTTTAAGCGTGTCTCGATCGATGGCTTAATTACTGGTAATATCTAATTGTCGTTAATCAAGAATGATTCGTGCGTCCATAGGAATGCTAAACATGCAATCATTTCGGTTGCCTGTGGGTTTAATAAAAAAATTTAATTCACTGTTAGGTCTGACTGCAAAGGGATCTCTAGGTTTAAATCAATATCTGTCTGTTTGTTCAGCAGCATATGAATTCGTTGCAGATCATTCGTTATCGAAATTTGGATTTCTAAGGATCATATACAAAATAGTATTGCTGGTAATTTTTTTTTTAGTTTTCTTTAAGACTATATTGTTGGCAATTTTTTACTATGCATTGCTGGTATTTCACTATAGAAATACGTGTTTTAACTCCATTTTGAAGTTAGCTATTTGCCTTTAGCTGGGACCCTAACAGATGCTAACATCTCGGGTCAGGGTGGACTTGGGAACAACAGTAATTAAGGGATGGTTTCAAGTTACTCAAAACCTCTAATGTTCCGATTATAGGCCTTGCTTCTGGATGCAATTTATCAGCGAACCCAGGGCGATTAAATCAATATCAGATAATTTCAGACAGTCGGCATTTATACCTGCACTATTATATTATTTGGCTCTATACATGTACACTGATGTAACAACCTGTGCATGAATATACAAGATGTTCTTCCAGACGTTGCGAAATTTGAAAGCCGTGCCCGAATTGAATTAAACGCAGTATTTTGAACGAATGGTACTGAGATTACCTAATAATTGAAAAATGTATTATTCACAAAGGACGCCTTGGAAACAACAAGGACAACGCTAATTAAATATGATCGTTGTCAAATTTCTATAATTTCCACTTACCTGCTTTAATGAAGATTTTTTTTTAAATTCACGGCTTTGCCTATTTCTTAAATTCAATACCGATTTTGAGAAGTGACTTGATTCACAAGAAATCTCAGAAAATTATATTGATGAAAAGGAAAAACTAACAAATTGACAGAAATCAAAAAAAGAATTTGGATATCTCTCGATCTGTTAGAACACACGCACACATATATATATATATATATATATATATATATATGTGTGTGTGTGTGTGTGTGTGTAAGTATTTTGTGTAATGCATAATACTATACAAATACACACACACACACACACACACACATATATATATATATATATATATATATATATATATATATTATAAATTATATTTTAGAACATGTACATAATGTTTTTTTATATATGTCCTCTACAATCATATGGTTGTTTCGACATTGGGTCTCCAACGTCTCTTTAGGAGGGATGAACAAGAATGGGAGTCCTCATTATCTATAATCCGTTCATTGTTAGTGTGAGATTGGTTGGGGTTATTGATAATAAAGGGAATATGTCTTCTGTGTTGACCGTTAGAATTTTGAAGAAACTGGAGTGCGAAGTTAAATGGTTGATTAATGACATTAGCTGTTGGAATGTACGTTTTTATTGCTCGGGTATATATTTTGGTTAGAATTTTTTCCTCCTGAAGAGACGTTGGAGACACAATGTCGAAACAACCATATGATTGTAGAGGACATATATAATAAACATTATATACATGTTCTAAAATATAATTTATAATAAATATTCACAGTTCTATATTATATTATATATCGAGCACTGTTTTAATTTAATGTTTTGGACGTTGGAAAAAAATTCTTCGTTCTGTACCAACTCGGATATATATATATATATATATATATATATATATATATATTCTAATTCGGAAAATCAGTCGATACAGTGGTTTCAACCATTCGGCATCTCTGGGCGTTATAAATTAATTGATAATCCAACGCTATTTTAAGCGCATAACAATAATTTTAGAAAGCATAACAGGAAGTTTAAAATAACGGTAGAGTTTCTCAAGGCTATGGAAATAGTATTGCACACATTTACACCGAGTTTAAATGTATTTTCTAAGATGTATGCATCAGGACATTATTTCTGACCTTTGATTTAGTAACCTTTATTCTTCTGGAAATGATTCTATAGCAATCTTCTCTTCTTAGCACAATCTGCAGATGTTAACAAGGTCTGGTCTTTTTATTAGGTTGTCCCAAAAGCTCGTAAACACTTGTAAAAAAGTGAAATTTCACTCGCCAAATAATCTAAGGTTACCAGAAAACACTTGCAAAAAATTGAAATTTCACTCGCAAAAACAACAAAAATTATGGTTCAAAATAAAGACCATAATTTTCCAAAACTTTCTGCCATCCATCTGCAAGCTTTCGGATCTGGTCAAAGTACCATTCAGCCGGCTTCGAATCAAAGAATTCTTACACGCTTCCTCGACTTCATCAAACGAGTCGAATCGGCGGCCCTTCAGAAAGTGTTGCATTGGGCGGAAAAGGTCGTAATCTGATGGAGCGTAATCAGGACTGTAGGCTGGATGTGGCAGAACCTCAACGCCGTCCAGCTCTTCAAACTTGTCTTTGGTCTTCCTGGCGGTGTGTAGCCTGGCATTGTCCTGCTGCATCAAAGCGCGCTTTCGGTTGATCAGAGCCGGGTACTTTTGCTTCGACTTTTCGTAGACCCACTCAAGTTGCTGACAATAAAGTTCGGCATTGATCGCACGACCATTCGGAACCAACTCAAAAGAGATGATTCATTCAAAGTTCCACCAAACGCAGAACATGACTTTCTTGCCGAATCAATCTTGTTTTGGATCCGACGGTGTCTCTTGCCCTTTCTGAACCCATCGCTTGTCTCGATTGTGCTGGACTAAATAGACCCATTTCTCGTCGAATGTCACAATGCGCTTCCAAAATCGCTCGTCCAATGGATTGCTGAGCAATTGACGTCAAATTTTCAACACGACTTGTGCTTAGGTGAGTTCGTGCGGATCTTGGCGCAGCTTTTTGTGAACAAAATCAAGTTGCTTCAAATGTCAGTGAATTGTCGATTTGCTAACTTCAAGCTCATCAGCCAATTCTCGAGTGCTTGATGAAGGCGCAATGTCCAACCCGGTTTGCAAGTCTCCATCATCCAACTTTAGCGGCCGTCCCGGACGAGGCTTATTTTCAAGACTCATGTCGCCAGAATCGAAACGCATGCACCACTTTGAGATCGCCGCATATGTTATTGCTCCTTCACCTTCGGCCACACAAATCTCTTCTGCAGCTTTTCTGAAAGACCTCGCTTCCAGCAGTAACGAATCAAACCTCAGCTCAATTTTATCAATTGCTATCTGGAATACAAAGATGAAGATCACTATAACAAAATAAACGCAAAATTGCATAAAAATTCAATTTTTCGCAAGTGTTTACGAACTTTTAGGACAACCTAATAATATACTCTATGTTACAGAAGGATCTTTGTCATTTTTCTTTTAATTTTCACACTTTATTTGGTTAGCTTACGTACAGAAAGTCTTAAATGATGACTTATTATTGTACCATTTCTTAATATTTAAAAACATTTTTCTTTAAATATAATTGTTTACTGGTCTAATTTGACACTGACCAATAACTGGTTAATACATACATATATATATATATATATATTAGTCATCCACATACAAGCCTGTTTCGCTGTATCACAGCTCATCAGTGTGGCTAGACACATCCACTTGCTTCTGGCCGGGATCGAAACTCAACAGATTTGGTGTCAGTCGGAGTCGCTACTCCCTAAGCCTTCAGCGCATAGAATCAGAGAAGGGAAATTTTAACGTCTAGCATATAAGCAGTGTATACAGACGCCAGTCACCGAGAGAACTCAATTCATTTCTGAAGAGTCACGCATATAGCAGAAGTGGAAAATGTTTTTAAAATTTTCTTCTCCAGAGAGGTCAATCGTAATGAGAGCATAATATATATATATATATATATATATATATATATGGATGGAATGAAATTCTGTATCCAAAGAAACACTATTCTTTAAAACTTGGTCAATACAAACCGGAGCGAATAATGTTCGTTTAGAATTTATGACAGAAATGTGTTATATCACTGCAAATGTAGCCATTTTGTTTCGACACTATCTGTGTCTTATCAAGTGATGAGCTTTATTTTAAGTTGAAGAGTTTTAAAAGGTTCAAGACTAACCAAATCCCTTTAATCAGGGACGCATTGTTACATAGAGTGAACTAACCAAATTATTTTATTTCTAATTTGATGAATATGAGAACAGACTCTAAAAATAATTTATTGGGGCATTAATACTAATATTTAATTAAAATAGAGGTCGGTATTATTAATCAACTATTAGATTCAGTGTACTTTATTTTTATTTCGAATTTTAAAATCCATGTATAACAAAGCATTAGATTTATATTATTATACGGTTATTTAGATATTAAACGAGTAAAAGATGTGAACGTACACATATTCAAATCTGTAGACATCCACATATGCGCAAAGAGACGTTTATGTACACATACGAACTTATACTGGTATACAGGCACATGTATAAATGAATATACGCATATGAGCTGAGATATGTCTCTCATAAAAATGGGAGCATCAAATCTTGTGCATGCTCATATGAAATCTTTGTGCACATTCGTATGTATTATTGTATTCATTATGGTATGTAAAATGGGGCACCTAGATAGATGTGTATTCCATAGGTGAGAAGAAACTTAATTAGGTAAAAATTTTTCCATCGTGTGGGAACACCTAATTAGATGCGAGGTATGTCAACTTTAGATAAAACCAATTATGCATGCTCGAACTAAATTTGCCCTCGTGTCATGATTTTCTACCCATATATGGATAAATCAACAACCCAAATGAAGTAGAATGGTATATATAGATATAAACAAGTAATGTTTATTAAGAAATAGAAAAAGAAAATTACCACCTCATTTGGAAATTAAATGTACACAAACGTACAAGGTCTTTACACATGGGGAGATAGAAAGCTACTAAAATATATAATGAATGGATTCTCCCGTCGCGTTCAACGTATGAGGGTCCAACCTTTTTCCAGCAAGACAACCACACAGAGATTTGTTTATAGTGGTGAAGGCATTGTGTAGTACCATCCACACTTCTTGGAACTGCTGATAACAAACAATTGGTGCAGATGACTGCCACAAATCGCACGAACAGCAGACCTCAATTATTTAACCCATAATTGGAGGGAACGAACGGATTAATACCTTTCCCAAGGGTACCAGTGCGCAAGTGAATGCAGCGCGCTCGACTGAAATTGGAACTCGGCTCACAGATTTCTCCCTCCAAGCCGACAACCACCGCACATCCGTGAATGCTAACAGCACCTGGTATTCCCAAGTGGTCACCCACCTAAGTACTGACCAGGCTCAACTTCGGTGATCGAGCGGAAACCGGTGTATCCAACGTGACATGACCGTTATATATATATATATATATATATATATATATATATATATATATATGCGTTTATATGTAGTCATGTTTATGTACGTATGCACATATATATAGTCGTATTTGGGTATATGTGCATATATATGTACGTGATTGTCTCGAATATATATTGTGTATATAAAAGTATATGCGGGATTGAGAATGTGTGTCAAAATTTCTTTAACAGTAATATGTGTGTACATATGTATAAAACACTACTTAGGCGCGCGGAAACCCTATATTTATGAAACGTGTAAGTATGAGAGCGCTAAGACCTGTAAAGAATAAAGACAAAAAGAAAAATAGGAATCGGTGAATATATGTAAGCATAAGCAAGGTCACATTGTATGTATATGTGGGAATGTACACATATATATATACATATATGTGGAGAGAAGTTAGTATAAGTAGGTAGGTTAGCCTTATGGGGTCAAACAGACAAGTGAATTGGGTTTTTTTCAGAGGTCAACCCCTTCATGACGACCTGAACTATTCCAGACAGATCCGACGCCAATATTTGGAACTGGACTCTCTTTCCTTTTTGCTTTCTTTCTTTCCTTCTTTCCTTTTTGCTTTCTTTCTTTCCTTCTTTCCTTTTTGCTTTCTTTCTATCCTTGTTTCTTTCTTTCTTTCTTTCTCCTCTTTCCCCTTAATTTTATTGTTATTTTTGTTTTTAATTTTATTTTTATTTTTATTGTTATCCCTCTCTTCATTTTAAATATCATATCGCTCTGGTTAACAGCCATCGAGCTCTCTATATGGATTTACCACTTAATATTTTATATTAAGGTAATCTTTTTGGATTATTCTCACCGTTTAAGGACTGGGCACTTAATATATATATATGTGTGTGTGTGTGTGTGTGTAAATGTAAATTTGTCGTTGTACTCGTTTCGAAAAACCCTCCGAGCCCCTACGCGGAAGGAAAAAATGGTGATAAAATAAAAACAAGCTAAGCACTTGAACATCAGTCAAAGTACGCAGCCGAAAGAAAAAAACTCGACAAAACAAAAACCTAAAACAAAAAGCGCCCAATACGCAAGTAGAGAAGACAAAGTAAATAACTAACCTAGAGGGCCAACGAACCTACCAAGGTTTCACCAAATTGGATCTTCACGGAAAGTTGGCTATTTACTATATATACATATATATATATATAGAGAGAGAGAGAACTAGAGAGAGAGAGAGAGACGCAAATTTTGTTTTTATCGACGTGTCAATATATCCGTTAAATTTTAAAGCCAGGATTGAGAATCGTCTGTAAAGCTACCATATTAGATACAGGATGACAAAAGTGGGTGCTTTGTAGTATTTTGGAGTAAACTGCTAATATTTATCTTACATTAATAGTTGGATTCAGGTTGTTTGCTACAAACATTAAAAGTACAAAATGCACTAATTTTCTAGTAAGCCTACGAGTGAATGTGATGCTTTTATAAGTAATGGCATACACAAATGTTGTTCTGTTATTGGCATCGTTTACCCTAAGAACACAAGGTTCAGAAACAACTCCAACTGTGTTAAATTAAATTTTGAAAAAAGATAACATTTTAAAATAAATGCCTATAAAATATTTATAATAGGCACAAGCTATCTAATATAAATGTACTGAGTGTCCAGAAATTCCATGCTGATTTTTAAGAGAAATTAAAACAGGAAATGAAACCATGCTATTAAATATATTTTATTTCGAGGTTTTAACGACCTATCAATCCTAATGGGATCATTTAAGGTCATAACCAATGATTTTGGGTAAGGTTATTTTTTATTTTTACAATATTTTTCTTTTCAAGTATTAAGATTCATTGGGATTTGTTTTTTTAAAGCCCAAGTACTACCCTTGTTATTTAACCCATAACTGGAGGGAAGAGACGGATTAATACCTTTCCCAAGGGTACCAATGCTTAAGTGAATGCAGAGTATTCAACTGGAATTCGAACTCGGCTCACCGATTTCTCTTTCCGAGCCGATATCCACTGCACCACAACGCACATCCGTCACTATATGTTTATAGCACCTGGTATTCCCAAGAGGTCACCCATCTAAGTACTGACCAGACTCAATGTTCCTTAACTTCGGTGTTCGAGCGAGAACCGTTGTATTCAACGTGATAGACCGTAAGCCCTATCAAATATGTATATAAATAAATATGAACCATTTCGTTGCACAACTTTTCTTCATTTTTTTTTTTTTTCAATTTAACAATTCCTTTTCTCCAGAATGTCGCTTGTTTCTTGTCAAAGACTTTCTCAAGGTGATTTTTATACCATCCAAATAATTAAAATTCTTACCGCTGAGATTATTTTGCAAGGACCTGAATAAGTGAAAATTTGAAGTAGCAATGTCTGGTGAATATCGCGGGTAGGATAATAAATCCCAGCCAAGCTGCAACAATTTTTCCCCTGTCGCCAAAGAAACATGACGCCTAGCATTATCTCGATGGAAAATGACAACTCTTCTGTTTGCCAATTCTGAGTGTTTTTATTGCTACCTTTAATTCGTCTAGTTGCGAGCATTAAACTTCAGAATGAAGACTGGTTACTTGAAAAAGTAAATGATTCCTTTCCAGTCCCAGTTGACTTAACTCGCATATACCAAGACTATTTTTGTTGAACATTGTTGTAAACGACCCGTTTCGCATCTCCCATCGCAGTTTTCTTAAAAAAGAATCTATTTTAATTTCGTTTATACAGTAAATCTCCGATAGAAATACAATCCAAAAGATTCTTTTCACTCAGATCATGTGGTACACAAACATCGTAGCGATTTGAGCACCTAAGATTTTCTAAGATTTTTCCATGGATGGTTGATTTTGATAAATTTCGTGTTTCTGTCAATTTTTAAGTTATGTAATGCAGCTTATTCTAAATCAATATGATTTAACGCTACAATGGGAAGCTTTGACAGTGCAGAGACCTGCAAAATCATATGCATATATTTACTGCACGAACTAAGCTAAATAATAATAAATGATAAAAGACTCTACAGAGACGAGGGCCTCATAATCTTAAGAAATTATAACAAACACACACCGACAAAACTAGAAAATCAATTATAAGAATTTTCAAAAATAACGAATTCGCCAAAGACAAAGAAACTAACCTAAAGGAATGAGATTTTCTAGATGTTACCTTCAACCTAAGAAAAGGTACATATAAAGCATAAAAAACCTAAAGATAAACCACATTTCGTCCAATCACCCGCCATCTATAATCAGGATGATACCAAAATCAAAGCTATAGGCTATAGAAGTGTGTTCTGCTATTTAAGATGTGGATGTTGGGTACAAGACAATGATTAATATATTTTCTAATGTTTTTTGCGTGTAAGTGAATGTAAATCTCATAGATTTTTCATTCGGAGAAGTTACATATCGAGCCACCAAAGCATAAAAGAATAAACACCTGATATTTTCAGGCAGGCACCCATCTAATACGTATTTAAATTATGTTATTAAACTGTTATCTTATCTATTGTTGTGTGTCTTCTCTGAGAATCATCAATTTTAAATATATCTAAGGCTACACTTAATATTTTCTAAAGTTTTTCGTTTCCATATATTTATAAATGGAACTTATTTATAAATGGAACTTTGTCTTTGTGTGTGTGTGTGTGTGTGTGTGTGTGTGTGTGTGTGTGTGTGTGTGTGTGTGTGTGTGTGTGTCTGTCACCTATAGACTAGGAAACTGCTGAACCGATTTTCTTGAAAATTTACACAGTTGTACCATAACCGTCTGCGAGTGTTCTTAGCTAGGTTTTGTGTCGAGATACCCCCGATAAATATCGAAAATCGATAATCGAAAAAATCAGATTATAGAAGGAGTGGCCTGATTTTAATCAAATTTGATACACTCATAGACAAAGACATGAGAAACGATATTCAGAAATTTCAAAGTTGCAGTTCTTACAATAGTGCAGAAAATCGATTATATATATATATATATATATATATATATATATATATAGATAGATAGATAGATAGATAGATAGATAGATATATAAGGCAAAATGTTTGTGTGTGTGTCTGTTTATCTGCCTGTATGTCTGTATTTTTTCAGCCTTTTTATTTTAGTTTTTGCTTCGGGTTTGGCTTTACGTAGGTATAATTGTAGTTCTTAGTCTCAGCCATGATGCCATTTACTGAGAGTACTTATTTAGCCTTCAAAATTCAGTTTACGACGAAAAAACTTATGTGATATCGATAGCAGGAAATCAAAATTTGACTTACATCCATTCATTTTTCTTTCAGTCTACGGTTTCGCTTTAACTGTAAACAACTATTGCTTTTTAGTCTTTCGTGCCAACGTCCAAAGAGTCTGATCTCCAGGACCATGAATAGTTTTAAAGCTTTCATTATACCCGAGCAACCTCGGGCTATACTGCCAATGTAGTTAAAAAAAGAATACTGTGCTGTTATGTGTTACATGACAGGACAATCTCTTTAAATGTGAAGGAAAGAGTCGAAGCAGCAGAAATGGGCTTCTACAGAAGGATACTGAATATACCATATGCCGAACATGTAAGCAATGACGAGGTTTTGAAGAGAATGGAATAAAAAAGGAAACAATGTTTACATCAGGAAGAGGCAGTTAAAATTTCTGGAACACGTAATAAAGAAGAAGGGCTTAGAAAACATAATACTCATATGGTGAACAGAGGGAATTAGGGACAGAAGGACGTAGCGCGTGATATACTTAATTGTCTTGAGCAAATGGATGTTAGAACAGGATATGGGAGAAATAACAGAAAGCCAAAATTATTAAGAACTCCAAGGGACAAAAAGATATGGAAAGCTATAATCGCCTCCTTCTCAAAGTGACACAGCACATAAAAGTATATATTTGGTTATGGATGTACGGGTGGGGTAAATTTTAGCTGCTGGGAAAGAGTAATATGTGAACCGTGTTCAACTTCGGGTTGAGCTCTTCGTTACATTCACTTTAGCACAAATACTCTGGCGAAAGGCCGAGGAATCCAGCTCTTCCCCTCCCACTTAACAATTAAGTAGCAGAGCAAACTGTGCTCTCTATTCGCAGCTTGAAACCAATCTAGGAGAAGAAAAACTCTGAACTCAAAGCCGTTATGTAATCTGACGCCGCCATAATGTACCGCTATTAAAAAGGTGATGTTGATCATAATTAACTGCAGATAGCATCTGTGAACCCGATGATGTCGACTGAGGCCAAAATTTAAAAAAATATATTTGGCATATGGAAATCGAATGCTTCTTCGGTTTAACAGTTTTACAGAAATTGTCTCACATTTCTGTTCATTAATCTTTGTAAAGCACCACACCCTTTATCCATATATATGATCAGCTTCTGAAAATAAAATTCTGGATTTAGATCTTTACTACTGCTTTTTCACACATACCCTTGCTACGCCTCAACCAACTATTTCAACCTCATTCTTCTTCTTCTTCTTCTTCTTCTTCTTCTTCTTCTTCTTCAATATCATCATACATATTCCCAACTGTCTCATTTCAACATCTTCCTTCTTCATTTTCCTTTTCTTCAATTGTCTTCTTTCTACCTCATCTTTCTTTTTCTTCTCGACAATTTTGCATCAACCTAATTCTTCTTCTTTTTCTCCTCCCTCTTTTTCTTCTCAACTGTCTTATTTCAACTTCATACTTCTTCATTTTCTTCTTCTTTTTCTCAACTGTCCTATTTCAACCTCACTCTTTTCTTCTTCTTTTTCGTAACGGTCTTTTTCCAACCTCATCTTTCTTCTTTTTTTTCTTCTTCTCAAACGGCTCATTTCAACCTCATACTTCTTCATTTTCCTCTTCTTCTCAACTGTTTTATTTCAGCCTTCTTCTTTCTCTTCTTCTTCTTTCCTTCTCAACAATTTTAATTCAACATCATTCTTCTTCTTTTTCTTCTTCCTCTTTTTCTTCTAAACCGTCTTATTTTAACCTCGTTTATCTTTATTTTCCTCTAATTTTACAACTGTCATATTTCAATCTCATCCATCTCCTCCTTCATTTTTCTTCTTCTTCTCAACCATCTTATTTCAACCTCATCCTTCCTATTATTTTTCTTTTTCCTCTTCTTTTTTTCTCAACCGTCATATTTTCACCTCATTCTTCTTCTTCTTCTTCTTCTTCTTCTTCTTCTTCTTCTTCTTCTTCTTCTTCTTCTTATTTCAACCACACAGTTTTTTTCTTTTTCTTTTTCGTAATCGTTTTATTTTAACTTCATTCTTCTTCGTCTACTTTTTTCTTCTTTTTCTTCTTCTTTTTCTTCTTCTCAAACGTCTTATTTCAACCTCACGCTTCTTCTTTTTTCCTCTTTTAGTTCTCAACTATCGTATTTCAACCTCACACTTTTCTTCTTCTTGTTTTTTCTCCTTCTTCTTCACAACCATCTTATTTCGACCTCATCATTCTTTTTTCTTCTTCCTCTTCTTCTCAACTGTGTTATTTTAAACGTATCTTTCTTCAATTTCCTCTTCTTCTTCAACAGTCTTATTTCAACCTCAGACTTTTCTTTTACTTTTTCTTCTTCTTCTCAGCCATCTTATTTCAATCTCATCTTCTAGTTTTTCTTCTTCCTCTTCTTCTCCTTTTTCTCGAAAATCTTACTTAAATCTCACCTGTCTTCATTTTCCTCTTCTTCTTCAGCTATATTATTTCAACCTCACAATTTTCTTCTTCTTCTTCTTCTTCTTCTTCTTCTTCTTCTTTTCAAACTTCTTATTTCAACCTTATCCTGCTTCATTTTCCTCTTCTTCTTCGACCGTCTTATTTTCTCATTTCAACCACATCCTCCTCCTCCTTCTTCCTCTTTTCTTCTTCGTCTTCTCAATTGTTGAATTTCAACTTCATCCTTCTTTTTCTTCTTATTCTTCTTTTTTCGCAATGATTTTATTTGACCTTCTTTCTTTTCTTCTTCTTCTTCTTCTTCTTCTTCTTCTTCTTCTTCTTCTTCTTCTAAATCGTCTTATTTTAACTTCATCCTGCTTCATTTCAACGGTCTTTTTTCAACCTCCCACGTTTCATCTTCTTCTTCTTCTTCATCTTTTCAACTGTCTTATTTCAACCTCGTCCTCCTACTTTTCCTCTTTTTCTTCAATTGTCTTTTTTCAATCTCACAGTTTTCTTCTTCTTCTTCTTTTTCTTCTTCTTCTTCTTCTTTTTCTGAACAGTTTAATTTCAACCCCATCTTTCTTCATTTTCCTCTTTTTCTTCAACTGTCTTTTTTCAACTGCACACTTTCCTTCTTTTTCTTTTTTCTTCTTCTTTTTCTTCTTAACAGTTTTATTTCAGCCCCTTACTTCTTCTTTTTATTTCTTTTCTTTTTTTTTATTCCTCTTCTTTTTCATCAACAGTATTTTTCAAAATAAATCTTTTTCTCTTTCCTCTTCACTTCAATCGTCTTATTTCAACCTCATCGTTCATCGTCTTCTTCTTTTTCTTCTTCTTCTTTTTTCTATATTCGTTGTCACTTCCTGATTTTAGCGATCATATCTCTCCAAATGCCTCTATTCTTTTTAGCTTTTAATAAATTTTGTTCTTTTATTACCTTACCTAAACCTTACCCGTCTATCCATTTACTCAAGCTCGCTAGGTAGGTTATGTCCTCTGTCTCTCTTGTCTCCAATTTCTTCTGTCAATATAAGATTTTACAAGTTCCTTTTCCTCATTATGTGCCCTAAAAATTTCAACCGTTTCTTCCGGATGTTCAGTATAAGTGCTTCTATTTTCTGTAATACTCCGTCATAGTTCAGATGTTCGGTCAATAGTATTCTCAGTATCTACATCCTTCTTCTTCTTCTTCTTCTTCTTCTTCTTCTTCTTCTTCTTCTTCTTCTATGTGCCTTGTCTTTTCAGGACGTAAACGATCATGGCTTTCCAAATCTCCCTATCAGTAGTGGCTCTTAGCACGCTTTCTCGTGTAACACCACGCACCGCACGTCCTGTCATCTACTTGCCCAGGCCCTTTAAATATATTATCCGCTGATTTCCTTTCTTTTTCCTTTATCTGGCGTGTTAGTATCAGGTTCTCTATGCCTTCTTTCCTCATTGCATGTTCCAGGAACTTTAATTGTCTCTTCCTGATGCTCAAGATTAATTTCTTTTTCATTTCCATCTGCATTATTAACAAGTCTGAATAAACCATAGCGGTGAAAATGTCACCTGTAAACATTTCCATGTGCCATCCATTGAAAAAGAATGTTGAAAAAAACTCTTAAGCCAAAAAAGGGCAATAATTTTAGAATATTTTTAACGGGGCGCACAATGAGTTTGTATTTCAATTGATAGCAGGTAGAAGTTTTATAACATGCAGTGTATGCTATATTCGCAAACCGTCACACAGACACACATGCAGGAATTTAGTTTGGCTTTGGTTTTCGAATCATTGTGTATCAAGTTTAGAAATGGCGCAAGAAGTGACGAACACACGGACACAGTTATATATGGATGCCAGTCTATACATGTAGATGTATGCGTACATAAGTAATTTAGTTTTGGTGATTAAAATGTTATGATCAGTGCGAATTAAGGAAAACAGAAGCTTAATACACGGAAATATGAGCAATATGTGGGGACTATATTAAAAAGGATAGAATACGGGGAGGGGGGATCTGCAGCAGAAAAAGAATGGGGAAAGTCTGGTTAACTCGGAATATTTAATAAAAGAAATAAAATCCAACAAAAACGGGAGGAAAACTGAAGTAAGAGGATAAAATATAGAAAAGATTATTGATAAGGTAATGAAAGAAGGAAAGACGCAGAGGAAAAAGAATGAAAGAAAAAGTATAAGAAAGAAAGAAAGAAAGAAAGAAAGAAGCAGCAGAAGAAAAAGGTACGAAGAAAAAGCAGTAGAGAAAGGAAGAAAAAAGAAAGCCAAAGAAAAAAGTATGAAAGAAAGAAGTAGGGAAAAAGAAAGAAAGAAATAAAGAAAGAAAGGAAAAAGCACGAAAGATAGAAGCAGAAGAAACAGAAAGTAGGAAGCAAAGGGAAAAGAAAGAAAGAAAGAAAGAAAGAAAGAAAGAAGCAGGGGAAAAAGAAAGAAAGAAGCAGAATGAAAATAAAATAGTTGAATTCGTTCAATGACTCGTTTTCTACGCTTTATCAATTCTTTCCAGGTTATTTAAATCCTGAAAATATTTTTAGTTTTTTTTTTTTCTGTGGGGATGGAAGATAATAATGTTTTAGTAATACAAGTCTTACTAATCAATTAACCCACAACCGGTTAGTGGTGCGAATATGTGGTTTCATACCTTTCCCAAGGGTATTTACGCGTAAGTGACTATAACTAACCCAACTGGAACTGGAACTTGACTCTTCAATTAACAAATTCCAAGCCATAATCATCTACACCACATGCACACCCAAACTTACAGTAACTGGTATTCCCAAGAGGTCACCCATTTACATGCTGACTAGACGTTGCTTAACTTTGGTGATTGTACCGGTGTTTTAACCTGACGTAGCCGTAAGCCGACAAGTAAAGACAAAAATAAAGAAAGAAAGAAAGATTTTCTGAACATAGCTTTCCCAGTGCACTATCTGTTATTACGTTTTCCACAAGTGTGGAAGGCTTCCTTCCTAAAATGTTTTTCGGAGAAGTATTGAATAGATATACAAAGATAGAAAGGGGCGTAAGACAAGGATGTGTCTTTTCACCGGATCTGTTCACCTTGTACAGCGAGAATGTTTTGAGGACCCTAGAAGTTATGCCTGGATTCGTAATCGGAGGCCACAATTTAAACAACCTAAAATACGCAGATAATACGGTGCTGATAGCAGACACAGAAAGGAAACTACAAGACCTCCTACAGAAGGTAGCTGAAGAAAGTAACAAGAAAGGACTAGAAATAAATTGCAAGAAAACTGAATGCATGGTCATCAGTAAAAAGGGCAGCCCAATATGCCAAATAAAGGTGGGGGATACTAGAATCAAGCAGGTACAAAAATTTAAATACCTGGGAAGTGTTATAACAGAAGACGGAAAGTGCAACACAGAGATCCGAAGGCGAATTGGCATGGTGAAGGAAGCATTCCAGATGTTGAGTAAGGTATTAAGAAACAGGACAATTTCACTAGAAACAAGAGTACTGGATTGCTACCTGTGGTCCGTCCTTCAATATGGCAGTAAATGCTGGGCAATATCATCAAAGATGAAGGAAAAACTTGACGCAACTGAAATGTGGTTCTACAGATGGATGCTGCGAATCTCATGGATCGAGCATGTGAGCAATGATGAGGACTTAGAAATAATGGAAACAAAAAAAATTAATACTGAGCATCAGGAAGAGACAGCTGAAGTTCCTGAGACATGCAATGAGGAAGGAGGGCTTGGAGAACCTGATACTAACAGGCCAGATAGAGGAAAAAAGAAACAGGGAAAAGCAACGGATATCATATTTGAAGGATATAATCAGGTGGATGATGGAGCTACGGTTACATGATGTAACAGGAGAAGGCATGCTCAGAGTCACCAGGGATAGGGAAACGTGGAAAGCCATGATCGCCTACGTCCTGAAGGGACAGGGCACATAGAAGAAGAAGAAGAAGAAGAAGAAGATGATTAAACGTCAGCATTTTGATTATATCATTATTTTCTTTTCGAGTTTAGTTATCTGTGTTTAGTTTTCGACTTATGTGTTTATTTATTTGGCACAGTTCTTTGTGATTATTTAACGTCAGTCCAGATATTCGGAATATGTTATAAAAGACCATGCTAATTAAGTAAACCCATATGACTAAATATTGTATTTCACCACATTTGTTTAATCATTTCACCCCAAACAAGGTAATAAAGCCACTTGGATGCAATATACTTTACTTGTACTTGTGACAGATTAAGCCGGCTTCTTCTCTAAAAGTTTAATGTGACTTTTTGTTAACTCTACAAATATATATATATATATATATATATATATATATATATATATATATATATTTGGCTCACGCCACAAAATTAACCCGCATTAGGCTTCCAATTCATACGGGGTAGACTGGTTGCCAAACAAGGCTGTAGAACCCAGTCTGTTCTGCTATTTAACCGTAGCTGGGGAGAGAAGAGATGGATTCAAAGCTTTCCCAAGGGTATTAGCACGTAAGTGAATGTAGTGAATTCAACTGTAATTTGAACATGGCTCTTTAATTCCTTAATACGAGTTGCTATTCACTATTCCACTATACCTCTTAAGTGTTGAAAATATGAGAAGAACTACTATACAATCCTTCCTAATAAAATAAAGACCGTGGTTTATTTATTCGTATATATATTTTTCTCCTGACACGCTTGAACTCAGTTTCTTAGAGAGACAATAGTGAGGCTGCACCGGCTCAGTTCATTCTCTTTACTACGAGTTATTAAACTTTACTACCAATTATGAAAGCATTTATCACCTTTTTGCCAGAGTGCCTTATTGTTTTTTTTTTTGTTGTTTTGTTTTAGTTTTTTGGGTTTTTTTGTTTTTTTTTGGTTTTTTTAAATAATTATGTCGGGGAACAGTTACTACTATATATATCATCATTCATTCAGTCATGAATTTGAACACTCTCGGCTAATGGCTGGTCTTTACATTGTATATAACATGATAAAGTCCGCTTTCTTCTACCGAGCGCCCATAGTTCAGAGGCAGAACCGCCGACTGATGTCAATTCAGTCGGGTTTCAATCTTGGCTAGAAGAAATTAGATGTCTAACAGTACTAATAGGGTTGTGATACAGTCAAACAAATATGTCTGCTGATGGATATATATATATATATATATGACAGCGTAGGACCTAGGATTGGGCCACCAGTAACAATTTTCTGTGAAAGTATCTGGAAGCTTGTCTCTTCAAAATGAACTTCATTTCACGATTTAGGCAGCCTATCTTCATTCAAGCACGTCTCATTGTAGAATAATTAGACATATTATGTCTTTTTATTTTTATAAAACTCCTTTCTAGTTCTCTAATTATCTTCTTGAATCTAAGTTTATATATATATATATATATATATATATATATATATATAATAATAATAATAAAACCGACTCTGTACGTATTCTAATCTTAAAATGTTACACAAGTAATTTTTAAAGACCACGAATAACCAGCAGAATCTAACTCCGTTATTGTCCTCGGCTATAGAGCTTTGGACAAAGAGGGGAAAAAAAGAAAACTGCGTAGGACCGACAATACATACAGTTCTTCACAGCAAAGAAAAAAAACCCTCAAACGGAACGAACCACCAGGAAAGAAAAGTGCTCGATACTAAACTAACCAAAAAGGGTTAACAAAAAGGCAGTCACGCAGAGCAAAAACACACGAAAAAAATCTTCTTTTTTTTTTTCCTCAAACAACCCCTTCCCCCAAATGGGTTAGTCTTTAATAGGTGTCTATTTATTTGATTAGTCCTTGGTCTGCCTTTGCCCTGACGAGCCGTTGTGCGAAACCGCGGTAGGTCTTGGCGATCTTGCGATTTTTTTCGTATATATATATATATATATATATATATATATATATTTTCTAGACATATGCTATTAAATATAAGATACAATGAATTATTGTATTATTATTATTATTATTATATATATTATTATAAACTAACTTCTTTACAAAAAAACAATGTAGTGTACCAATTTACATGCCCATTCAGAGATTGCATCTCTGATACTACTCAAAAACCTAGTACATATATTGGTTTTACCACAAACCACGCTCTCCCGTAGACTTACATGTCATCTTTCTGATCAGAGTACTATTAAACAACATTTCTCTGAAAAACATAAACATGTAGGTAATATCAGACAGATTTTGGTCAACAATACGGTGATCCTTACTCATACACACAGTAAGAGGAACCTGCAGATATTGGAGGCCATGTACATCAAATCAAAACAACCAACACTCAATAAAATCAACTTTAAAACAGGAAATAACATATTACATTGCATTTGACTAGATGGTTTTGTTGTCATTTCGCGCTATCCCGCGGTGTGACGTCATAAAACCGCATCGCAAACTAAAGAACTGCGTTTATTATTTTTGGTAATTATTGCCGTTGCCAAGCGGAGTTTTATGTCAACACAAAATAAAATCGTCGTTGATGGTGGATTTTATAATATTTCAGTTTAAACTACCTCTCTGAAGATGGCTCATGTGAGCCGAAAGCTTAGAAGAAAACCAATAAATAATTATCCAAATGTTGGAGAATTTTTGTCTTTATTTTCAACTGAAATTAAAGCAAAAATACGACGTTTAGAACGGCTCATGATTAAACATAATAGACATTCATTGTCTCTTATATTTAATAGCATATGTCTAGAAAATTACTTGCTGCCTCGATATACTAAATATATATATATACATATATATATATATATTCTTTATTATAAAGATCCCTGTGTATTTATATATAATCCAAATATTTTTCCACAAGGGAGACGCGCGAGAGAAGAAACTATTAGCATAAAACATGGTTACATCTAGACATTTCAACTGTAAATTTATGAGACCTTGCCGCCAATCTAGTACTGCGCTTAAATTCATAAAGTCTAGTTAAGATACAAAAAAGTTCATCAGAACAGTTACCAAAAACTACTTATTGAAAATCTATATGGAAACCACGTTACTACAGTAAAAAAGAAAATGAATCAGAGATGCCACGTCAGGACCAATAACATTGCAGATTCTTCTTTTAATTTTATTCAGAATCTTTAAATAAATTACAGGTGCACCAAACCAGATGTGGCAGCAATATTCAAAGCAGGGTGTATGGAAGACTTGTAAATATACTCCAAACACCTGCACACATATAAACGGGAAGCCGCGAATGTAGTACTTTCTGTTTATTTCGGCGTAAAGTTAAGCAACAAATCGAGCAGAGTATGACCGTTTGATAAATTCTGTTTTTGTTGTGGGATCTATTCGTTGAATATGATAATTGACTCGACTGAGTGTACATATACTCCTGCCATAGAGAGAACAGTTCAGAGTTATAGAGAGATCCGTTAGAGTTATCGGAGAGTACCGGAACGGATACGTAAGTTACCAAGAGATCCAGAAGCTATCCAGAGATTACGGCATCAGAAGTCAGAATAGCTCTGAGCTCCACTCAGCTAGAATAATCTACACAGATATACTATTTCAAACGACTTCACTTCAAGACTTGTATATATTTATTTCTTACTAATAGTATTCCTAGATTTACTAACCTGCGTTCAATATAACCTACTTTTATCTCCATATCTGTTTTGTTGTTCATTATTTTGTACGGTTCCTCACCCGGAATCCACAACAGTTTTCAAGAACAAAAAGTATATTGCTATGCATTTTCGGGACGCTCATAATACTGGGGGATGAGGGATGTGCCGTATGCGAAAGATTGTGCGCATTAATTCTGAGATATAATCTCTACAACCTAACTTTTTTCACACCTATACTTTTGTCTCCGTAAATGTTCAACGGGCGTCGATGAAAGCTATTAGTTGAAATTTCTTACACGCCAAGAAGATCAAGGACATACCTTGTTTTGAACGCACATTCCTACTAAACATTATTTTGCTAAGCTATGTCTATCGGAATAAAAACGCATAAAACAATACGGGTTATTGGTAAGCAGCTGCAACCTCTAGGGCCAAATAGTTAACACTCCCTTACAACCTCTAACATTATGAACGAACATAAAATTTTATGGGTAGATCGAAAGTACTTCGTTAACTACGGAGCATTCTTTAGTAAATTTCCACATAACTTCAAGAGAATAATTAGAGAATTAGAAAATAATATTATGTAAATAAAATGACATAATATGTCTTTATTATACACTGAAACATGCATAAATAGGCTGACTAAATCGTGAAATGAAGTTTGTTTTGAAGGGACAAGCCCCAAGATCCTTACACAGAGAAGTGTTACTCAAGGCTTCTATCCTAGGTCCTACGTTAGTTCTGCTCTCCATTAATAATCTTGATGTCATCAGTTCCCAAGTTGGCATTTATGGAGAAGACAGCACAATTTACTCTCTTTTCAATAGGAAATCTACAAAAGGCTGAGGAAGTAAACCTGGACGCTACTCTTGAAACGGATCTTTGAATCAGTGGTTAACTAGGACAGTAAATGGCTTGTAAATTTTAATACCTCCAAAATAAAGCTGCTATGCTTTTAACCACCATAGACAAATTTTCATTTCCGTACAACCTATCCTAGAATCTTGCAGAGTAACACACTGCTTCACTTTTTCAACCAACCTGAAATGAATTGACAAGTATTTGTCTATATATCTGTGTAGAGGTAGTATTTACAGTTTTTACATTATTCGGACTATTGTCCTCATCTTTTTTGACATTTGTATAACGTTTCGGCCGCTGTAGGTTCCGGCCTTCTTCAAGTGCTAGGAATTTCGAATCGAACGCTTTAATACAATCACTGGGGTATATGAACTCCATTTCTTGCGTAGTAAGGCCTCTTTTGGAAGTCATGAGTTGTCTCCCTCTAACACTGTGTTATCTGTTCACCACTGCTGTAGCCTGGTATTAAACGAACATTAATAATGAGATAAGAATCTCTAGCTGCATCTACTGCAAGAAATGTTAGGTCACTGTGAAGGCCCAGAATTAGTCATGCACATTTATAAATCTGCGTCTGTGAACTGAATACTGTCGCCATATCTGGTCGGGTAAAGCTGCTATTCATTTCGAGGTTATCCATAAAATAAAATAAAAAGGATATGCAATGTAATCGGTTCTGATCTGGCATCTAGACTTCAGTCACTTTCTCACCGAC
>JBBBDQ010000872.1:11025000-11080000 GCA_037127315.1 Ascarosepion bandense
TGGATATATTGGTGAAGTATTTTCGACTAGGCCTACTTTCAAAATCTGACCAAATGACCAAACACCAGACTTTGGAAGGTAACGATTTCTTGGTAAGGTCAAGACCCTTTCATCACCCTCTCGTACGAATATATATATCGACACGTACTTTAAACTGACGTTCAGTTGCATAGAATTAATTTAACACCGGCACCACCCTTCTCGCCCTTACCCATTTCTTACATTCATCACATGGTGGAATTTATATATTTTTTTTATTTCTACCTTGACATTTCTTAACCTGTCATTTTTAACTTTATTTTCGACACCTGCAGGTTGTATTAAAATATATTTGACGTCAAATTTCGCGCAAACATTCCAAAGGTATTTATGCGCACTCAAGATATTTTGGTGCCATACAGTATCACATTAATTAAGTGTTTATTTCACACATTGCACATACTTATATACGATTGTGGTGCCAGGAGCAATTTGACTATTCTGGGACAGAATGTCGAAGAATATGGCTAAGACTTTAATACCTTTTCTAAAAAATTCTTCCATTTCTTGTTAACAAAAGAGTTATTGAGTCAAAAAATAAAAACAAATAAAAAAATGATTCTAGTTAGTCTCTTCGGGATTTGCTTGATAATATGTCTTCACACCCGCACTCATATTTTTGATTATGAGGATAAACTAAATCAGATTGCAAGGTCTATGATCGGGAGGTTTTGACCGTGGAACGACATCTTAATTGCTGTTGTTCCCTAGTGCATCATGTTAGGGTCCCAGTTATGGGTAAATAGTGAACCACGCCCAGAATAAAAATAAAACACTATGACAGCATAAAAATACATTTTTATAGTAATAGAAAAACACAGTAATACTTAGTAAAATGTAGATTTCAGTATTATATAACCCATAGTAGCTGATATGTTGCTAAGCAAAATAAGCCAACCAACCAACACACACACACACACACACACACACACACACACACACACACACACACACACACACACACACACACGTTATCAACTATATCCTGAATAGACAAATACACAAACTGTTTTATCGTGGAATGAAGAGATACACAGTGAAATGTAGATAAACTACTTTATTAAGAGAGTGGTACAACCCAGATGTATATACTATATTTACAGTCTCTCGCAGTAGTAAGTGTTACTTCCCGAAGTCTATGATAATGTTAAACTCCCGTGCTAAGCGCACATTGTCTTATATACATCCGGGCAACCGGATGTCACATGTCACGAGCCACAACAAAACACAAACACACAAGAAGCATACGTAAAAAGAGACACATAATAAAAATACACGTTGACTACTTCAACAAATTGCAAAACCACACAAAAATAAAGAATAACAGGATTGTTTGTTTGTTTTTTCTCACAATGTCATTTTCTAATGAAGCTTGAATAAAAGTGAAACATCTTAAATTCATAAATGTCTTCCGTTCGTTCCTTATCCTATCATATGATACTATAGGTATTGTTATTTATTTATAATTTAAAATAAATAAAAACTGCGACGGGCAGTAATAAAATATGATCGCAAAAGTGAAATTATATTGTATTTGGGGGATTATAGCGATATAGTTTTGAAAATAGTGTAAATCAAAGATATAGAAAAATCAGAGAACATTTGGAAGAAAAACCAAGACATCAAAATTGCCAAAAATTAAATTTGAGAAAAATGTAAAAAGTAATGAGCAAAAAAAATGTATTGACAAACAATATTTAGTGAAACTGCTTGTCCTGATTAAAAATAGAGGAAAAACACAAATTATAGGTTAACGATATTTAAGTAACCAACTGATCACTGTTACGAAAATACCACAATGAGAAATGCCTTAGTTAGGCGAAGAATAATACAAAAACTGATTTTTCAATCAATCAGTCAGTTAGTTAAGGGCTATACGTAAAACACACTCGGGAGATCATGTCTCGAAAGAAACTTGACTGGCTGGGCAGAAGATTTTTCCACAGTAGGTTACCATTACATTCTGCGGTAGACTGGTGACCATCAAAGGCTACAGAACCCAATCTGTCCTGTTATTTAACCTATAACTGGATGGAAGATACGATTAATACCTTTCCCAGGGGTACTTGCGCGTAAGTGAATGCAATGAATTCAACTGGAATTTGAACTCGGCTCCCCGCTTTCCCGTTCAGAGCCGATATCCCCTGCACCACAACGCATATAAATGCTGAAGTTCAATTTGTTCGACGTCTAAGATTTATAGGGTGGATTGAACTTTTTACCTTCATAGATAATCTTCCTAGAGATGGTGTTACGAAAAAAAGCGGTTTTCAGTCTTCTAAACTGGTTGCCGTTAGTAACGACATATAGTTGTAAAACTCGTTCCAATATTTCATGAGAATTCAACTATGGAGCCATTCATGATACAATTTCTCTCACCTAGAACAACCAACCAGCAACCATTTTTCTCTACAGACTCTTCTAAGACTATCTTTATCAGACAATGACCAATGGCGTTGAGTGGAGGGAGAAATGAATAGAGAGAAGTTAGAAAATATGTCTCGGGCCCAGTACTTGAGATTGGTCCCTGCTGGCCTTCTTCTTCTACAGGCAGAGTTCCTAGAAAGGATATTTTTCCTCTGTCTCATACTTTCTCTGCTTTTAATCTTCATCCTAATGCGATTTTCCATTCACTGCCGTATAGAAGGATTGATATTACGTAAACTTTTCCTCATTTCTAAAAAAGTCTTCTTCTATGCGCCATGTCCCTTCAGGACGTAGGCAATCACGACTCTTATCCCTTGTAGCATTTAGCACCTTTTCTCTTGTCATATTTCCTAAACCCTGCTCTGCCATATACTTGCTTAAGCCCATCAAGCATATCACAAGTTGCTTTCCCCCTATCTCTTTCAATCTGTCCATCCTATGAGTATCTAATTCTCCAAGCTCTCTTTCCTTAGTACGTGTTCCATAAACTTCAGCTATCACTTCGTGACTTTTAATATTATTTTCATTTTCGTTTGCACCTCCTCTAAAACGGTTCTTGTTATCCCGAGAATCCTTCTGTAGAACCACATTTCGATTGCTTGAAATCTTTCCATCATCTTTGAGGAGATTGTCCAGCATTCGCTGCTATATAGTAGGACAGACATCACATAACAGTCCAGTACTAATTTTTTTTATTGCCAACGAAATTTTTCTGTCTCTCAATACTCTGCTTTCGGTATGCGTCTTTCAGCTTTCAGATCTCAGTGTCGCTCTTTTCGTACACTGTTATGACACTTCCCAGGTTTTTAATTTCTACACATCCGTGATTTTAGTATCTCCGACCTGTACAGTATTTACACTATTCGGACTATTTTCCTTATCTTTGTTGCCATTTGTACGATGTTTTGGCCGTTGTACGTACCGGCCTTCTTCATGTGCTAGAAATTTCGAGCCCTTTATTGCAATCACTGGGGTATATCATCTTCAATTAGTAGTAATGTCTTTTTTTTTTAAGTCATGGGTTATCTCCCTCTAACTCTGTAAGTTAATTGTTCACCACTGCTGCAGCCTGGTATTGAACTCACAACTCTTTGGTTTAAGTCAGAGGAACTAACCAACGTCTATATCCACTGTGCAATGTGTTCTTAAGAATATACCCCAGTGATTGTAATAAGAGTTTCGGTTCGAAATTTCTATCACCTGGAGAATGCTGGAGCGTACAAATGGCACCAAAGATGAGGACAATAGTCCGAATAATGTAAATACTGTAAATGCTACCTCATCTCAGAAATATAGACAATTACTCCGACCTGTAGTTAGCGTTTTGGGCTCTTCTTTTAGCTGATGACCATGCATTCTTTTTTCTTGTACTTTATGCTTAGTCTTTTCTTCTCACTTTTCTTTGCTACCTCCCGTAGGAGTTTTGTTGTTTATTTTCCGTGTCTGATATCAGCACTGTGTCATCTGCGTATCCTTTATTATTAAGATTGTGGCCGCCAATAATAAATCCATGTAGCATTTCCAGTTCTCTTGTAATTGCCTCGCTGTATTGGTTGAATTCGTCCGTTGAGAAGAAAAAATTTTTACTTATTTCTTAATACTTTGCTTAGATTTTGAAAAACATCTTTCGCTATCTCAAAAGACCTTCGGCTTTCTGTGTCGGTACATTCAGTTCTCTCTCAAAACAGTTACCGAATATTTGAATATTTGTCTTTGATTTATTTTGGTATCTCTAATTTATCATTTGCATATTGTAATGTTCCTTTTACTAAAAACAACACGAATTCTGTCTTTTTTCAAATAATGTTTACGCCTTTCTTCTCGCTTACTTTCATTAGGAATAATTACAGTTTCTATTCTGTGTCTGCTATTACCATTGTGTTATCTGGATATATTATGTTATTAAGATTTTGGACGCCATTAATGAATCTTCGTGGGACGTCTAAGTCTCTACGAAATGCCTCACTGTATCATCCTTCCATATGCATTTATATTGATTGAATCACTCGTGTTTTCTGCATTCTGTTATATTTCTCTCATAATAATGCTGGTAGAATATAATTCATGCCGTTATAGTGTTTGCAATAGTATCAGAACTAAACAGTAACTATTGAAATCTTTTAAAGTATTTATGATGCACACTATCTCCCACCGAGAACAACTAACCAGCAACCATTATCGTCTTCAGCCTCTTCTAGGACTATCAGTGTCCTCTTGATGCCAGTGGCGTTGAGAGTAGGGAGAAATGAATAAAGATAATTTAGAAAAGATGCCTAGGGCCCAGTACTTGAGATTGGGGTAACAAATAAATTCGGCCCCGCTGGCCTTCTTTCTTCTTCAGGCAGAGTTCTTAAAGAGGATGCTTTTCTTCTGTCCTATTCTTTCTATCTTTTTAATCTTCATCCTGAAAGGGACATGAACAAGCAGATTCTGCCAAGTTTTGTTTAGCTTTCTCAGAAGAGAGCCCAGAGAAATTATATTTGTATCGAAACTGTGGATATAATTTCAACCTTTATTTCTGATCGCCTTAACAAAAGCATGTGCTTCAAAACCTACTTTTATAGAAATATACGCATATGGCACCTTTCTTGAAGCCGTCGCCTACTGGTGACAACAAATTTCAGGATTTTTTTTTAATCATCTCACCCCAAGCAAGGCATTCCACTGCCACTATTGAGTATTGGGGCTACATAAGGGAAGGTAAAGAGAAGGAGTGGTTAGACATAGGGAATGTCAGGAGGAAGGTGACAGATGAATAAGGATAGCGAGGATGAGGGTTGGGCAGATGGGAAGAGTGTTTGATAGAATGGGAGCAGGTTAGTGTGTTAGGTGGTGTCTATTGACCTTACATTTAAACTCCTGGAGATTGTAGCCGTCGGGGAAGCAATCGTGTGGAAGAGAATTCCACAGTCGGAAAGTGCGAGGAAAGAAACTGTTGGAGTAGAAGTTACGGCTGCATTTTATCGGTTTCACTGTAAAAGGGATAACTGTTCTAAGGTGGATCATCATCATCTTCATCATCATCATCGTTTAATTTCCGTTTTGATGCTAGCATACGTTGGACGGAGTTTTCTTGATGGCTCCGGAATTGAACTACCATAAAATATTGCAACTAGTTTTACAACTATATGGCCTTACCAATGCTAACCAATTTAGGAGACTGGATACTCTGCTTTTTTCGGAACACCATCTCGATTAATATTACCTACCGAGGTTGAAGAATTCAACCCAGCCTATTCTACACAGTAGATGTAGATGTTTTTATATCAGAGATTTTCTTTTCTTAGAGAAGTTACTATCACAAGCTAAAAACTCTTACCGAGCTTAACTTTTTTCTCGCAAATGACCTAAGTTTTGGGGTTAACAATTTGTCCACAGCTGGGACCCTAACAGGTGCGTGAGTAGACCTGGAAAGAACAGCAATTAAGAGGTGATTCCACACTCGGCTAAACCTCCGATCTCCCGACCAGAGGCTTTACTGCCGGATTTAGTTTATCGTCATCACCAGGAAGCTGTTGAAATATCGAGTTTTGTTTTCTTTTCTAAATACAGTAGATCCACCCGATATATCCCCATATTTGCAGAGCTTCGGGTGGTAGAATTTTAATTCGAAGTTACGCGCTTTGTTGTTTGAGAAGTACATCGTTGAGTGTTTATCGATATAATGAGTCACTGAAGGGTTAGATTTATGGTTTTGTTTAACGGTATATCAACATCTGTGGGTTATCTAATGCCAAAAAGGTGGGGTTTTGAGGGATTTTTTTACATGTTCGGTTATAGTGAGAAGGTTGATTTAGTGAGATTTTAATGATTTTTTTGTTTTTATTCTTTTTTTAATTTAGAAAACTGAAAATGTCTTCTAGTCTTGTATTCAAAAATGTTTTGCTGAGAACTTTTTTTTTCTTCAAAAATGTATTGGTAATATTTTTCCTTCAAAAATACACATTTTCCTATTAAAGTTTATTTTTATGCATATATTTCTATAAAAGTGTATTTTTATACTTTCATGGTGTTTTGACCCCAATTTGGGGGGTTAATTATTTGTCCATAGCAGCAAACCTAACAGGTGCTACCACTCTGGGTCAGGGTGGACCTGAGTACAACAGCAATAAAGAGGTGGTTCCATACTTCTCACAGCCTCCCAATCAGAGGCCTTGCTGCCGGATGAAGTTTACCGTCAAGCCCAGGATCGAGTCGTGGAAGAGTGCCATGTCTAATTGCTTTAGACTTCTTTATCTATAATTGCCACTGCAATCCTATTTTGTTATTTAAAACAGTAATAATTATGTTTATGGTTTTTAAGGGTTTCTAAATATATTATATTGGTTGCGATTGACAAATTGTTGTCTAAATTTATGCAAAAATGAAAACAACTCTAACATCTCATCTTAGCAGATATATTTACCAAAACTGCACAAAAATATTTTGAAATACAAAAGAGTAAATCTATTCACAAATATAACCATTGTCTTCAACCACGACTTCAGAACCTTTTTTCACTCTTCTGGACAGCCTCTTTGTTTAAGTTGTTGAATGCTGCCATAATCATGGATTTCAGTTCATCTTTGGTATTGCAAAAAGATTTTTGGTCTCTGGCTTAACTGCGCCTGACTCATAATAATCAAAAGGGTTTTAGTCTGGGGAGCTAAGTGGCCAAATATGAAGAATAATGCGGTCACATAAATTGTCAGACTGCTATGACTGGGTGGCATTGTGAAGAGTCATGTTGCTAGTTAAATGATCATCCAGCCTTCTGGACTGAGAGAAACCGTCAATCAATCTCATGTGACTTTGCCGAATCAGCAAATAAGCTTTGCCGATCAAGCAAAATTTGAACAGTGACTTTAAGTAAAATTTCGTCAGAGATTATTTTAAGTGGACCTTGCCAGTGGCTCTTTGGATTATCCTTTGTTATTGTTTACATTTGGATACGAAACTGGGAAAAGTTTTTCGCATCCAAATGAAAACAAAATAATTTTGTAAAAATGTACACCCTTGTGCAAAATAATTGAAACAAAACGAATAATAATTTCCTAGGATCTTTCACACTTTTTTTGGTGACGTACACGTCGTCGATTGGCGCTGTTTTTTCTCTTCCGATCGCATTTTCTTTTAAGTTTTGGACTGATGGATCCAGTTTGTTTCTTTACCTTGTTGACACGATTGACAGTTAAAAGACTAACACCAACAATATAAGCGATCTCTCTGAAAAGTTTACCAGTGTGTTCAGGCAGCGTTATATTTTTCGCACGCTCCCTTGGAGTAACGTCCATCACAGACAATGGCCGTAGGACTACTAATTGACAGTCGAGACAATAGTATCTGGGCGTGATAAAAATATAAGGGCGTGATGTAAGAATATACGTAACGTGATGTAACAATATAAGAATTAGAAAAGAGAAAACATTATGAAGAAGTGATAGCAACAAAAGAACTATGAAGACAGTAGATAATGATTGGCGTTGCATTTACTTTTTTGGAGATCAAAGTTAGTCGAAAAGGCGAATCAGCAATATTATTGGTCCTGGCCTGACACAGTCATATTCCTACAGATGTAAAATTGCTTCCCTGTGCATGAATATTTTTTTGGTAATTTTTCGGATGAGTTCTTCACGATGGTAGCCAGACTTTATGAATTTATGTGCAGTAATAGATTAGCAACTAAGTCAAATCAATTTAAATTGAAATTGGCTGGATTTAACCGTACTATTTTGCGCTAACGGTTTGTTCTATCCCTTGTTTATCTCTTTCGGATCCATACTTTTCGGCTAACTTTGATCTCCAAAAATGTAAATGCAACGCCAATCATTATCTACTGTCTTCATAGTTCTTTTGTTGCTATCACTTCTTCATAATGTTTTCTCTTTTCTAATTTTTATATTGTTACACACCCGGTAACCCCATGTGTCTTAGTGGCTTTACTGTCTTTCTTGGAGTTAATTAGATTTAAAAAATATATCTATTTTGTTCTTACCTTAATGATAAAACTCTAAAGATTTGCACGCAAAAAAAAAATATTTGAATGCAATGCCGGCATCTTTGTAAGTGAATATATTTTGGCTTAAGAAATTGTCAAATAATGGTTGTCAGTCGGCGAGCTATCAAGGATATATCACTGATATGACAAAGTCTCGTATCCCAAGTGAAAAAGGTTCTTCAGTGTCATCCTGGCAACGTGTCGCCGGGTATTGTCATGAAGTCGAAATGGTCTCATCGTTCAACCAGTGTCGGTCGTATTTTGATTAAATGAATTTGCATTTCATCCAGTTTCTGACAGGAAACTTCCGCAGAGTTTTTTTCTGGTTAGATGACAGTAAGCTGTAATGGATAACGTCCGACACTTTCCATAATATTCTATTGGTACAATATCGGTTTTGAAAGTTTTTTGCTCTTTATGACCAAGCCACAGACTGAATGGTTTACGATTGTTATATGAGAACCTTTTCTTACCATTCGATCAAAAAATGTATAATTCGAATTTCGTTAATGTAACATCAAATTCACTTCAAAATATCGAAATGTTTGACTTCCATTGAATTTATATGGATCCCATTTACCGAGTTCTTTCCCATTGCAATCTTTCTTGAGATGGTTTGGTATTGTTGAAATAATGACACCTATTATCTAACACATTTCGCTGATTCATTGACGTGGATTTTATTCGACTAGTGGTTTTAAATGCTGATTGCAGATAGACGTCCTCAAGCACCTTGATCTTCAAGACTCGTATTCCATCTCCGGATATTCAGAAGTACTGTTGGATTACAGGTGAAAACTTCACTCCATACACTGGAAATTATTGCAGCATTTTGAGAAGCATTTAGACCTAGCTTGAACACATGCAAATAAATAAACGCATCTCTTCGTTTTTCTTGTTCACAATCAGAGGTATGTAATGATTTAACTTAAATTCTGAAGGAGATCGATATAAATTAACAAGGTGAACACTTTAATCTTTAAGAATAAGTAATATATTTTTGTACACCTATTATAAACACAATAAAATGTATATTCTACAATCAGACATTATTTTCGGAATAACTTAATACTTGATTTAGCTTCTTCCTTAGTCGTATGTTCCGTCTATGACATTCGCCTCATCCTTCCTAAAAAACAGATTTGTTTCTTCTATGAAACATTAAGTAACTTAAGAAAAAGATTTCATTGAGTCCAGGGGTGCTCAAGCTCGAAGGTTTAGTTTTAGACAAAAGATCAATGATGTGTCGGTTGGAGAAGGAAAAGGACGCGAAATGTTGTCGGACTAAAAGGTGTACAGCTATAGAATCAGATAGACCGGCGAAAAGAGAAGGAGAAAGGCATGATGTCTGCCGCCCCCAGACCAAGAAGAAAGAGAAAGAATAAAACCAAGTTCTTAGACGGACCGAGAATTTTGTCAGCACTCATCGTGTATTTTTCAGTTATTTATAGATTTTTTTAAATTAACATTTCTCGTCTATTTTCTGTACTCTCTTTTCATTTTCTGTCTCCCTCTCCATTTTTCTCTGTCCCTCTCTCTACCCCTTTCTGTCCATCACCTTTTCTTTCTCCCAGAATCTTTCCATCTCTCTCTCTCTCTCTCGCTCTCTCTCTCTCTCTCTCTCTCTCTCTCTCTCTCTGTTTTTATATGAGAAGACAAGAATTAGTTGCAGATGATTTTGAAAGAAAAATGCATTGGTACAAATGCATAAAACCGTGTGCATAGGTTGGATCACACGCATGCAACCAGCCTCAGCAACATGCAGTCTCCATTAAACGCCAACACACAGACACAGATATAAGTTGGCATAATCAAGGAACAAGATGTCATCACGCACACATCCAGGATTAATGTGCGTCAAGAAATGGCCTTTTCGTTTTAAACCACATGTAATTTCTTTTACAGTTAGCGCTCTTTTTAAGTTCTTTGGATATGATAGATAGATAGATAGATAGATAGATAGATAGATAGATAGATAGATAGATATGAACAGACTGAAGATAGATAGATAGATAGATAGATAGATAGATAGATAGATAGATAGATATGAACAGACTGAAGATAGATAGATAGATAGATAGATAGATAGATAGATAGATAATTGAATGACAAATTTGAAAACAATCGTATACTTTTTCTTCAAAATACTTCTTCAGCCTAAATAATATGCTATCATACAGATGTAAGCATTGTGTTGGGTTGGGGATAAACGAAATAGAAATCTTGTAACAATTTCACATCGAGAAAACGCCGGAGATACATTTTAAAATTATGGCGTCCAATGCTCACATATAACTTACCTGTCTCTTTCTAATGCTTAGCACAGTGTGATTTTTTGTTCACATTTTCTTTAAAAACTTTGTCATAGCTCACACTACATTGGCCCCTAGGTCCGATCCTTTTACGCCTAACGTATTTAAATATAAGCGACACTTTTACTTCAACAGTTTCTTTACACGCACTTATCAACTGTGTTAGTCCCTTCCGTTAATTTGCTTCCCTTATAGTTAGAATATCCAAAAATGTAAAGGCAACGTTAACTGCATTTTTCTGTCCACTTGATTCCCGTTCATCTTTTATCCTTTCTTCAACAGCCGCTGTTCCCAGTTTTTTCTCTCACTGTAACCCTCTGTGCCGTTTGCTTGGGGTGAACTGATAAAATAAAATAAAATAAAATAAACAGAAAAATAATTAAAAAATAAAAAAAATAAATTCTAATTTATGCTTAAAATACTAGGAACAATAAAATGTTTTGCCTGCTGAATTTGGTGACATTATGAATCGGGTAGCCAGACGGTTCGATCAATAGCTAAACAGAACTGATTAAGAACAAGACTAAATATACCAAAATATAAACAGCAAAAGGAGAATATCTGTTCTTGTAGATTAAATAAAGTGTTCTGTTCAACATTCCATTCATGTTGGCTGGACTTTCAAGCAAATGATGAAAGTCAGATGTCAGAACGGCCGAAATGTCGTGATTATATCATCAAAGATAATGAAAATAGTCCGCGTGTAAATAACATAAATAAAGAAATCATTATCAAGATAGCAATCGCGGACTTCGTGCACCTCGATGTGTTGCAATGGGCAGCAAGTTTGACTCATTGCAACTCAGTAGCGAGTTTGATCCTCACTGAGTGCCTCATATTTTCTGCCTCGTTTAGCATCTAAGCTGCGCTTAGAAAATCACTGTAGCAACCACACTCGTGTCTCCTCTGCACGTGGGGAATTATGACTCTCCCTAATATCTTTATAGATCTGAGACATTATTTCCCCATCTACCCATCCACACAAAACTAGTTAAGTTTGTGATCTGTTGCCTTCTAATGTCCCTTTTGCCTTTGATATGTCCTTTGAGTGTCAAATTCTCCAAGCTTTTATTCGTCATTACGGCTCCAAGAAATTCACACACGTTTCCTTTTTGTTTCATTTCGCATAAGACTTCTTCGTTGATTACACGTTCCGTTTACAAAACATTTACGTCGAAAAATAATAATGAAGTAATAGAAGAAAAACAGGACTCAGGATGAATCCGGTGACAATAACAAATGGTTAAAGGAAAAAGAAAACATACTTTAAAAATAAAAATAAAACAGCTTCTAAGTGAAACTTGAAATGTAAAATCTCAGTAAGGAGCAAAAAAAAAAAAAAAAAGCAAATATAACAGTTTTTATCAAGTGAATTTTTTTTGAATTGATTTATTTTACTTTCCAAAAGTATAAGTATTAAGATATTTTATATATTATACCGGGTTGATACATTTGCATAAACGTCTTGATTTTTCTCTCTTTGTTTTCTGATTGATTTTTTCCGAGAATATGACGCGAAATAGGGAATAGGGTTATGAAAGAAAGTACGCAAGCATGGGATTATTTTTTCTATTCCATGAGGTTTGTTTTCATTTCTTTTTTCGTTAGCCCAATTTCTATTTTCTTATTACCCCTACCGTCACCACCATTACAAAAATGATTTTTTAAAAAGCTTTCTTTCCTTCATCAAAACGGAAGAAAAAAAGGAGAAAGATGAAAAGAAAAAAAAAACGAAATTACAATCTTTCTTTTTCTTTGCGTGTTTTTTTTTTTTTTTTTCAATGTTTAATCCGGTCTTAAACAGTGTCAGGGTAACTTGACAATATTTTCTGTTCTCTTTACACGTTTTTTTTTTATTCCCCTACTCAATTTTTTACCCCTTACTGTTAAATTTGCTCAGTTTTGACAACTTGACACTAGGGGAGGGGAAGTCAGTTCGAGCGTCACCGTGCAAACGACAGGCGGCAAGCGACACTGACAAACGCACACGACGAAGTCAGCGCGACACACTCCTTGCGCAGCTTTATGTCTCAATAAAAGTAAATACATTAGTGTGTGTCATACAAGCTTACACACACATGCACACGCAAAATCACACACACACACACACACACACACATATACACTGAGGTCAAAAACGAATGGCGACAGTCTGTATCATACTTGAACGCATATGGCCTTAAAACTGTGTTCAAACATACACTAGACAGCCATCACTTGGGGATAACCTAAGTGTTTATTGTTATATTTACAGACTCTCAACCCCTGATACTGAGCACGTTTGCCCATGAATCTAGCAAACCTTAAAACTATATATATATATATATATATATATATGAACTTTTCTCTATTATTTTCCTTTATATAGTACCTTTAGGCATGATGAAGACCGAAGCTGTCATTATTTGAACTTTCACAACGAGCATTTTCTCTATCATTCTCGTTTATATAGTGCCTTTAAGTATGATGAAGCCCTAAGATTTGAGAAGCTTATATATATATATATATATACAAATGAATAAGGAACGAAGAAAATAATTGCAATGTACAAAGCATTAATTTAAAGCACTGCTCAGTATAAAAATAGAGCAATGAATATTTGTTGTAAATTATACCTTAGAATATATATAAACTACAAGCTACTACAAAATTGTACGGTTTGTTTCGACATTAAAAGAACAAAGTCTCATCAGGTAGTTAATAATGATGAGACATGTCGAAACAAAATGTATAGTTTTGTAGTAGCTCGTAGTTTGTACATGTTCTAAGGTATAATTTAATATATATATGTGTGTGTGTGTGTGTGTGTATGTGTGTGTGTGTATGTATTTCATTGAATACGGTCAAAGAAGATTTTGCTGAGGTTTTAATTCATTTTTCAGCATTCTTACAATTTTTCTGTTTGTCTGTGGATAAGGATTGTAACAATATCCCATAATAATCATCCGAAGGCATTTCGGCCAATTTTCCAGTCATTTTCAACAGTGATATCTCGACTGTTATTTTATCCTCATGTTTGCCTGTAACGCAGTAATTTATCTTGTGCAGTTTTGGTAAGGAGAGCTTTCATTTATTTATTCCAAGTTTTTCAAAAACAAACTAAGATAAATTAGTATGTATATCTCGCTCTCTTTCTTTCTTTCTTTCTTTCTTTATATATATATATATATATTATGGATTCAACCGTCGATTTCGAGGTATGAGGTCTAACTTAGTTAGATTGCTACACAAAGAATTGTTTTGAGTGGTGAAGGCTTGTGTAGCACCATCCACACTTTTTGGAACTGCTGATAACAATCGGTGCAGAAGTTCGCCACAGATCGCATGAACAGCAGACCTCAGTTATTTAACCCATAACTGGAGGAAAAGGACGGATTAATACCTTTCCCAAGGGTACAAGTGCTTAAGAGAATGCAAAGTGTTCGACTGGAATTGGAACTCGGCTCACCGATTTCACCATCCGAGCCGACATCCACTGCAGCACAACGCACATCCGTCATTAAGTATATATATATATATATATATATATATATATATATATATATAAGTTACGTGTGTGTGTGTGTGAGAGAGAGAGAGAGAGAGAGAGAGAGAGAGAGAGAGAGAGATGGTGGTGGCAAATTTTCTCGGGGTAACCAAAGGAACTGACCTGCAGCCATGAATCATCAATGCACTTTCACGCATTCACCCGTAGTTCAATATATATATATATATAACTGTGACATATAATTATGTCGTCGAGTTGTGAAGAATATATATATATATATATATATATATATATATATCCTCTTCACTATAATAAAAACTGAATGTATTTATTTGTATATATATATATATATATATATATATATATATATATATATATATATATATATAAACTTATTTACAAATGGAACTTTGTCTCTGTGTGTGTGCCTGAGTGCGTGTGTGTCCGTTACCTATAGACTCCGAAACGGCTGAACCGATTTTCTTGAAAATTTACACAGTTGTACTATGAGTGTCTGCGAGTGTTCTTAGCTAAGTTTTGTGTCGAGGTACACCCGATAAATATCGAAAATTGATAATCGAAGGTTATAGAAGGAGTGGTCCGATTTTAATCAAATTTGATACACTCATTGATAAACACATAAGAAACGATATTCAGAAGTTTCAATGTTACAGTTCTTACAATAGTGCAGAAAAATCAATAATATATATATATATATATATATATATATAAGGCAAGATGTTTGTGTGTGTATCTGTTTATCTGCCTGTATTTCTGTATTTTTTTCAACCCTTTTATTTTAGTTTTTTGCTTTGGGATTGGCTCTAAGTAGGTATAATTGTAGTTCTTAGTCTCAGCCATGATACCATTTACTCAGAGGACTTATTTAGCCTTCAAAATTCAGTTCACGACGAAAAAACTTATTTGATATCGATAGCAGGAAATCAAAATTTGACTTACATCCATTCATTTTTCTTTCAGTCTACGGTTTCGCTTTAACTGGAAACAACTATTGCTTTTTGGTCTTTCGTACCAACGTCCAAAGAGTCTGAGCTCCAGGACCATGGATTAGTTTTAAAGCTTTCATTACACCCGCGCAACGTCGGGTTATACTGCTAGTATATATATATATATATATATATATATATATATATATATATATATATACTTGGTCACGCTCTGAGTTTGGATTTTTTTCCTCAGTCTTAATGTATGATACTCAATAGTAGGTACATCAATATATAGGTTGCCGTCATTTTCAACTGCATATCGATATAAATATTTTGCAGTCATTTTTGACGACACGGGCAGACTCGTAATAATAATAATAATAAAGAATCCATCGGCTCCTAGATGAGACTGTATTATCAGGTCACAGTGTAAAAATGAAATAATACGGACAATTGATAACAAAGGAACCTCACACGGGACCATCAAAAAATAAGAAACGTTTGTACTTATAAAATACTTAGCACACTGTGAACTGTGCAAAAAATTATTATTGTTATGTGATGTCAGTCCTTCAATATGGCAGTAAATACTGGACAATATCATTAAAGATGAAGGAAAACCTGAAGCAATTGAAATGCGGTTTCACAGGAGGAGGCAGCACATATCATGGACCGAGCATGTGATCAATCATGAGGTTTTGGAAGGAATGGAAACGAAAATGAAACTAATACTGAGCATCAGGAAGCGACAGCTGAAGTTCCTGGAACATGCAATGAGGAATGAGGGCTTGGAGAACCTCATACTAACAGGCCAGATAGAAAGGAAAAAGAGAAAAGCAACGTATAACACATTTGAAAGGCCTGAGCAGGTGGATAACAGAACGAGGGCTGTGTGGTATAACAGAATAAAGCGTGTCAAGAGCTAACAGGGATAGAGAGACATGGAAAGCTATGATCGCCTACGTCCTGAAAGGAACAAAGCACATAGAAAAAGATCAGACAAGAGTTCAGAATTTTAGATTCCGTGTATTTACATTTACGCATGTTAAATAACTTAGGGCATACCACAGTTTGTTTGAATCGATTTTTTTCAAGTGAGTATTCTATTGAAATGCATATCTGATAGGTGTTTCTTATTTAGGAAATTATGCATTTTGGGTTGGTTGTTTAAACATTAAATAGTTCTGAATGACTAATCTTGGTTTTAATTTTGGATTTCACCTGTAAAAACAGCATTTCTTGTTAAAAAGCATAAACTTGATGAATTATCCTGGATGTTCTAATATTTTTAAAGGGAACTGTAGTATGCAATTTTGATTTCCCTGACTATACTACATAGTTCTTAGTCGACAATATCGTGAAACTAATCTTTTTCAAAAAATTGCCCAAAGTTCATTTAAAAAACTTTCATCATCAAGTTACGTACAGATAAATGGTGACTAATGCAATGTATGCAAAATGTGATGTGACGTGGAAAGGTGTGAAGTGCTTGTTTCTATTTCTATTTATTTATTGCATATATATATATATATATATATATATATATATATATATATATATATACTTCATTTGTAAACGTAATAACTCGTTTAAAAATGAAGAATATTCAAAAGTTCTATAATATAATTGTATTTAACACTTTTTTATACAACTGTGTACTGGCCTAATTTTATTATGACTAAAAAGTATGTAATTACACAATTAAATATATATATATATATATATATATAAGAAAAATTACGAGAAGCCATGAACGCTTTGTTCAAAGTGTAGATTTATTGTTTTTATTATCATTATGTTACTTGCTTTGTCCGTGTCCATGATGGTATTTGTGTCGCTACACGTGTTTAGTGTCCAAAGTTGACTCTCTTCAGGCGAATAAACATGTGACTCTACATAACGAGATCCATTTGTCTTTCTGACGGCCGAAAATACCGTGTATATATAGATAAGTGGTCGGTGAGCAGATCAGAAGCTTCATATGAGCGTGTGTTTGTTGGGTTTTTTTTTTGTTTTTGTTTTTTTGCACTCGCTCGTTATATCTCTTCTGTTTTAGGAATCATTCACCTTTCGTTGGCCGAAAAAAATTTTACACTGACTTGCGAAATTTGAATCGACTTTTTTCTTCAAAATTGTTTTTGGCAGTTTTCATTATATTCTACGGGTCATCAAGTCCTTTTTGTTTTTTGTTTTTTGTTGTTTTTTTTTAATTCGGAAGTACTTTTTCTAATGGTTCATGATTTTATATTTTAGCGGGTTTGAATTTAATGTATCTGTGTGTGTGTCTTAGTTTTTCATGTTGTTTTGTTGAGGGAAGAATTGAATTTTTTTTTCTTTAATCTTTCTTCCTGCATTATGAGCGTGTTATAATCTTCATTAACTCCACTACATTTCTGTAAGCGTTGATAAACATACAATTTTCTGTTATTGGCTAGTTTAATGTTACTTCTGAGTAGGGCTACTCTTTTAATTAGGCCTTGTATCGCCCCATGTATATTTTTTGCGCATTCATCGCATTTTAGAGCATGAATTATGTTTTTAGAGTTGCAGCTCAGAATTGCTTTTATTGCGAATGTGGATGTGTTTTCAAACTTGAACCAGTTTCGCTCTGTTATTATGTTGCATACCTCACATATTTTTGTGACCAACTTTCTTGCGTGTTGCTCGAATTTTGATGAGGTTACTATGTTTTTTTTTTCATTTTTGAGTTGGCATTTGCTTTTAATTTTTTTAGTTGTCTTTAAGATTTATTTTATTTTATCATATTTTGGAGTAATTTTATGTGCCTTTTTATTTTTGTAAATAATTCTAGGTTGCCTTTGTTGTGTGTAGAAACGTATACGAGAATTTTTTTTTTTCATTTTTTTTTATTCCAAAGATTCTAATCTTATTTCTTCTGCCAGTTGGAAATAGTGATACCGTATTCCAAAAACAACAAAAAGAAATTGATGAATGAAAATTGCTGAAAACTATTTTGAAGAAAAAAGACGAAGAATAACCTAATCTATCCTGTTATTTCACCCATAGCTGGAGGGAAAGAGGCAGATTATGACCTTTCCTAATGGGATTTGTGCGTAAATGAATGAAACGAATTCGACAGGAATTCGAACTCGGCTCTTCGATTTCTCGTTCAAATCCACTGCACCCTGCATATGTTTCTTATAATATGTAGTTATATTAGGCCGTTGAAATAAATTTGAGATATAAAAACTAGGACAATAATAATAATGATAATAAAAATGATAGTATTTATTCTTTATTATTAGATCTTTAGACGAAATAAAACATGATGAGAAAAGATATTAAAAGATGTTAAAAGAAATAAAGTCAAGTTGAACTTTTGTGAGGACAGATTTTTTTAGCATGTCTTATATTACTGATTAAGTCTATTTATTTTAGGCTACTTGCTTGACAAGATTAACCCTCTACAAACTCTACACAACCCTAATTGTAATAAGTTTGCAAAAATGCATTTAAGTGCTCATCACCGTTGCAATATCTCCCCATCGATATCCTTAATGTCATCAGCAAAGTTTTGAGGCTCTCATGAGCAAAAACGCTGTCGGTCACCTCAACAGAAACAATCACCTGAACAACAAATATTATAGATTTCGCTCTACTTTTGAACACACAACCACATAAGATATTGAAATACAATTATTATGACGAGGTATTTTTGACATGGATAGTTTGAAATGAAACAAATAATACACTTAACGCACTGTTTAACCTTTCGAAAAAGAAGTCACTTCGGTTTATATAAGAAACAGGGCACTTTATATATATATAAATGCCGTTCGGTATCGCTGCTGCCACATCTGCTCTGCGGCTTCTGCTATGTCTCTCTAGGCTTCAGTAACTTTCAAAAAGGTTCCATTCTCTGATTATAAGATGGTTGTAAAGAAAATTATCATCAAAAAATGGCAACACCATTAAGATGCATCCATTATTAACAAACTCTAAAACATTAAACCCACTATTGGAGAATGGAACACAGAATACAAAAATAAAAGAGAACTGGTAGTGATGACCCGCCTGCACATAGGTTATACCTACATTACCCATCTTTATTTACTAGAGGGCACAGAATCCCCAATATGCTCTACATGCCAAGAGACATTTACAGTGAAACATATACTGTTAGAGTGGATAGATTTTGATCTAGCGCGAACAAAATATTACCAAGTGAGTAATTTAAAAAAAAAACTCTTTAAGAAAATAAAACCATCCAATATTGTAACTTTCTTAAAAGAAGTTGTATTGTACTAAAAAATATGAGTAATTAAAAAATGGTTCAAATATATAGGTAAACATGTACATCTTTTTCACCAACATAACGTTATGAATTTCTTTCAAAATTTTGTTGGCATTAAATGACCTACTGAGATTGATTTTCCAAAAAACAAAACAACCAACCAACCAACCAATCAGTCACTTTCTAACTGCCGTCACGCAGCTTCCTTGTACCATTTCTATAAATATTTTCAAGGTAACTGTTCTTGGAAGCTGTAGTAACTCGACTTTAAGATTTTAGCTCATTGCTAGAGTTCAAATTCCAGTCGAATTAGCTACCTTAACAGATGTGCTAATACACTTGGGAAACTTCTCTCCTCCCGTTATAGTTAAATAGCAGAACAGACTGGGTTCTATAATCTTGGTTAGTAACTGATCTAAAAAAAGGAAAAACTCTGAATTCAGAACCAGCCTGGACTCCCCTCTCCCAGATATGGGTTGAATTGCAAGACAGGCTTGATTCTAATGCTTTTGCTGACAACCAGCCTACCACAGAAAAAAATGGAATAATCTTCTGTCTAGTCTGATATGACTCGAAGGCGACATGATCTCCCAAGCGTGTATGACTTATAGCACTTAACAGACAGACGAGATTGGCAGCTATGTCTTGTCATTTTACAGTTCAAAAGAGTAGATGCAATCATAAGTTTCTTATTGCACATTTCGCTTGTTGAATTCTCTTCTGGATTCTTGCTTTCCTGTCAATTTTGATCTTCAATAATGAAAAAGTATTGTCAATTTTGATCCTCTCTCTTCTTGAATTTGATTCCTTTATTGTTCTTGCTCCTTAGAGATTTTTGTTAGATTTTTTCTCTGTAATCTCGTGCAATTTAGTAGCTTTCTTTCCTTAATTGGGAAAAATGATTAAATCAAAAATAAGTTAGGAATAATAGACTCATAATATTTAATGCACTCTCCGAACTTTCAGTAATGTTTATTGACGTCTTCTAAACAACAAGGTTAAATTAGGAATGTTTATCAATTAGAGGCATTTAGAGGCAAGCGGCCAAATAGTTGTTTTGCCAAGGGAAAATGTAGATTGTTGCGTGTCAAGAAATAAATTATACGCAAGATCGGAGTCAGAGATCCGAGAAGTAAAAACAGGAAGACAACACCGGACAGACAAACCTAGATCGAGAACACTGGGACAGCACCTTCATCACTAAAGAGGGATGGTTAGTGGATAACAACGCTCTCTTGACAGTAGTCTTTTAGACAATATGTACGCTTATGAGCACCCGAAAGCTAGAACAACCTTGCGTCCCATCTCCTCATCTTGTGAGTGCATAATATGGACCGACATACAAAGGAAGGGAGAGCAGCAAACATTCCAGCAGACAGACTCTCCCAAATCTTACTGCTTGCTTTCGTGCAAGATTCTTTGATGACGATCCTGATCTAACTCACATTCTATCACTCTCTTGAATGATAGATTATTTATTTTTTACGGCTTATCAACTTTTTGCAATTTTTCTTTTTACTTAAAGCCAATAAATTTTTATATTGTAAAAATTTTATTCCTTTTTTTTCTTGTGATAATATATAATGAAATCTCATTAGAAACAAGAAAGAGTGCTGGATTTTATGTGATACCTGTCCTTCCGTGTGCAAGTGAATGCTGGACGATATCAAGAACGAAGGAGTGTCTTGAGGCAGCAGAAATGTGGTTTTACAAAAAGATGCGGATCACGTGTGCAACGATGAAGTGTTAGAAAAGATGCAAGCGTGAAAGAAAACTCATACTAAATATCAGGAAGAGATAAATGAGGTTCCTGGGATACGTAATGAGGAAGAAGGGCCAGGAGTATTTAATACTCGCAGGTCGGATAAATGGAAGGAGAGTCATGAGAAAGGAGCGCGTGACGTACTTGTTAGGTTTGAGCACATGGATGGCGGAGCAGGGCTTAGAGATACCAAGATTAAAAAATATTGAGAGCGACAAGAGGCAGAGCCAAGTGGAAGTCTATGATTGCCTACGTCCTACGTTTAGTGATACAAGACCCAATAATTAACCCACGTCTGGCAGATAGAATAATTGGATTCATACATTCATACGAAAATAGCTACTTTGTAGCATATGCTCCCGAGAGTATTTTTCTTCGATCAGATCTAATATTTTATGTATCGTTTATATCCCCATAATAAATATTTCATATTTCCTCTCTTTCCGCGTTTAGGACAATTTCAGCAATCAACTTCCGAGAGTATTTCTTGGTACTCGTATTGAATTTTTCTAATTAACCCATACCTGGGATAGAAGCGGTGGATCCATACCTTTTCCAAGGTTATTTGTACATAAGTGAATATGAGGCATGCTGGAGTAATTGATAGCGACTCGGATCAAAGAATCAGAGAACCGAGTTCGAAATCCAGTAGGATTCCTTACACTCACGTGTTAATACCCTTGCGAAAGGTTTGAATCAATATTTTTCTCCACCAAACTAGAGGTAACAGATTGGGTTCTATAGCTTTGGGTGGCAACCGGTCAAAGAGAAGAAAAACTCTGAATCCAAACCAGCCTGGAAAGATTTTATCTCCGTCAGGCTTTCGTTCGCAAGGAAACAGCACTTTTACTGTGGCTACAGTACATCTGGTTCCTCTACGACTTACGAGATATCTTGATCTAGAATATGACGAACAGAATTGATCAGCAATTCTGAACCATGGTCATGAAAGATATTTTTTCTGGGAACTACAAACTGCTACGTACATTGAAATGTGACTACTAAATCCGAAGGCATATTGGAACAGAGAAATATCCCTTCTAAATAACAAGGTTTAAAAAATAGGAAAATTTCCTTACGAACAAACAAAAGTGAGTTCAATTGTTATGATTTCCGATATTTTTTCCTCTAATATGCCAGTAATTCCTGGCCAATCTCCTCTCTGATGAAAACTTTTGACAACAGAGATATTGTTCAACAGAAGGCTGCTGAGTATATCATGGACTAAAGACATAAGTAACGAGGAAGTTATGAGGGAAAGGAAGACAAAAATCAGAAAGAGACAAATATCTAGGACAAAAGAGGGTTTGGAAAAATTGATTCTCAACGGATATATTAAAGGCAAGAGGGAAATAGGAAAACAAGGAATAATCTGCGGAACAAGCTTGTGTAAATGAATGGCAGTATAATACAAAAATCAAGAAAAGATTGTAAGTTGTAGAGAACGAAGACCATTCTCGTTCTGAGAGACAAGACACATCGAGGAAGAAAGTCTATATTGAAATTCTTACTTATAAATGTTACTGATTTTAAAGAAAAAACTAACTCTCTCTGTTTGAGAACAAGTAATGCAAAAATTTAAATACCTAGAAAGTGTTCAAACAGAAAACGGAAAGTGATTCGAAGTCATTTTAGCATGGCGAAAGACGTATTCCAGAAGCTGAGTAGAGTATTAAGAGACAGGAACATTTTGAGAGAAACAAATAATAGATTACTGGATTGCTATATGATGTCGGTTCTTCAATATGGCAGTGAGTGCTGGACAATTTTATCGAAGATGAAGGAAAGATTTTAAGCAATTGAAATGTGGTTCTATAGAAGTATGTTGCAGATATCGTGACTCGAGCATGTAAGCAATGATGAAATTTTGGAAATGGTGGAAACGAAATGAAAATTAATACAGAGCATCAGGAAGAGACAGCTAAAGTTTCCTGGAACATGCAATGAGGAAGGAGGGCTTAGAGAACCTGATACTAACAGGCCAGATAGAGGGAAAAGGAGACAAGGGAAAGGAATGGATAACATATTTGAAGGACCTAATCAGGTGGATGATGGAACGAGGTTTTCATGGTGCAACAGGAGAAAGCGTGCTAAAAGCCACCATGGACAGGGTGACGTGGAAGGCCATGATCCCCCATGTTCTGAAAAGATAAGGCACATAGAAGAAAAAGAAGAATGCGAAAAACAAGGGTTGTACAGATTGTCAGTTTTGAAGTTTAGCACCATTGAAAACGCTTGTAAACTTTAGCAATTTACTGATGTAAAATAGACCTGTCATATTTAAGCAGACGTTATCTCAACTGTTATAAATGTTTGCTCGATAAAACATCAGCAAGGAGACATGTATGCACATTAACAATAAATTATGGCCTGATGTTTATTGTACAAAATCTTGCAAGCAGTTAACAGTAATTTCAATTTTGTTAATGTTGTGGAGTAAATAAGTCACTTCCGATAACATAAATGAACTAAGCAAGACGCCTTAAAAAGAACTCAAAAATAGTTCAGCGGGAGGGTTCTGCGAGAGTACTGATAGACTGTTTAATAGAGTACCGTATGAGTCAGTCGTGAGATAATATTATGACTGTGAGTACCAAATTATAACAGTGGTGACGAGGAATCGATACTTATACAGAGTAGGAAAAAATTTTTGTTGTGACGCACATAAGAGCAGTGACGACGAGAAATTAGAACTACGGTGGCTTATTTTTCTTTATCTTTTTTTTTTTTTTTTTTTTGCTGTAAGTACCGGGAAAAAAGATATTCTTAGATGTTGAAAAATTATAGTCTCAAGTGATAAAAATACAAAAAATAGAAACAGCATAAGCAATACTTGTTGGATACCAAAAACAGCAACAGAAGTTAATAGGAATAACTCAGAAGAAACGATTTCTTTGCTTCTGATACGGTGTCGAAATTTATAGCTAAATTAACATGCAATTCAGATTATAGATTTACCTATTCTGTTTATTTTAAAAGATGCTGACAAATTTACAGCAACTGGGAAGACGAGATATAAAAAGACTTTTCCCGAAAAAGTTTGCACCAGTAGATCATAGAAAATGCTGTAATTTACCGAGAAAACTAAGAAAAATGAGCTTTGACGAAACGGTAAACATTCTGACTAAAAGTTTTAGCGAGAAAAAGTCCTTTTTCAATACTCATTAGAAGCGTAAGATTTTATTAAATATAATGGACTCGTCAACAAGAGATGTAAAGATTCAAGTTAAACGAACTGACTCCGGATTTGTTTAAAGGGTTAATTTTCGACTGTCAGATATCGGTCTCCGGACCCAGACAGAGCTAAGAAAAATAAAGAAGCATAGCTCTCGATACTGCGTATAAAGTGTGTGTGTGGGGGGGGGGGTAAATTTTAACCTTTGGCCCGAGTGTACGTGCTGGTGTTCCTATATTAAACCCGACCTTTTGGTAAATACTTGTCAAGTTCCGTGTCACTGGGTAGAGTACGACTCAGTTAGAGGTCTGTCTACACAGTGAGACTTTTGGCTGAGAAAATCTAAGTGTCTGATTCTGCGGTTTTGGCAACTGGGTAATTTTTGACACTTGGCCCGAATGTAAGCGCTTAGGTTCGCCACGTTAAACTCGATCTATTCTCATATCCAATCTCAATCTGATAATTTGAGCAAATATCCAGAGTCCCAGTTCATTTCGAAATTGTTTAACCTAAGTGTCTTTCGGCAGAGTTACGACTTAGTTGAATAGAGAATGCAATGTACTCGACCGCGCGGTTGCGGTGTCTGGGTAAATTTTGACACTTGAAAAGTGTGTATGACCACGTTAAGTCTGAACTTGTTTTTTATCCCGTCACTTTTCCTAAATATCCACATTTCCTAGAAAAAGTAAAATTGTCAAACTCTCTTTCGAATAGACTACGGCTCATTTCGTGCTCTGTCTATGGATGTAGATGCGGCTGAACAAATTAGGCAATACAATGTTCCCTATCCCGCATTTGCGAAGACTGGGAAAATTTTGACAGTGTCCCGATTTTACGGGCTCGTATTTCCCAAATCAAATTTGTTTCTTGCCCCCCAGAAGCATGGACCAAGAGAGTCTCCCTAAAAGCAATACACTGCTTCTCTTCGGCCTTACCCTATCTTCCGACTCAAGTTGATTCATGACATTGAGACAACACCTAAATCCACTGCTTCCTAGCAGTGGGTCACTGTGTCAGGCCAGGAAGTTTTTTCCGCTTGAATCCATCTTGGACATATACAAATCAACCATCCGACCGTGCATAGAATACTGTTGTCATATCTCGTCAGGCGCCCCTGCTGTTCATATCTATGTTCTCGACAGTCTCCAAAGAGAATCTGTAATGTAATTGGTCCCGAACTGGCATCTCAACTCCAGTCACTTTCTCACCGGCGTTATGTGGCTTCCCTCTGTCTCTTCTACAAATATTTTTATGGCTTCTGCTCCGATGAACTAAGGTGACTGGTGCCCCTTCCTCAAGAATTTACTCGGGCAACCAGACTGGTAACAAGGTCCCGCCCTTTTACAGTTAAATCAACCAAATGCAGGCGACAGTTCTACTCCATTAGCTTCGTTTCTCGCACTTCCCGCCTGTGGAACTCCCTTCCATATATTTGCTTTTCTGGCGGCTACAAATGTCAATTATCATCTCTTATCTACTTGACTCAAGTCATTTCTACATCATCTGTGTCTCTTGTTCCTTCCCTTTCTGTTTACAACTTTCACTCCTGTGTTCCCATCCTTCGCTTGCCCTTTCTCTGACACCACCTGTAACTGATTCTTTCTCTTCACTCTCCTCATTCCCAACCTCTCTCATGCATCCCCCTGAGCATCAGTGGCGGTATTGCCTTGCTTGGGGTGAAACGATTAAAAAAACTAACATGTCGTCTCAGTATGGAAACTTTTGGTAAATATCCAGAGTTTTGATAGTGTTCTTATAATCTATTTGTTAGAATACTGCTTGCGCCTATCGAGACATAATATTATAACCGTTAGTGCCTTGTTATAGCAGTTAATGAATAACACTGTGCGTTAATTATCTTCGCTCGCATTATGCTTTTTCTCCGTCAAATCCTACATCCACAGGCAGAGTATTAATTTTGCAGAAATTTTAGCGCTGTACAGTTTCTAAAAGCGATAACCTACTAGGATTTATTCCGATTTTCTTAATGCTGGACTTTAAATTCGATAGTATAAACCTCAAACCAATGACTCCAAAAAATTTTGATCATTTGGAAAAATAAACAAAACTTGCTTGGTACTAAAAATAAGAGATAATTAGTATTGATAGAGAAAACACTACGTCAAAAATGTCATACAAATACACGTAGCCCAATATCAGTCGCACGCTTGTGCAATCATTATCATCTCTCAAAAAAGATATGACTGACCAAGCAGAGAATTTTCCCGCTGTAAGTTATCATCCCTTTTCTTCGTAGACTGATTTTGTTCTGCTATTTACCATATTTCGACCTTTGCGCGTTAGTAATAGGCGTGCTCTTAGTATATCGGTTCTGGGCGCGGAGTGAAATCGACGATCCATATTCAAATTTCGTCTTAGTTTACTAAAATATCCTTGAAAATGACATGAATTTGCCTTTCGTAAGCAATGGGTTAATTTTGTTGTAGTTGATTTATTAGCATCTTTCAGTTGCCAATACTATTTGGAAAGTGAAGTTGACTTACTATAGATTTTATTATTAAAGAGTAGCTTATACTAATAGAACCGCGACTTAAAAAGCGTTTTTAGTACTTCCAATATAATGTTTGATAAAAGTAAGATTTTCTGTAGTAGAAATGGTAGCTTGGTAAACTAGAGAATCTGTAAGGCATATATTTTGTTGAGGGCATTCGTTTGGATTACGATAATTGCAAGTAATATTATTATTGTTGCCGTTATTTATAATAGGGTGGGTTTGACTGCGAATTTTGTTAAATTCTTTTAGGACTTTATTGCTATGTTTTTCATAATCATTTTAAGATTATCACTACAGCCTTAACTAAGTTTCAGTGTATTATTATTAAACACTTTATAAAAAGGAATTATTAGTTGGAAAGTGTTTCTGAGTTAGGTTAAGGAATTAATTGCCTTACTTAGTACTAGCCATTTTGTTAAATAATGGGGTGTAGCAAATCATTTTTCTATTTCCGTTATGCTTATATTATATTTTGCTTATAATGTTTAATGTCTTTGCATTTATAGCCGCTGTTTTAAGGGAAATATTGTAATATTTATTTTTAAATTTACTTAACAATATATATATACGACCCTGTATGGAACCACATTTTACTGCCTGATGATGGTGCATTGAACACCGAAACTTGGTAGCTTTTGAGTTGCAGCATGCTATTATTATAACAATAATGTGTGTGTGTGTGTGTGTGTGTGTGTGTGTGTGTGTGTGTGTGTGTGTGTGTGTGTGTGTGTAATTTGTTTACAAACCTGTAGATGATTTTTGTAGTTTTCTGTCAGTACTTACTGTTAACATTTTTTCGTCTGCATATCTTGCGATCCATAAATCCTAATACTGTCAGAAATGCATCCCTGTAGACGTTGAATAAATTTCGGGAGAAGACTAATCCTTGTCTTACATTATTTTCTAGTTTGTATTTCTGCTGAACTTATTTTCTACCCGTATGCAGGCGGTTAGCTGCCAGTATAGGTCGTTCATTAACCTAATATTTTCCCAAACATATCAATGTTGCTGATCAGTTCCAACAGATCTTTATGGTGTACTTTATCAAACGCCTTTGCGTAAAAATTTTCCGTTACACCCAATGGTGTGTAGGGCAGCGTTTTTGCTTTTTCTTTAACAAACTTTTTTTTTATGGGACAAGAAGGTGATTTTCTAAGCGTAACTTAGACGTGACGCACGACCGAAAGTAGAGGGGACACAGTAAAAACCGAACTCACGAATCAGTTGTAATGATTCTAGCGAAAGGAGCTTGCTAATCATTACACCACGCCGAGGTGCACCTTTGCGTAATGTGGACTGTTAACATGACTTATGTAAATAACCTCTCCTTTAACTGCCATGCATAATGTGTGTCAACTTGTTGAGTTCGTATGACTATCGCTGAAAATATTCTTCAGTTTTTTGTTCTCGTGAGAACAACAATGAATTGAATTTGTGGACTATCCTTCTTCGGTAGTTGCCATGCATGATTGCTGTAAACTTTTTAAGCGAGTATGACCGTCGGTGACAAATTTGTAGATTGTTTTTCGTTTTTGTGAGAACAATTATTTGAATTTGCTGACTTTTGTTTTAACGTCGTTGCATGGTGTACATAAATTCATACATGATTAAGATTTTCGGGTAGCATTTCATGCCGTGGGTAATAAGTCAGAATGTTTAAAGAATTAAACTGTTTGTTCTGGATTTTGAGGAACTGGATTTTGTATTAAATCAAAATGAAAAAGAAAAGTTTTACCCATACAAGATTTAACCTTGAAAGATTAAATTTAGATGTAAAAGTATGTGGTAAAAAAAATATTTTTACCTGCAGGTCTCACAAATAAAAATATTTGCGCTTTTCCTAATGACATCGCAGATGTGCTTATTCTTGCTTGCTTTTTTTTCTTTTTACGATTTACTTAGCAGTTGTTTTTATTATTATTATTATTATGTCATTTTTCATCATGATTCGATTTCTGCTATGGTCGCATTACCTACCTAGTCTGCGGAAAGACGTAAGACAGTTCCTGGTGTGTTGCTATGGCTCCATTTCATGTTTTTTCTATCGCACATAACATCCCTAGCGTTACATAGACAAAGTTCTCCTTAGTTTGTGGGCTGTACATAAAAAGAAAATTTTTGTATATTTCTTAAGCTGTAGTTTCCAGGGATTCTTTCAATTTTTTGTTTTGTTCCATTTTTTATCATTTCAAGTGCACCTATTATCACTGGTAAGATTCTTGTTTACATTTTTTTTCTAATTAAATTTCCAGATTTTGACAGTTTTTCGAATTCCTTTGTTGCTATGTAACAATTCGCTGGAGAAGCCATACGAATTAATAGGCAAGTTTTGTCTTTTTGGTTTTTAACAATAATGTCCGGCCTATTTGCTTTAATATTCTTGTCTATGTAGATGGTGTAATATCAAAGAATGGTGACATTTTTTATTTTTGTAAGCGGTGCTGGGTGATGTTCATACTAGTGTTTGTTTACATGTTTTCCACAGTGTTGGCACATTGTCCAATGTAAATATTGGCCCGATTTATCGTGACGATTTTTATATTCATTTGGGGCAAGTACAGAATAATCTGAGATCAGATGGTCTGTTGTTTCTTGGTGCACATCACAGAACCTGCATTGTGGATCCACATTATTATGTATAATATATGCCTGAAAGTTCCTAGTAAAAAGACGTTCGTCATGCGATCCAAGAATAAAGGCTTCAGTTTCAGACTTTAAATTATTATTATTATTATGTCATTTTTCATCATATTTCGATTTCTGCTTTGGTCTCACTACCAACCAAGTCTGCGGGGAGACCTAAGGCAGGTAGTGGCGTGTTGTTATGGCTCCATTTCATGTTTTTCTATCTTCCCTATCATCCCCAGCATTACATAGATAAAGTTTTCCTTAGTGTGTGGGCTGTACTTAATAAGACAATTTTTTGTATATCTTTTAAGCTGGGGTTTCCAGGGATTCTTTCTTTCTGTGTTGATTTGTTCCATTTTTTATCATTCCAAGTGCACCTACTATCACTGGCACAACTCTTGTTTTCAATTTCCACATTTTTTCTATTTCAATTTCCAGTTCTTTATATTTTGACAGTTTTTCAAATTCCTTGATTGCTATGTTACAATCCGCTGGACAAGCCATATCAATTAATAGGCAAGTTTTCTCCTTCTGGTTTTTAACAATAATGTCTGGCCCGTTTGCTTCAATTTTTCTGTCTGTGTAGATGGTGTAATCCCATAGAATGGTTACATCTTTTATTTCTGTAACCGGTGCTGGATGATGTTCATACCAGTGTTTGTTTACAGCTTTTCTATGATGTTTACACATTGTCCAATGTAAATATTGCCCAACTCTATCGTGGCGATTTTTATATTCGTTTGGGGCAAGCACAGAACAGCCTGAGATTAGGTGGTCTATTGTTTCTTGGTGTTTATCACAAAACCTGCATTTTGGATCCATATTATTATGCATAATATTTGCCTGAAAGTTTCTCGTGAAAAGACTTTGGTCTTGTGCTGCAAGTATAAATCCTTCAGTTTCAGACTTTAATCCAGATGCACGTAACCATCGATGAGTATTAACTTTATCAACATTGGATTTATTGGCACGTCCTGGATATTGGCCATGCAGAGGTTTGTCTTGCCAGCGCTGTTTCATCTTTTCAAGAGCTTTATCTTTGGCTTTCATTTTCATATTTTTTGCCGCAATAGTTGGTTCTTGGTTTCTGTTTTGCTTTTCTACAGAATTTACTAACTGTAAATCTTGTTTGAATTTACTGCCTTCTTTTATTATTGAATATTTTTTCTTTCTTTCTTCATGTTGCCTTACTAATTGTAACATCCAATCCTTTGTTGTTTCTATGTATGTTAGTAAGCCAATAGTTGTTGTCTTGTATGACAATTCCAGCTGAATAAGACCTCTACCACCTTCTTTACGGGGTATGTATAGACGATCTACATCAGCCTTTGGATGATGCATCTTATGCTAAGAAAGAAGCTTTCTTGTTTTAGCATCCAATCGCCTGATGTCGTTTAGAGTCCAGTTTAAGATGTTAAAGCTATATTGGACAACTGGGATTGCAAGGCTATTAATGGCCATAAATCTGTTCTGTGAATTTAATTCAGTTTTTAATATCATTCGTAGCCTTCTATAGTACTCTTTACGCACTATTTCTTTCATTTTTTTATTATTATTATTATTATTATTATTCCTGCGCCTTTATTTTTTATGCCTACCGTCATTTCAATTGATTTTCGTGTTTTCGATCTAATGTTACCATCGGGGAGAACCTCACGGACAAACCTCACGGACAAAAGTACTGATGATAATGAATAATCACAACTTTCCCCTTCTCAATTTTCATTGGACAAGTTTTATTTTTCTAGCTTGGTCACGATTTTTACAACTTTTTTATTCTTATTGTTTTTGAGATTAATGTCGCATATTTTTAGGGACCAGTTCAAAATATTTAGCAAGAGATGTAGAGATGTTTCTGTTAAAGTTTGTTTGTTTGTTTTTAATTTAAGTATTTCTTGGTGTTTTCCTGCTATTTACCATTGTAGAACAACTAAACTTCTCTAAAACACAAATTTGTTTTTATTTGACTTTTTTATTTTTACATTCTTAATTATTATTATAATGATTATTTCGATTTCTGCTCTGGTAACATTACCGGTCTGCAAGTACTTGTGTTTTGTTATGGCTACATTTCAGGATTTGTTTTTCTAACTCCCATAACACCACGTGCGTTACATGAACAAAGTTTAGCTTAGAGTGTGAGCTGTACTTATCAAGACATTTTATATATATATCTTAAGATGGGATTGCCAGGGATTGCTTGGATGTGTTGTTGTATTTCTCTTTTATAATTCCATGCTCCTGAACTTTCCCCTGTCCTCTCTAAAATGTTTAACTACTGCCTTTTGCTTCCTGCTTTCATGCATATTGGAAATTCTCTTCAGTCGTTCCTGTCTTTAAGAATTGTGGTGAACCCTCGGACCCATCCAACTATCGCCCTATCAGTCTTCTACCGATATTCGGGAAAGTATTCGAGGCTATAATCAATGCTGAAATAGTTCATCATCTCACCGCCCATAAACTGTTCTCTGACAGGCAATATGGATTCCGCTTTGACAGGTCCACGGCCGACCTGCTAACAACCGTAACGGAGTACATGCTACAGGCCCTTGATGAGTCCGACGAGGCTTGCGCGGTTGCTCTGGACATCTCCAAGTCTTTCGACAGGGTTTGGCACTCTGGTCTCCTATGCAAACTACGCGGTTATGGTATTACCGGTCGCCTGCTTGACCTAGTCCAATCTTTCTTAAATAACCGCAAAATGAAGGTCGTTCTGAATGGGCGTGCGTCTTCGTCATACAGCACGAATGCTGGTGTCCCACAGGGCTCTATCCTGGGCCCGACGCTCTTCCTTATTTTCATCAACGACCTCCCAGATGAGATCAAGTCCCAAGTAGGCATCTACGCAGATGACACTACAATATACTCCCGCTCCAGTAAGAAACCTGTCGTGGCGGACAGACATAATCTCGCTGCTGACCTTGAGCGGGATCTACACTCTGTGGTGAACTGGGGCAAGAAGTGGCTTGTCAACTTCAATTCATCTAAGACCAAGCTGTTGACTGTCAACCATTACAGGCAACCTCTTCTGCCTCCCATAAGCATGGACCAAGTGATTCTACCTGAGAGTAATACACTACGCCTCCTCGGATTTACCCTGTCCTCAGACCTCAAATGGAACCACTATATTGAATCCATAGCAAAATCTACTGCTAAGAAGATTGGGTCACTATGTCGATCCAGGATGTTTTTTCCACCTGAATCCATCCTGCATATATACAAGTCAACCATCCGTCCGTGCATGGAGTACTGCTGCCATTTATGGTCAGGTGCCCCTGCCGTTTTCCTCAGTGTCCTTGACAAGCTCCAGGGGAGAGTCTGTAATGTGATAGGTACTGATCTGGCGACTCGACTGCAGCCACTTCCCCATCGTCGAAATGTGGACTCCCTCTGTCTCTTCTATAAATACTTTCATGGCTTCTGCTCGGATGAGCTTAAGTCATTGATGCCTCCTCAACAGGAGTTTACCCGTGCAACCAGACTGGCAACTGGGTCCCACCCATTCACAGTCAGGTTAGCCAAATGCAGACGACAATTCTACTCCTGCAGCTTCCTCTCTCGCACTTCCTGCCTGTGGAACTCACTCCCGTATTCTTGCTTTCCTGACAGCTACAACCTCCAGAAATTTAAATGCAAAGTCAATACTCATCTACTAACCACTGGCCTCTAGCTCTCTCCCCTCCCCTGTATAACCTTCCCTTTCTCTCCACCTATGTATCTGTCATCTCACCTGCTTTCTCAGCTTTCTATTGTTCCTTTCTAACTAGTTTGTACTCCTCACTCTTTTCTAATTAATCTTTTTACATTTATGTAACCCCCTGCACATCAGTGGCGTTTCCGCCTTGCTCGAGGTGGAATGATTTAAAAAAAAAAAAGAAAAAAAAAGCGCACCTAACATGACTGTTACTATTCATGTTTTCAATTTCCAAATTTTTTTCTATTTCAATTTCCAGGTTTTTATTTTTTCCATAGTTTTTCAGATTCCTTGGTTGCTATGTGACAGTCTACTGGGCAAGTCATATCAGTTAGTAGGCAAGATTTCTTTTCGTTTTTTAACAAAATTTATCCGGTCTATTTACTTCAATCTTTCTGTCTGTAAAAAGGGTGTAAGTACATAAATTGCGATTGAAGTATTAATCTATTTAGTTTTTTTTTCCAATTGTTTCTTTATTATTATTATTATTATTATTATTGTTGTTGTTGTTGTTGTTGTTGTTGTCGTCGTCGTTAGTGTTGCTGTTGTTGCTTATACTTACCGAGTTTTCATAATTATTTTTCTTCACACATTGTGTTTAAACAAGAATACCAACGGATATTAATGGCTGACTTACACGTGATATCAAATGCCATGTCTCTTCATTCAAGCTCTCCCCTAAGTATTCTAGTATTTTTTTACGAAAATGCCGCTTCATGGTTGATCACAATTCTTATTATTATTATAAGTATTCATTATAAATCGATTTCTGCTATAGTCGCATTACCTACCAGTTCTGCAGGAACACCTATAACAGGTCGTGGTGTATTTAAGGCTCCATTTCATGCTTTTTCATATTGTTGTATATCGACAAACAACAAACACGCATATATATAAAAATATAAGTTATATTTTTATTAATGACGATGAACCGTGTAGCATAGGGGACAGAGAATTGAGAGATCGCGCCTCTAATGGGTTGACGGGAGTGTCGTCGTATCTGTTGTGTCTCTCTCTCTCTACTGCTACTCTGGTCTGGCGAATCCGTGCGCCGAGGTCTTTTTATAATCTCCAGAACCGGGACTTCTTCTTCCGGTTTTGCCTCGCCCACGCACGCCCACATAATTCTCAGAGACACCTGTTCTGTTTGCCTCTGTAGCCATTTCCGCTACTGCCGGAAATAAGGTCAAACAAACATCCGTTCCTTTCAACGCCCGGAAACGCCCCCGCTTGCATCAGCCTTCCTCGGGTGGGGCCAGATTGTTATATTACACTCCTCGCCCTCCCATTTTCCAAAATGTTCACCTAAGAACATTTTAAGCGCAACACCCTCACACTCCTCCCCATGCAACACAAGCCCGACAATTGTATAAAACATGTGCACGCCAAAACAACAAAACATGTGCATGCCGCAACAAAAAAAAACAACAAAAAAATATATAGGGGAGCCTACATCGGCAACCCAACAATGTTCGTGTCCATCGTGAAAATTGTTCTACCAGCTCGATGTTTCATTGTTCCTTTTTTTTTTTTTTTTTTTTTTAATATCCATTTTCACAGAATTGGGCAAAGTTCTTAAAAATGTTCATTTTCTTTCTCGACTCTGTCCATAAGCGTAGACGCCTCAATGCATAACCACATGATTATAGGCGGTAACCGCGCCCCAGTTTCTAAACTGACATCGAGTATATGACCCTTGACCAACACCATGCGTGTTTCTGCTCGAGTTTATTGTTACACATGTAACTTCATTTAATTTAATTTAATTTCAAACATACTATGTTTGAACACAGAAAAATGGCCATTATCCGCAGTACATATCATTCATAGTCTGACCGAGAAATATTCAATAGAAAATGAAGAAAATTACCCTGATTCCAACGTTAATCCGCATGCAACTTACTTGTGGAGGATTAGAGGTTTCATCTATATTAATTTAGTCTAAAAAAATAGACCTGTGACTCGTAGTTCCTTAGTTTGTACAATGTTTTCCATTCCCTGAACTACTTCCTCTGGATTCGAATCCAAGCATATCTGATTTGTTGACATCTCTCTGTTTAACGCAGAGACATTTGAGTGTTGAACACCCGTTGACCCCGGAGTACTATTCACAACGGATAACTCCCTTTCCTTTCCCGAAGCACTGTTGCTTCTTTCACACTTAAAAATCCGCTTCCTAGCTATTATTCCAAGGATTATCATAACGCCGACCACGCCAGCAATGACCCCTATCGTCAACCTCCTCGGGAGTTCCTCACATCCTTCACTAAATCTCTCCATATCTATCTGTTCCAAGGTATTTACTAGTTTGCGGATAGGAATCTCCTCCATATCGCGCAATTCTACCGGCATGGTGTCCACTGAAAAATTGGGAAATTTCTGCGTAATTGGGGACCAAACCACTGAACCAGAGACGAATAATTTACTTTATGCTTTAGATACTATTAATAATTTTCCACGTTTCTATCTTTCTTTTTGTTCCGATCAACTGTGGAATCTACAGGTCTATTCCGTGTCAATATAAAGTTTTCAGAAATTAATATATCTTCAAAAGATATTTCCCAAGTCACATGAATGAAAATTCACAAACATAGAAATGTAAATCATTTTGTAGTGTACAGTCATTGAAAAGAAATCAAAAAAAAAAAGAAAAGAAAACCTAACACTGCACAAACCAAAGAAAACATTGTTATCAACAAGTTAATCCAATTATCCACTTTAAAGAGTAGAAGAAACTTCCTTTACATGATTTTACATTTCACTTACTCAATAAAAGTAAGATTAATTAAGCAACATACCAGTAAACTCACTTCACATATATGGTAAAATATTAACAAAAAAAATAAATCATTAACTCAGATGTTTGGTACTTACAGATAGGTAAATATTTATTCCTCCCGTCAATCCCCCTATGCGCTCTCCGCTAGGCGTACTACTCTCTGCATGTAGTCCTGCACCCCCTCCGTTCTACCCTTAATGTGTTCGACACCGAACAATCCATATTTCTCAACTCTAGGGCCAGATCGGCAAAAGCACGCTGTTCCATTTTTTTTCTAACTAGACTTATAAACACGAGCAGAAAACACACACACTATCAAATCAAAGAGTCACCTACCTTGGCTGATGTCTATAGTCGTGCGGCTGCTATATATTTTCGTCTTCTTTTTTCTTTCTATCTGGTAGTTTTAAGTCCGTTGAATTTTCAATCGTCGCCGTGGCAACCAGCTCGCATCTAACTGTTTTGTTGTCCCAAAACAGCAAGTCACTAGGCACCAATTATTTTAGTCTGTTGTATATCGACAAACAACAAACACGCATGTATATAAAAATATAAGTTATATTTTTATTAATGACGATGAACCGTGTAGCATAGGGGACAGAGAATTGAGAGAGCGCGCCTCTAATGGGTTGACGGGAGTGTCGTCATATCTGTTGTGTCTCTCTCTCTCTACTGCTACTCTGGTCTGGCGAATCCGTGCGCCGAGGTCTTTTTATAATCTCCAGAACCGGGACTTTTTCTTCCGGTTTTGCCTCGCCCACGCACGCCTACATAATTCTCAGAGACACCTGTTCTGTTTGCCTCTGTAGCCATTTCCGCTACTGCCGGAAATAAGGTCAAACAAACATCCGTTCTTTTCAACGACCGGAAACGCCCCCGCTTGCATCAGCCTTCCTCGGGTGGGGCCAGATTGTTATATTACAATATCTCCCCTAACATCTCTAGCGCTACATAGACAAAGTTCTCCTTAGTAAGTAGGCTGTACTTAACAAGACAAATTTTTGTATATCTCTTAAACTGGGGTTTCCATGGATTCTTACAATTTTTTTTTTTTTATCATTCCAATCCACTATCACTGGTACGATATTTGTTTTCAATTTCCACATTTTTTCTAATTTATTTTCCAGTTTTGACAGTTTTTCGAATTCCTTGGTTACTATGTTACAATCCGCTGGACAAGCCATATTAAGCAAGTTTGTTTTTCTTTTTGGTTTTTAACAATAATGTCCGGCCTATTTGCTTCAATTTTTCTGTCTGTATAGATGGTGTAATCCCATAGAATGGTGACATCTTATATTTCTGTAACCGGTACTGGTTGATGTTCATACCAGTGTTTGTTTATTATTATTATTATGTCATTTTTCATCATATTTCGATTTCTGCTTTGGTCTCACTACCAACCAAGTCTGCGAGGAGACCTAAGGCAGGTAGTGGCGTGTTGTTATGGCTCCATTTCATGTTTTTCTATCTTCCCTATCATCCTCAGCATTACATAGATAAAGTTTTCCTTAGTGTGTGGGCTGTACTTAATAAGACAATTTTTTGTATATTTCTTAAGCTGGGGTTTCCAGGGATTCTTTCAATGTGTTGTTTTGTTCCATTTTTTATCATTCCAAGTGCACCTACTATCACTGGCACAACTCTTGTTTTCAATTTCCACATTTTTTCTATTTCAATTTCCAGGTCTTTATATTTTGACAGTTTTTCAAATTCCTTGATTGCTATGTTACAATCCGCTGGACAAGCCATATCAATTAATAGACAAGTTTTCTCCTTCTGGTTTTTAACAATAATGTCTGGCCTGTTTGATTCAGTTTTTCTGTCTGTGTAGATGGTGTAATCCCATAGAATGGTTACATCTTTTATTTCTGTAACCGGTGCTGGATGATGTTCATACCAGTGTTTGTTTACAGCTTTTCTATGATGTTTACACATTGTCCAATGTAAATATTGCCCAACTCTATCGTGGCGATTTTTATATTCGTTTGGGGCAAGCACAGAACAGCCTGAGATTAGGTGGTCTATTGTTTCTTGGTGTTTATCACAAAACCTGCATTTTGGATCCATATTATTATGCATAATATTTACCTGAAAGTTTGGTCTTGTGCTGCAAGAATAAATCCTTCAGTTTCAGACTTTAATCCAGATGCACGTAACCATCGATGAGTATTAACTTTGTCAACATTGGATTTATTGGCACGTACTGGATATTGGCCATGCAGAGGTTTGTCTTGCCAGCGCTGTTTCATCTTTTCAAGAGCTTTATCTTTGGCTTTCATTTTCATATTTTTGCCGCAATAGTTGGTTCTTGGTTTCTGTTTTGCTTTTCTACAGAATCTACTAACTGTAAATCTTGTTTGTATTTACTGCCTTCTTTTATTATTGAATATTTTTTCTTTCTTTCTTCATGTTGCCTTACTAATTGTATCATCCAATCCTTTGTTGTTTCTATGTATGTTAGTAAGCCAATAGTTGTTGTCTTGAATGACAATTCCAGCTGAATAAGACCCCTTCCACCTTCTTTACGGGGTATGTATAGACGGTCTACATCAGCCTTTGGATGATGCATCTTATGCTTAGAAAGAAGCTTTCTTGTTTTAGCATCCATTCGCCTGATGTCGTTTAGAGTTCAGTTTAAGATGTTAAAGCTATATTGGACAACTGGGATTGCAAGGCTATTCATGGCCATAACTCTGTTCTGTGAATTTAATTCAGTTTTTAATATCATTCGTAGCCTTCTATATTACTCTTTACGCACTATTTCTTTCATTTTTTTATGGTGAATGTTTTCGCTCTCATTTACACCTAGGTATTTATAAGCTTCTTCTGGTTTCAATTCTTTTATTGTTACAGCAGGGTCTTGGCTAATTGAGGATGTTTCTTGTATTGATCCACGTAAAACTGTAGCTTTAGCACATTTATTCAAATTAAATTTCATTCCAATGTCTTCGCTGAAGCATTTTACAGTTTGCAGAAGACCTTCCAGCTCATTATCATTCTTAGCATATAACTTTAAGTCATCCATGTAAAATAGATGGCTTATTTTCTTTTGGCCTATTTTATAACCACATTCTGTCTTATTAAGTTGATTGGTTAGTGCTATTAATGATATGCAGAATAGTAAGGGAGATAAAGAATCACCTTGAAATATACCTCTTTTGATGTTTATTTCATCAGACTTATAGGTTCCATTTATATGATTGAGGTAAAGGGTTGTTTTCCATATAGACATGCACTGTTTGATGAAATTGATGATGACGGGCGATATCTTGTATATATTTAAAGTCTTTAAAATCCAGTAATGTGGCACACTATCGAATGCTTTTCGGTAGTCTATCCAGGCAGTACTAAGATTTTTCTTTGTACTGTAGCAGTTTTCCAGGATCATTTTGTTAATTAGCAATTGGTCTTTACAACCATAACAGCCACGTTTGCACCCTTTTTGTTCAAGCGGTATCATGTCATTTCTTTCTAAGAATAAATATGTCTGTTTTGTTAAAATAGATGTTAGTAGTTTATATGTTGTCGGAAGACATGTAATTGGTCTGTAGTTTTTCGGGTTGTTTGTGTCACCATTCTTGGGTAGAAGAAATGTAATTCCTTTTGTCATCCATGCAGGAATTTTAGTGGGATCGTCAACCATTTCTTGGAGTTCTTTGGCTATTTTTTTATGTGCTGCATTTAAATAATATAGCCAAAAGTTAGGAATTTTATCTATACCTGGGGATTTCCAATTGTGTGCTTTTTTTTAGTGCAAATTTAACATCATCTTCTGTAATTCCAGACCATGTCTGTTCGAGTTTATTTTTCATTCGTTCTATCTCCTGCGTAATCCAATGTACTTCCTTGCTAAGTTCTTTAGGGCAAGCCCATATCTTTTCCCAGAACTGTGTGACTTCTTCCATTCTGGGGGGTACTGTCACTTCAATTCTTTTTTTACCTATTTCCCTGTAAAATCTCTTTGTATCAGTCTGAAAGATCTTGTTTTGTCTGTAAAATCTTGCTCTTTTTTCATAGCGTCTTATTCTTTGAGCCTTCAGTTGGATTTTTTGCTTTATTTTTTCTTTATTTGATAAGACGTCATTTTCTTTCCTGATGTTATATTTTTTTTCGGCTCTTCTTCTTTTCCTAGTTCTTACATTTATTCCTCTACTCAGTTCATCCAGTACTGACAGTTCACTTCTTAGTTGTTCGATTTCTTTTTCGATTTTTCTTTTCCAAGGTGGATCTTCACGTCTGCGTGACTGCCTTGTTTTTATTTTGATATTTAATTTTTTTGTTGCTGCTGTTGCTGATGCATATATTACTTCGTTAAGATTTGTATGAGGGTCTTCATCCAGTATTGATTTCAGTGCTGCATTGTACAATTTAATAGTTCGGAGGTTTTGTTTTGTTGGTTGGAATTTTGGGAGCTGTTCACGTTCCTCCATTGTAATACTTTGTATTTGACTTAGCTTGTTTTTTATTTCTATCTTGGCTTCCTGTATATTGTTCTTATTTTCCGTCAAATAATTACCTTCGATGTGTTCTGAACTCATTTTATTTTTGTCTTTTAACTGACTCAGACTCAGATCACACCTTTCCAGCACTTTTAAACTTACATCATTATCTTCGCAGTGATTTGCGTGTTTCACGGTTTCTACATTATGACCTGTGATTTGTTTGATGTTATTACTTTTTATTTCTGGTTCCGGTTCCTTTTCATATTTTGTTGATTCGACTCTTCTTGTTACAATTCTTTTAATTTCGTGAATTTCAGCCTCTGTCAGTCGGTTATTACGAATAATGTACCTACGTACATTGGCCAATTTATTTTCGTCAATATACTTTTTATTTGCTTGACCAACTTTTTCACGCCAAATGTCATATGTTTGGCGAGTCATGTTTTTTTGAGGTTTGAGTAACGCTTCATGAAATGCAGTCATAACGACTTTGTACTCCTCACGAGACCATTTTATTTTTTCTTTCTTTAAATATACGGTTGTAGATCTAGCTGGTGAATTTTCAGGACCATCATTAGGATTATCCTGGTTGTGGGGACCTGAAGATACATTCTTTGTGTAGGAGTTTGTTCCTATGGCAGATTTTTCGACCTCAGGTAGGTTCTCTCCTGAAGGACGGGCTCCCTGTTTATCCACTGGAAGAGCCATACTGGACTTTTTATTTCTATTTGTATTTTTCATGTTTTTCCCACGAGTGACGCACGGGTCCAAAAGTCCACCCAAAGTTGCCCGGCACGTTGGGTAACGGTCTTTTACAAACAGGGTCCCGAAGCCTGTAGGGAATCGTTTGTGACCTCATAACGCAGTAGCCATTCACTCCTCGGCACGATTAACACCTTGAGTTGCGGGTTGTTGTTCGGAGTTTTCCTTCTCCTAAATGGGCTGCCAAGAAACATCTGACATATACGCGATTGGAATTCAAGGAGAAAGACGGCTCAACGAAACAAAACATCAATATTACTAGAGTAGTTTGTTTAAAAAAAAAAAAAAATTTTATAATATCTAAAGCAAAAAAAATCCTGTTTATATTAAAACAAAATGTCATATTGAGAAAAATTATTATTATTATTATTATTATTATTAATTTGATATTCTCTCTATTACATATTTTGTCCGAGTGATGATAATGATATCTTGGTGATGATGCCCAATTAGTATTATTAATATTATTGATAATAGTGGTATTAATGTAAGTAGCAGTAGTAGTAGTAGTAGTAGAAGCCGTTGGTATTACCATATTGAGCCTGTTAATATTTAGTTTAAATACTTTGTCAACTTCTCAAATATTAGCTAATTCACATTTCTATTCTCTTAGACCATGTCTCTCAGAGTTACCACAGCGTCTGCTTTATTTATAAGTACATATACAAAGGTTGCCATTTTGAAAGTATAGAAAGAATCATGGTAATTTATTTATTTTCTTTAAAATAAATCTGACTGGTTAGGTCTGTGAATAAATGTTCAGCAAAAAATCGGTTTTAATTTTCATATTGTGTAGTCAGTCTCTAGTTATTTTTGTTATTTTTATTTATTTATTTATTGTTTTTTCTTATTTTGGTGAAAACATTCAAACAGCAAATTCTCTCATCTCAATGGCATTTTCAAATTTTTTTTCTGAATCATTATTTTATTGTTGTATGTGCGTGGGTGGTGCACTGGATGACATACCGGAACGAGAAATCGAAGAGCTGAGTTCGAATTCCAGTTGAATTCGGTGCATTAGGAAAGGTATTAATCCGCAATGGGGAAGGTATAAATGTTAAATATTAGGTCAGATTGGGTTCTAACACTCTACTCAATAAATCCAGGGCCTAACTAATAAAACAACCACTTTTACCCCGAATTTGGCTTTATTCATCAACATAGTCTCTTTCTAGGGTGATGCACTGATACCAACGCTTCTCTAACAATAGGTTGGAAGCGGAAGCAATTCAAAGTGGAGTTCATGTCGTTTTACCATCGTGACAATCGATTTATGGCACGCTAAAGGATAACCTTTTTATCACCATTTGTGGCAGGTTTTGGCGATTTCTTTCTTTAAACACACCAATAATGAGATATAATATTCGCTATTGAAGGATCTTTTTTCTCAAGGTAATCTATAAAAATAATACTTTGCGCATTCCAAAGTACGGAGGCCAAAACTTGCTGTTGATATTTACGCCTTTGGTCGCTTTGGACGGCTTTTACCTGCTGCTGTACACTCAGCGGATTGCCGATTTAACTCCGGGGTGAAGTAGTGGATTCATGTTTCATCTATTGTCACATATTTACGCAGAAACTCATTCCTGCTTTGAAACAGTTGCAAACAACGCTCTGAATCGTCGACGCGTTGTTGTTTTTAATCGATTGTGAAAAAACGAGCCAACCACTTTGAACACAGCTTTCTCATTGACAAATCTCTATGCCAAATGATGAATACACTGTCTTCTGGTATGTTCCATTCCTCTGCTAACTCACCCACCTTCAAGTTCCGATCGGCCAAAACGAAATTGTTGATTTTTTTTTTTTTTTGGTGTTTTCCGAGACAAATGCTGATTTTCGGCGACCTGAGCGTTCAGCATTGTGTCTGTACGATCGAGTTTAAGGTCAGAATACCACCTCTTAAACGTTGTTTCCGACGGAGCAGTGTCTTAATAACACATCAATCTTATGCTTTACTTGAACAGTATTTTTCCCATCAGAAAACAATGCTTTATCAACACATGATATTCATATTTTTCCATTGTTTTGAAAATTTGCAACAGTAGTTTCACTTACATAATTTCAATTTGTAAATTAATAATCCGATTTTGGTCAAATTTTGTCACCTGCCATTTGAAGTTTAGTAATTCAAAAAAAATTATATAGACTTTTATTAGTAAAGCCATCTATATATCAGGCTAGGGACTTATTGAGTGATGTGTTATAACCTTGGCAACTAGTCTGCTACATAAAGTAATGGCAACCTACTGTGGGAAAGTTTCCTGCCTAGTCAGTCATGTCTCGAAAGATGCATGGTCACTCAAGCGTGTATCACGTATGGTACTTAACTGACTGGATTAAAACACGCATGCGAACACAGTTTATTGCTAAACTCATATTTTTGCAGCTCGGCTCATTTTCCTTATCAACGACATTAACTGTACAACTACCTATTATTATTATTATTATTATTATTGTTGTTGTTGTTGTTGTTGTTGCTGTTATGTCCTATGGCAATATCATGTTGCAACACCGGTCCCCGTATGTTCATCGGATTTAATCAACGTTGAGACTAGTCAGTATCAAGATGGGTGACCGCATTAGAATAACAGGTGCTGTAAATTTATGTGCTGCTGGTATGATAAATAATGGCTCAAAATTTGAATAGGATAGCCGTGTTTGTTAAATTTACTTATGCACATATACCATAGAAAATGGCATGAATCCATTTTCTGCATACCAGCTATGGGTCAATTAGTAAGGCTTGTATCACTAAATCATTATTGTGGAAACAATTCTTACAATCTAAAAATATATTCCACCTTTTTGCCTAATATATATATATATATATATATATATATATATATATATATCCAAGCGAATAAGGAACGAGGAAAAGTTTACAACGTCCAAAATATTAATTTAAAACAGTGCTCGATATATAATATAGAGCTGTGAATATTTATTATAAATTATATTTTTAAACATGTACAGTTTTGTTTTATAGATATCCACTACAAATTGTACATTTTGTTTCGACATAGGACTTACAATGTCTCATCAGGTGGTGTGGAAAGGAATGGAAGGCCTCTTTTTTATATTTGGCATGTTGTGTGTGGGACGATAGCGGGGGTTAGCGATAAGGGAGTAAGTCTTGTAAATTGTCCGTTAGAATTTTGAAGAAAGTGGGGTGGGTAGTAGATATAGTTGATTAATGAAAGTGTCGAGAATTTTGTAGACAGATTTAACATTAGAAGATATCTTTTTATGGCCGCCTGGCTAGCCTTTATTATTTTGGTTTATTAGAGGGGGAGATTAAGGAGGTGTAAAGAGTGGGAAGGAATGGGATTGAAACTATTCTTAATGTTTATTTGTACAACTATATAATATATTTCTTTGTATTTAAACACAGTTTTTATAGTTAATCTAATTTTGTATATTTAACTTTAATTCTGAATTTAGGAAATCACTTTGTGTAAGGTTAGTTCTTTAATGTGTCTGCAGTTTACTGTGATTTCATGCCTCTGGTTTAAAGTTTGTCGCTATTCATGTATTTAATGATTTCAATTTTTTCTTGAAGACAAAGGAAACATGGTTCTTTTATTGATTTAGCTGTTCTTGCTTGTTTGAGGATTTTTCATTTAACTTTAGGTGTTTTATTTTCGTTTTTTAACTTCCAAACGTGTTTGGAAAGAGACGTCATGTTTTGTTTTTCTTTGTTATTGAAGGATCAGAGGTAGTTGTAAAAGCGCCTTTTAAATACGTTTATGGTATTTCCGATATACATTTTTTTCATCTTTGGGGTTCTCCATGGATGAAATTGAACACATATATATTAAGGATTTTGTTAAACATTTATTAAGAATGGGACATTTGGTTTGGGTTTCTACAATTACAAAGTTTGTTATTATGGGGCAGACTGGTATTAGTGTTGGAGTTATTTTTGTTGTGTGGTTTTAATATTTTACTGTTATGTAATTTAATTATTTTATCTAGATTGTTGGAGCAGCTATAGCTTAGTTTTATTGTATTCCTATTGAATATTTTGCTCAGGGGGTTATTTTTTGGGAAAATGCTTATCTATTAGTTTAAGAAATTTATGTCCCAGCTTAAAGTTAACTAACTAATTAAAAGGAGGGTCTTTATGATGCAATGGATATCGACTCAGAACCGAGTTAGAATTCTAGTTGAATTCCTTGTATTCACTTACGCACAAATACCCATGAGAAAGGTATTAATCCGACTCTTCCTTCCAGTTATGAGTCAAATAATAGGACAGATTGGGTTCTATAGCCTTGGTCGGCAACTAGTCTACCGCAGAAAGCAATGGCAACCTACTGCGGGATAATCTTCTGCCCAGTCAATCATCTCTCTTTCGAGACATGATCGCCCAAAGCGTGTATCACGTATGGCACTCTACTGAATACCATATGATTTTCTTGTTTCTATTTTTTTTTCTTTCTGAGCTCTTAAATTTTTCCACAAAGTTAATATTGGATGATTGATATCCACTGTCTTTAAGAATTTTATCGTAAATTATTTTGTATTTTTCAAATATTTCTTTATTTTAGGATTGTGTGTTAATGCGACGTTCTGCTGATGATGGGATATGCTTGATAATGGATGGTGGGTGATTAGAATTGGGGTTTATATAGATTGGGTTAGAATTATTTTTCATGTAAGGTTTGAAAGTGTTCGATAGTAAGTCTAATGGTATGTCTAGGAAGTCAACTTGCCTGATATTAGGGTTAATTACTACGTTAAGACCAAAAGATTTAAAGACTTTATTAATTATTTTTCTAGTTTTAACACACATAAGGCACGTAAAAAGCAAGCATAGAGAGACATACTTGTATATAGACAAGCTTATATATCGTGAATATATTTTAATATTATTTTTTAAAATAATATCTGTTCGTGCATAGGTTTGTTAGCGTGAGAACCGGTGAGTTTTTATTTGCTATGATAATGAGAAATATAATCTTTGCGAAAGAAACGTCTGGCATTTTAAACAATAACAGTTTTATTTCAGATTCAGTTTTAATATCGCGAATAAACATGACAATATTTTTTTCTGTCCTATTTGAAAACCATATTTTTTTATATGATTATCGCGTTTTATTATTGGCAATTTTTATAAATATTTTTTCACTTTACAGTCCCGAATTTATTTTTATAACAAAACAAACACTCTAACCTTTTACAATATGAACTGAGCTATTTTGCACCGTTTGGAATGTTTTTGTCTTAATCACTGTTAACCACCATCTTATATTACGTGTTGAAAATATTTTACCTCAAATGATAAATATAAGTTACTGTTTGCTTCTTTAAAAGTTTTATTAACTGATGTTGTTTGGAATGTTATGAAATTTTACTAAAATCAAATGATAAAAGTAACATTTTTCATAATTTGTTTTTGTTCTCTCTCTCTCTCTCTTTCTCTATCTATCTATCTATCTCTATCTCTCTCTTTCTTTCTCTCATTTGCAAGAAAATGTTCAATATTGTATATGTATACATGTGCGGGTGAGTGTGTGAGCATGTGTATACGTGTATATTTTTTGTGGTATTCTGTGTGTATGTGTTCCTGTGTGTAAGTTGTCGTTTTCTCCCCATAATGTCTCGACTGCAGACGACTTTCTGATTTTGCTAATGTTTCAAAAATATCATGAAGACGCACGACTCGAAGTGGCTGGCCAAAGCTGACGTTTGCAGGAAATAAGTTCTCACAAGTTGTTGCTAAAGTGTGGATTGTGACGAATGTAATTATTGCCAACTTCCAATAAACAAGGTGAACGTTCGAAAGGAAAGGAAAAAAAAGACTAAAACAAAAATAACAGCCTACTGTAGTAACAACAACGAAGACAATAGCCACAATGATAACGACCCTGATTAATAAGAGTGACTGATAATTCATACAAATTCTAACAAAAGAAATGTTTTTACAATCGCCGATACTAAAGAAGGCAATTAAAAATAAAAACTATATATCATTTTTTTGTTCAGATTTGTTATTATCATTTTAGAGTAGTTATATTATTGGATAATAATTTCTTGATAAATTGAATATTATAAAAATATTTTTGAATAAGTCCCAATAAGAATCACTATAACTATTATAAAAAATATATCTATATTTTATTAATAATAATTATTGTTATTATTATCAATAATATTATTATTATTAATAGTAGTTTTAGTACTATCATTGCTATTGATATTAATATTAATACTACTATAAAATTAGTGAACAACTGTCAAAAAATTGTCATGCATTGAATTTTCCTCATAACAGACAAAAACACATAGATAGATAGATAGATAGATAGATAGATAGGAAGAGACTGGCATAGATAGATAGATAGATAGATAGATAGATAGATAGATAGATAGATAGATAGAGATAGGGATAGATAGATAGGATAGATAGATAGATAGATAGATAGATAGATAGATAGATAGATAGATAGATAGAACGTTATTTATCTCACATTAGTCCTTCGTTGGATTTTTAGTGTATTTTATCATAATACTCATGATTGTTTTACGAGCACATACCCTGACTCTTAAAGAAAATGGCAAGGATTAGAAAAAAATGAATTGGCCTCCAACAAAACTGATTAATAGCTGTAGAAAATATGAGCATTATGATAAAAAGCAACTCAAATTAAATGAAAAGAAAAAATCTCTAAAACTAATACAGAAATTTCTTTAAAATTCTTTAACAGCTTATGATGATAATGCATAAAGTAAATTGTCTCATTATTATAATTATTTTGTCATTTTTCATCATAATTTCATTTCTGCCATGGTCGTACTACCTACCAAGTATGCAGGAAGACCGAAGACAGGTTGTGCTGTGTTGTTATGTTTTTCTATCACCCTTAACATCTCTAGCATTACATAGAAAAAGTTCTCCTGAGTGTGTTGGCAGTACTTAATAAGACAATTTTTTGTAAGCTGGGATTTCCAGGGATTCTGTCAATGTGTTGTTTTGTTCCATTTTTTATCATTCCAAGTGCACCTACTATCACTGGCACAACTCTTGTTTTCAATTTCCACATTTTTTCTATTTCAATTTCCAGGTCTTTATATTTTGACAGTTTTTCAAATTCCTTGATTGCTATGTTACAATCCGCTGGACAAGCCATTATTATTATTATTATTATTATTATTATTATTATTATTATTATTATTTCCTGCTGTCGCACATTTTATTCCGGGTACCAAATATGATATTTTAGTAGAAATATGAAATCTATGATCACACATATTTTACACGCATAAAGCTCTTCTTGTCATATGAGCTGCACTTGTGAGCACAATTTTGTTATTTCTTTAAGACATGGCCTACCAGGAATCATTTCACTGAGTCTATCGGAAATCTTTCCAGTCGATCAACGACAACTTGAATTATTGATTTCCACATGTGACACATTTTTTTACTTTCACCTCAAGATCCTTGTATTTTGATATTTTTTGAAAATCTTCAAAAATAGATTACAATTTGCACAGATTGCCATGTCAATAAGAAAGAACATGCTGTTCTTGTTGTCTTTGATCACGATGTCTGGGCGATTAGCTTTTATTGTTCTATATCTGTGTATTTTTATATCCCATAAAAATGTTAGATATCCTTTCTCTGTAACCAGGTTTACGTGATGTTCAGATAAGTTTCTTGCAGTTTCTTACCGTAAAAGTTGTTTATTTTCCTGTGAAGTTATTGGCCTACTCTATCATGTCAATTTTAATATTCAATGATTGCTAACAATGTATTACGTAACTAATGATTATTAATATAAACGCCTTAAGGCAAAGGTATTGTATTTGGTCACATTTGCTTGTCTTTGTGTTTGTTGTTGTTGTTGTTGTTGTTCATTCTCTCTCTCTCTCTCTCTCTCTCTCTCTCTCTCTCTCTCTCTCTCTCTCTGGTTAAGATATCTCATTATCCACTGGATGGATTTGAATAAAACTTTCAGGGATCAATTGGCTCATGACTGGCACAAAGTGATTTTGTCTTTGATTCAGTGTGGGATAAAGTTTCTGTGTTATTTTTCTGGTTTTATTAATAAAATTTAATTTTACATTTCAAATGCCAAATACTAAATTTTACCTCCAGAAAATCATTTTTAATCCTGAATTACTTCGCATTTCCTTTAAGTATGCATTTCATTTTGAGAGCTGTCGAGTTCAATACGGTTATTTTTTATCATTTTAATATTAATTTTTGACTAATCGCTGAGAAGATGCCGGTATTGCCTTGGCGAAAGTTTGTGGTCCTTGACTGTTCATTATTATTATTATTATTATTATGTCATTTTTCATCATATTTCGATTTCTGCTTTGGTCTCAAGACCAACCAAGTCTGCGGGGAGACCTAAGGCAGGTAGTGGCGTGTTGTTATGGCTCCATTTCATGTTTTTCTATCTTCCCTATCATCCTCAGCATTACACAGATAAAGTTTTCCTTAGTGTGTGGGCTGTACTTAATAAGACAATTTTTTGTATGTCTCTTAAGCTGGGGTTTCCAGGGATTCTTTCAATGTGTTGTTTTGTTCCATTTTTTATCATTCCAAGTGCACCTACTATCACTGGCACAACTCTTGTTTTCAATTTCCACATTTTTTCTATTTCAATTTCCAGGTCTTTATATTTTGACAGTTTTTCAAATTCCTTGATTGCTATGTTACAATCCGCTGGACAAGCCATATCAATTAATAGACAAGTTTTCTCCTTCTGGTTTTTAACAATAATGTCTGGCCTGTTTGCTTCAATTTTTCTGTCTGTGTAGATGGTGTAATCCCATAGAATGGTTACATCTTCTATTTCTGTAACCGGTGCTGGATGATGTTCATACCAGTGTTTGTTTACAGCTTTTCCATAATGTTTGCACATTGCCCAATGTAAATATTGCCCAACTCTATCGTGGCGATTTTTATATTCGTTTGGGGCAAGCACAGGACAGACTGAGATTAGGTGGTCTATTGTTTCTTGGTGTTTATCACAAAACCTGCATCATTTTGGATCCATATTATTATGCATAATATTTGCCTGAAAGTTTCTCGTGAAAAGACTTTGGTCTTGTGCTGCAAGTATAAATCCTTCAGTTTCAGACTTTAATCCAGATGCACGTAACCATCGATGAGTATTAACTTTGTCAACATTGGATTTATTGGCACGTACTGGATATTGGCCATGCAGAGGTTTGTCTTGCCAGCGCTGTTTCATCTTTTCAAGAGCTTTATCTTTGGCTTTCATTTTCATATTTTTTGCCGCAATAGTTGGTTCTTGGCTTCTGTTTTGCTTTTCTACAGAATCTACTAACTGTAAATCTTGTTTGTATTATTATTCGTGTATTTCTATGGTAACTCTAAATGACTTGAGGTTATCTCCAAAGAATGAGGGATAGCACGACGTTCAAGTCCCCAGCACTTCTTTAATATCCTCATTGGGACCAGCAACTTCATGATATATATAGTCTTAAAGATTAGTCAGATTACCATCCTATTCAATTTCAGTTTCATTTTTTTTCATACAATTATAAGTGTACATATTCTTCTATTCCAAGCTTTGCCTTTTCATTCCTATCTCTGCTCCTGGGCAAGTTTCTGTTTTTGTCTCTTTTTTTCACCTTCTATCAAGGGTCAAATTTGTTAAGCCGTAACCACATTCAAACAGGTTCTTTTCTTTCAGGAATGCAAAATCTAATGTTCATATTTAGTTGGGATAGTTTAAGTGTCGAAATCATAAAGTATTTTGAGATTTTAAAAAAATTTCAGCATTGTCTATTTTCAGTGCTGGTGCATTACTTTCCTTTACTTATTTGCACAGTTCCCTGTGTATGAATGTCTATCCAGTAGCGTAGTATTTTGTAGTTTTGTGTGGTAGACATATTAGGTTTAATTATTTTTTATGAAAATGGGAACAAAAACGACGCTTCCATATAGAATTAGAAAGAGACATTGGAATTTCAAAAACCCGTGATGAGGAAAGAGGGACTAAATAATGTGGCGCTCACGGGAAACACTGAAAGCAAAGAGGAGTGACGCTGAAGCGCAAATATACGAAGGCTTACGGCCATATCATATTAAAACACCGGTTCCTGTACGATCACCGAAGTTAAATAATCTCGAGCCTGCTCAGTACCTAGATGAATGACCGTTTCGGAATACCAGGTGCTGTAAACATGGATGTGCAGATGAGGCAATGGATAAAAACTTCCCGCTGTGTTTGGTATATTCATATATGTGCAAACCATAATTATCTCAATTACAGTCTAAAATATTTCTGGCTTTAAATAACCTGCAAAGGGTCGCTAAACTGTAAAAAATACAAATCAATCAAAAGTTAATAAATATACGATGTCGAGTATACTCATCATGACCCTCACAGTATGGCGACTGGTCAACATTAAAGCGATTCAACATTGCAATCCATAAACCTGGTTCGCTTATGAAGTCGGCCATTGAAGAAGTTCACAAGTATCAAGATGTAACTTTGAAACCGCCTAGCTTGCCTATTTTTTCAAAATTAAAAAAATTCTAGCCATGATGCTTCTGTACTACTTAAATATGGTACGAACATCCCAGCTAAATGTACGCGATCTGGTGAGATATCTTTATAGAAGCAGGAATAACTTTGTAGGTGGAACCCATTTAGGAATACCTTTATTTCAGATAACCCAGTCCACTCTGACGGTCTCTGATTGCGTATGTTCACATGCATCTGGATATAACTCACAGTTTATTTTAATGCTTCATTCATCAAACTTAAAAACAAAAACTTTCCACACCTGACCGTGAAGCTCTCCATCACTCTCGCTCATTGACAGATATACTCAGTGATTCAGCACTTAAGAAACATGTTTAAAGTTAGAAAATTGACAAGCAAATATTTGGTAATTAACAGGATATTTTCTGTTGCTAAATTTACTTCATTAAAACAGAACATATACATATTAACAACTCGGATTAACTGAGATCCAAATCTATAAGAACCTGAAGACGGCTGTAAGTACTCGTGTCACAGTCGAAAATATTTGTCTTAATTCTGGTTATTTATAATTATTGTTATAGCACATTATTACAAGGATTTGTTTCTTCTGAAAATGCAACTGTTCTTTCTTTAGTTATTAATAGTAAAGATGTCCCTTACATATTAAAATATTCTGTGGGTCGATACAAACTCTTATTCGGGTTTTAACGTAGTGCTGCCCAAAATTAAGTGAACCCAAAAGATGATGTTAAAATGTCTCACTTTTTCAAATTATTCAAGAAATCTTAATTAAATTATATATTATTTTTAAAAACTTATTTAAAACTACAACCAATTTCAAACACTTTTTCAAGCTGAATAAAAATATTCATAAAAACAAAATTTTAAAATATACAGCTGTGAATTCTGACATTTAATATTTCGTGACCCCACTTTTTGAAGTCCCGCGGTCGACCAGTTATTTTCTATAATTTTTAACTGGTTGTTGAGAGTTGAGAGCGTCATTATTTTTACCATTCTTCTTGGCAAAACTCCCACAATTGCAAGATAAATATTTTGAATAGGCCATTCCAAGTTTGTAATTTCTTTTATTTATTTTTATTTTTATTTTTCTTGAAGTTGTTCTTTCGTAGATTTGCTTTAATGCTTCGGATCATGGTCCACTTAGAAGATCCCACACTTATCAAAATCCAGTTTTTGAACCGAGGAAAAGTGATTTTTATTCAAATTTACTTTATATCTTTACGAGTCCGTTGTGCTGTCAATGCGTACTATTTTGCTCGTTCCAGTTACAGCAAAGCAATCCCAAATCATAATGCTGCCACTACCATGTTTAAATGTTGGCACCAAAATCTTCTCTTCAAAAGTCGTATTAGAAGCTCGCCAGACATACTACTAATAGTTCCTAACAACAAATGTTCTCATTCAACCATAAAACCTTATTTCCAAAACGTTTCTAGCTTACCTATATGATCTTTGGCATAGTTGAGCCAAGCTTGTTTGTGATTTTTCATAATCAGTGGGTTTGTTCTATGTATTCTGCTACGAACACTGGCATCGTTTAGATTTTGTTGCATTGTGCACGTAGACATAAGGATTCCCACATTGGCCAGGAAGCCTTGAAGAACCACAGAGGTCAAAACAGGATTCGCTTGTGCTTGCCGAACTAGACGTCTACGTGCGCTTGAAGATATTTTTCCATTTCTTGATTACGATGCCGTCATATCAAAGACTTTCCTTTCATTAAACATATGTTGCACTGTGGAGACGTGCACTTCATATCTTTCTATTAGCTTTTTGTAAATTTCGCCATCATTGTAGACATCAACTATGCGATTTTTAAAGCTGCAGGAAGTTCTTTTGGTCTCTAATTGCACCAATTTTTATACACAATAAGTTATACTAAGTGACTGCAATAATAACGTCTTAGCAAAAAAATAAACAAGTGTCATTTTGATATTTACTCGTGCGCAAAAATTATTTGCACTCTCAACAATGTAAAACAAAAATACAGAGTGTAAATATATTTTACTTACTTTTGCACATCTTAATTAACAATTTTATTAGAGCTTGATAATTTTTTCAAATTGGTTGTAATTAGTTTAATAAATGTTTTTTTTTAATTAATATAGTTTAATTAAGAGTTGTTTATTAATTGGAAAAAGAGATTTTTTTTAATATTATATTAGGGTTCCTCTTATTTTTTAGCATCATTGTATATAGGAATCTATACAAAAATATTATAAAACGAAGGTGAGAGTTAAAGCCAGGAAAAGAAAAATAGTTATTTACCAAAGACAGGAGGATAAAAAAATATAGCAATCAATAATGGCTAACCGGTTATCACTCCTCGCTCTTTAGAACCAATAAATGTATGCTCACTAATTATTAGTATATTTCAGAAATTTGTACTCTGTAGATGAGGTCCATAACGTCTTTATTTTTTTCTCTTCTATTTGTTTTTTTTTTCTGTCTTCTTCTTCTACTTAGTATTATTATTAGGATCAGCAGCACCTATTACATTTTGATTTGTTATTCTCTATTTTGGGTGGTGCTTGAGCCTTGTACAGGGTGAACACTATGGTAAATAAGTAGTAGCATCATGATTCCTAGTGTAATTATTATCGTTATAATCATTTTATTGTTCCGATAGGTTATTTCTCTAATTATTATCATAAATGTCATTACAATTCTATTGATCATTACATATTTACTATCATCATCATCATTATTATTACTATTAATGTTGTAGTTTTAATTCTTAACATCATCAACATAAATGAGTCATGACATCATCACCATTATCACTAACAACATTAGTTACATTGTTAGTATATCTATTAACACACAACTTAGCATTTGTACGTTAGGCATTAATTATGTTGGTTTTCTTAAGCGCTTCAGATGCTGTGAAATTTATGTTCTATGTTTAGAGGTGAAAATATGAGCTCGTTGTATAAACAGTTTCAAAAGTTCTCGCAGTAAAAAGCCCATAGATACACAAGAGCCTACCGACACACACGCAAAAGCGCGTAGACTCGCATAAATGCGTGCACTGAGGAACACACAGACACAAACTTCCCGATCGAACTCGCACACGAAAAGCTGGCAACTATAAAATTCCTACAACTCTTGTCAGCTACTTTCTTCATTTACATGACTTCCCGGAAAACCCACCGCCAATAAGCGAAACAAATCCTTTCAAACCCTAACAATAATTTATCATCGGCCAGGAAATAAAGTATTTTTTTTTATTTTTGCTTCGGTAAATAATAAAAGCAACTGCGATATCAATAGGAAAATAAAATTCAACAATTG
>JBBBDQ010000872.1:11082500-11095000 GCA_037127315.1 Ascarosepion bandense
TATATATATAGGAGAAGGAAAACTCCGAACAACAACCCGCAACTCAAGGTGTCGAGGAGTGAATGGCTACTGCGTTATGAGGTCATAAACGATCCCCTACAGTCTTTGGGACCCTGTTTGTAAAAGACCCTTACCCAACGTAGCGGGCAAATTTGAGTGGACTTTTGAACCCGTGCATCACTCGTGGGAATATGAGAAATACAAATAAAAATAACAAGTCCAGTATGGCTCTTCCAGTGGATAAACAGGGAGCCCGTCCTTCAGGTGGAAACCTACATGAGGTCGAAAAAACTGCCATAGGAACAAACTCCTACACAAAGAATGAACCTTCACGTCCCCACAACCAGGATAATCCTAATGATTGCACTGAAAATTCTCGAGCTATATCTATAATCGTATATTTAAAGAAAGAAAAAATAAAATAGTCACGTGAGGAGTACAAAATCGTTATGACTGCATTTCATGAAACGTTACTCAAACCTCAAAAACATCATATGACATTTAGCGAGAAAGGGTTGGACAAACAAATAGAAAGTACATTGACGAAAATAAATTAGCCAATGTACGAAGATACATCATGTGAAATAACCGATTGATAGAGGCTGAAATTAATGAGATAAAAAAATTGCAACCAGAATAGACGAATCAACAAAATATGAAACGGAACCGGAATCAGAAATAAAAAGTAGTAACATCAAACAAGCCACAGATCATAATGTAGAAACCGTGATACACGCAAAGGATGCGAGTCAGAAAGATAGGAGATGGCAAGTGACCTTACATTTAAATTCTTGGAGATTGTAGCTCTCAGGGAACAAGTATACGAATGGGAATTCCACAGACGGGAAGTGCAAGAAATGAAGCTGATGGAGTAGAAGTTGTGGTTAGATTTTATTGGTTCAACTATAAAAGGGTGGGACTTAATTGCTATTCAAGTAGCTCGAGTAAATTTATGCAGAGGGGTCAACAGGGAGCTAAGTTCGTCGGAGCAATAGCCGTGAAAATATTTGTGGAAGAGACAGAGGTAAGCCACATTACACCAGTGAAAAAGTGACTGCAGTTGAACCACGAAGTTGCGATCGATCACATTGAAGATTCTCCGTTGGATTTTCTCAAGAACTCCGAGGTGAATAGTAGGGGCACCCGACCAGATGTGGCAGCAGTATTTTAAAGACCTTTAAAAAAAACTATCAAAATACAATGATCTTGAAGTGGAAATCTCAAAAAACGTGGCAAGTGAAGACATCAATAATTTTAGTTGTCGTTTGAGCATTCGGTTTGATTTGAAAAAACTTCAGTAGACTCATGTAAAGAAATCCTTGGTATCCCATGCTTTAACTAATGCAAAAAGATTTATCACAATACAATCCACAAATTACGAAGCGATTTATCTGTGTAAAATGTGTGATCTAAGTGATTCTTTGTTTGTTTCAATTTGTTTTGTTTTGTTTTGTTGTTTTTGATTTTGTTTTCAACAAAATTGTCAGTAAAACGCATTTCTTACCTTAGGTCCTTGGTTTGGAACCGGAATGAACTATGTATTCAACAGAAATCAAAGGAAATAATTAAAGAATATTGTTTTGGCACAGACAGAATACTTTTATATGCATGAACGATTGATTGACTGCTGCTATATCTGGTCTGCTGCTCCTGGTGTTTATCTCGAGGATCTTGATAAAATCCTAAGAAAGATTTGCAATTTAATCGATTGTGACCTCTTGCAGTCAGTTTCTCTCCGATGTGACGAGTTTTTTTTTTTTAATAAATATTGTTATGGTAACTTCTCTGACGAGCTTCTATCCCTAACACTCTAATTGCATGAATTCATGCATGTAACTTGATTGGCGTCTAGGTCCCACCCTTTTACCATAAAAAATTCAAATGTTAAATCCACTTCTACTTTATCACTTTCTTTTTTTTTTACTTCTCGCCTGTAGAACTCCCTTCATTATAGCTGCTTCTGATAGCTGCAATTTCCAAAACATTACATCCCATCCACCTTTTATTTTTCTTCAGGCATCTACTATACCCAGCTTTCTCTCTTACTGTAAACCCCTACGCACCAGTGGCGGTCCTGTCTTGCTTGGAGTGAAATGATTGTAAAAAAAATCCTATAAATTAGTCGAACGGAGCTGAAAAAATATAATCTTAATAATCTATTTAATTAGCTTTTCTTAAAACAATACTGAATTATTCAAAGAAGCGAAAAAATATTAAATTTGCTGAATTATCATTATTATTATTATAGAATGCGAATATTATTCAGATGATTCTCTAATGGTCATCTCTGATTATATCTTATTTAAATATTATATAATTTTGCTCTCAATTCTCGTAGAGATTATAATCTTCATCCAAGAATTATCGTTGGGAAAACAAGTTTGCACAAAACTGCAGCATTTTCTTTAATCAAAGCAAATAAAATGAAATAGAACAAGACACGTGCCCGTTGTAAATTGTCAGTTTTTTTTTTAATTCTTTTCTTTGTGGCTTTTCTCTTTTTTCTTTTTCTTTTTTTATCTCTTTAATTGAGTGGGGATTACAGAAAAAGATTAAGGATAATCCTTTATGGATAAGAGATTGAAAAATAAGGCGAGAAAAAAAATAGTGTTTTGAATCACGAGTAAATTTATTTGAAAAATCAGATTTAGAAATATCAAATAATACAAATAAAAAAGTTCAAAATAAGGTAAGATGGCGAAGCACAAAACTTTGTGTAATGTTTAAACTAGCAAGGTTACAAAACGATATTTTTTTAAATGCCTTGTTTTTTTAATTGTTATTTTTTGTTTTTTTACAAGAGGTAGGCGAACATGACTCTTCAGGGATCTCTTTTCTTTATTACCTGCGAGTTATCAGGCATTCTTGGTTAAGATAGTGGGGTATTTTTCTATATTTTTGAGACGAGATATTGCGCGCTAATTTTTACCACATGGCCCAGTGAATAAAAGCGTTGGTTAGATCAAATGACTTGACCCAAAGTGTTGTGAGTTCAATAGCTCGCTACAGCGGTGATTAATAAAATCTTAGAGAGTTGAGTTAAAGCAAATTACCTAAGAAATCCGTAAATGTCATGACTCATGGAAAGAGAACAATCTACCCTAGTGATTGAAATAAAGAGTGCGGTTCGAAAATACAATCATCTGAAGAAGGGTGGAGCGTACAACGGCTGAAACGTCGTGAATATTGTAATAAAGATTAGGACGACAATCCGAGTAATGTAAATGAGATAGTGGTGTATTTCCCATTGCCTTCTTCACGGTTTGGAATCCAATGTGTTCCTTATCTTAGACAGCGTGTCACCCAGGATGAAACAACGTAACCCCCTACACCATGTTATTTAAATAAAAGAAAGAAGAGACAAGTACAGGTCACTCTTAAGAGTTTGGGCGTGAAAGTGAATGCAAGAAACTATTTCAGAATTTGAATATGTCTCACTGATAACATTTTCAGCGTTCATATGACGTTACGACATTACAAAATGATATCACTGTTTTTTGTTCTGTTTTGTTTTGTTTTGTTTTTGTTTTTTTTTGTTTTTTTATTGTTTTTTCATAAGAAAACATTAATCTACCGCAAGCAGGTTAAAAAATTAACCTTAAAATAGATTAATTTTGCATTAGAAACCAATACTATTAACATTATTATTCCAAGGAGTGAGAGAGCAATACACCAAAAAAGTGGTACCGGAGTATAAATGTACGAAGTCCAGTATACTCATCATGATACAAAAACTGATAATTGTATACTGTTGGGACGCCCGCGCCTATTCGGCTATAATGGACTATTCTATTACTATGTAAAGTAACGGTGGCATCTACGTAGGAGGAGTGTGCCGAGCAGCCGATCGACAAGTCAGTCGTAGACTTCCGGTGACGACCCGGAAGTACCCATTGCTCATACTACGTCTTACGACGGTTGAGACGATTAACCCTTATTCTTGTATTGGATACTAATAACCTTTGTAAATACTATTTTCACGGAATACAACAATTAACCTATTCCTGTTGTTCAGTTATTTATTCTTACTCACGACATAACATATATCAAGTTAATCCACAATATGGTGACATGTATTGATACAGAAAAACGAAAACATCAGTGCACAGTTTTGCAGATGGGGCCCAGTGAAAAGTAACTTCTGGACAAGTAAACCAGTTTTCTTAATGGACTATGACTTTGGGTGTTATCAAGTATTTAGCCATGACTCCAAATTGATTTTTCTGCTTAAAAGACCTCTACTAGCCACTGATGCTCTCCAGACCACTAATCACGTTCATGAACAACGATACACAGCGTACCATAATGCGACCATAGCAGAAGTTGAATTATGATGAAAACCTCTAGGAGTAGATAGGTTTGCTTATCGTCCGGTTCACACCCTCACAGGTCTTTTGAACAGGAGTAGAGGACTGTCTTTTGTTTCTTTTTAGGATTGTGTTTCTGGTTATCTGACACTGACAACAGCCCTTGGTAGAGCTTTTTCAACAATAAATAAAAGTTCATTTATTGTTAGGACTTTATTTTTAAGCAATATGGCAAATTCTACACGCAAAACGCTCACTTTTGAAGAAAAAACTCATTATCGTTATCAAGAAAAAAAGTCAATTTTAGAAATTTATGATATTGTTCATGAGTCTAATAGTGTCGATCAGCGTGTAATTAGCAGGCATAAAACCGATAAAACGTTAGATGCAAAACTAAAAACCAGCAGGCCTCTAAAAACACCACAAAGAGAAGATCGAAGAACTGTTAGAATATCTAACAAAAAACATTTCGAAGCTGCTACATCAATTGCCCGTAAATTTAATGAACAGACAGATAATAAGATCTGAAGAAAACGGTTGCTCCCAGGTTAAAAAATGCAGGATTGCATGCCCGTATTTCAGCTTCGAAGCCTCTCATTTCAAAGCGAAACCAAAGGGCACACTTGGAGTATGCAAGAGAACATGTTTGGACTGGCGCACAATGTGATACAGTTCATTTCAGTGACGAGTCCAAGTTTACTATATTTGATTCTGAGGGCAAAACTTACGTACGCCGTAGAACAGGTGAAAGACTGTCTTCTCAATGTGTCAAGAAAATTGTTAAGTTTGGTGGCGGCAGTGTGATTTTGTGGGGAATGATTTCATCTCCGGGTCTTTGCCTTATCATTCCTGTACATGGCAATATCAATGCTGAGATTTACAAAAGGTTTTTTCAGCAGCATGTGGTACCAAGATTATCTTCATGATTCTCCTATTTTCATGCAGGACAATGCACCTTGCCACAAGCCTCAGAAGGTTATGGCTTTATTTAAAGAAGAAGCAATCGCCCTAATGAAGTGGCCAGCCCGGAGCCCCGACCTGAATCCAATAGAAAATGTTTGAAGGATAATTAGAGAAAGGCTCAGAAAAGAAACCCGAAAACCCAGGATCACCTATGAGAATTATTGAAAGATGAATGGGAGGGAATTACTGCTGATATTCATTGAAGTCATTAAAAATAAGGAGATGTTTACGAAATATAAAAGTTTGTTGATATTTTGTTTACAATCAAGTATTAACAAGATCGTTCCTTAACTTATGTCCAGTAGCTTATTTCTTTTGTTCCATTTAATCTTTATTAAAAAAAAAACAAACTATAATGTAAATTTTTGGAATTTTGTATAATATTTATGCATTACACCCTAATCTTTATTCAGTCAAAATTTCATTGCTAATCATGTATTACTTTTTCTTGCTGCAGTTCCTTATATTATGGCCGGTACTTTATATATATATTTGTTAAACATTATCACAACTCAGCGCTATATATATATATATATATATATATATATATATATATAATGTTGAGTTGTGATAATGTTTAACAATAAGATTAGTGTTTTTCAATATATTTACTGATAAAAGTTTTTTTCCGAGCAGTTTTTTATCGTAAATTACTCGATATCTGAATAGAGACAGAGCGTTGATAGTCTTGAGGCAAATAACTTTTCACTTTAACTGAGCAGGTTCATGCTAACTTCGAGGTTTCGTGTGGACACCGTTATCATGTCATCATTCGTCAGGGCTGGGTTATATATATATATATATATATTGAAAAATCTTTCAGACTTAACCTGTAACGAAGCCAATATTGATAAATGTAAAAGACAACAGGAAGACTGTATTAGTTGCCAATGCGTTTCATCCAATGTTTTTTCCTTTTTTTAGTTTTGAAAAAGTCCACATTGGATGAAACGCGTTAGAAACTAATACAATTTTCCTATTGTCTTTTATATATATATATATATATATATATATATATGTGTGTGTGTGTGGGGGGGGTGAGAGAGAGAGAGAGAGAGAGTGGAATGAATAAAAATAAAGGTAGGAAACGTGTCTCAATTCAACAAGTTTCACTTTTATTAAAGCTTTTTCAGAGATCAGGTTAAAGATGAGGAATTTAAAATTTTTAATTTTTATATTTTTTTACAAAGGGACAGTATACTGGAAAGTTGTTTAGGATTTGATTCTTATTTGTCAGATATGTGTCACGTGTAATAAAGCAATAAACTTTTATCTTAGATGTAAGTGTATGCATGTATAAGAACGCTTGTCTGATTACATGTGTATGTGCATAATAATACGCATGTCAAGTGTATTAAAACGATGAACGATTTTTAAATATATGTGTGAGAAATCTTGAATAGTAGAGTGTATAAATGCTTATCTTTGTCGGTAAACGTATATGATAAAGTGCTTGTAGTCGCGTCTGTCTGTTAAAATTGTAGCGAAGAAGCTATAGAATCTATTCATGTGGTCAATCCAAAAAAGTAATTTGTATGAGTCTAAAATATAATTTATATCAGTCCAGAATGTAAATTATATGAAAGTAATATGTTTTTTTGCGGTTGGAATCTTTCAATGAATTTATTTATATTTAATATTTTTAAGTATTATTTAGAACATTATTTATTATTATTTAATTATTAAAATATTATATATGCGTATATTTTAAAATATGCACATAGCAAATTCAATCTAAGTTACATGAGAGTGCTGATAACTTCTCGGCTCGGTCAATAAACCCTTGCCTCCCAAATTTCTGATGTTTCTTATTTTGTCTCACTTTTGGAGAATTGAATTGACCAGATAACATTTTAGCCTTTGGGGATATATTGCTACTGAGACTGCGACGTATCGTACCGCCATTGACAACGAAAGCTGATCTAATAAATCTCATTTCCTGGATAAGGCGAATAAGCAACATGAAAGTCTTTTAAAAAAATAGCAGAAAGAACACTTCAAATTAGAATCAGGAAAAGTCAGCTGAAATTAATTGGACTCATAACGAGGAACGATGGTTTGCAAAACTTAACACTCACGGTGTATACTGAAGGCAAGAGAGACTGGAGACGGTCTCAAGCTATTTACCTGACGAACTTGTGGGAATTGTTACTATTTCAAGTAAATTTCATGTAATTTTGGTAAATATATCTGCCAAAATGAGATGTTGGGCTATTTTCAGTTTTGCGTAATTTAGACGGCAATATATCCATCGCACTCTCTATAGGGACCTCCACAGTTTCGCGATCCCTAAGTATTAAAATTAATTTTTAAAAATGAAAATACTTTCTTGAATCTTTGATTTTAATTTTAATTTTAATCTGTTAGATTAAATTTAATATTTCCAATAAAATTTGCTGCATTTCAAAACTCATTTAAATTGACTGGAAATAGTTTTCGTTTCGCCATTTTAGACACCTTTCGTCAGAATGGAATTTCCAGTAAAAAAAAAGTCTTCCAAAAAGAAAATATAGTTTTTGATATTTTCTTTGAAGAATATCAGCTGACTTAATGTTTAATATGATTCGAAACAAAGACTACTTTAAGAGGAACGTAACACTAGCACCATTTTTATATATTCTTTAAAAATACTCAGTAAACTTAACGGGAGTCAAAGCAAAGGGAGATAACTGTTAGGAGCCGCAAGGGATATGAAGTTGTGGCAATCATGGTCGTCTATGTTCTGAAGAAAGTGACACATAAAAGATGAAGAATCCTCGGAGAGCGCATCATTATTGCGTCATTGCAACATAGAAATGTTGATTAGTAAGCAGGATATCTACTATCAGAAATTGGGAAATAGGACCATCTGACAGTTTAGTGAATTACATTCTGAAAGTCGTGTAATGTGTTTTATAGGCTGAAGTCAAGTATTTACGTATTGAAAATTCATTGGTGAAATTCCGAATTCAGTGAAAGTTTTTATTTAAATAAGTCCTACTCAAGAACCGCTGGGATTATTAGTGGATAGTCAGATCATATTCAGATTCCGGTATTTCATAAGTCACTTTTCTTGTACGCCCAATAAACAAAGATTTTTTCATACTATATTCTGAGTCAGGTGTTAAAAATGGGTTAATTATTTTTGTTTAGAGGCATATCAACACCCCAATGAATTATTTAAAGTCAAACCCTAAATAATGTGTACGTAATTTAATCCTTTCAGCTACAGATAATTTTTGAATAGTTTTTATACGTTCTGAAAAAAAGGTATACTTTTTAATATATATTTTGTATTTGTCTATATTTCTGAGATGAGGTAGTATTTACAGTATTTACATTATACTATTGTCCTCATCTATGTTGCCATTTGTACGACTTTTCGGCCGTTGTACGCTCCAGCCTTCTTCAGGTGCTAGGAATTTTGAACCGAACCCTTTATTACAATCACTGGGGTATATCATTCACAATCCTTGCGTAGTAATTTCTCTTTTGGAAGTCAGGATTAGAGGGAGATAACTCATGACTTCCAAAAGAGACATTACTACGCAAGGATGTAGAATGATATACCCAAGTGATTGTAATAAATGGTTCGGTTCGAAATTCCTAACACCTGAAGAAGGCCGGCGCGTACAACGACCGAAACGTCGTGCAAATGTCAACAAAGATGAGGATGATAGTCAGAATAAGGTAAAAACGGTATATATTTTGTACTGTTAGTAACTTTACCATATAAATGTACATAAAAATGTATGTAAATTGGACAAAAGAATTTGTAGCAAAATGATAATAAATGCAACACTAAAAAAAATATAACATTCTTTTTTTATGTTGCATTTATTATAATTTTGCTACAATTCATTTCATTCAGTTTATTATAAAAATGATTGTTGATTATTGTTTTAAATGTTCACTATTTGCCCATGGCCTAGACCCTAACAGGTGCTACCACCCCGGGGCAGAGTGGACGTGGGAACAACAGCAATGAAGAGAGGTTCCATGCTCCTCAAAACTTTCAATCTCCCGATCAGAGGACTTGCTGCTGGATGTAGATTATCGTCATACCAAGGACGCGGTTGTAATATCTCTTTGGATACACCCTACTAAACACTGCCTTGTCAAAGATAACTAGTTTGAAGAATGCAGTCGAGATATGAAGACAAATTGGAAGCTAGCTTTGTAATTAAGTTTTATGTTAAACTTGGCTACAGAAACATATGAAATGCTCCAGAGTGCTTACGCATTAACTTGTATGTGCCGAGTATCTGTTATTCACTGACACAAGAGGTCCAAGGACGTTAGAGAGGATGAGAGACGTAGGATGAAAAAGTACGTCAGAACAACAGAGCTGGTTAAGATAATTTGTTATATTCTGTATGAAGACGGTCTTATGTCTATAACGATAATAATAATGCGGTTTGGAGTTGATACGATAACTGTATACATAATTATTCCTGCAGATCTAAACATGCGCGAAATCTGTGTTTCCAGATTGCACAGTGACGGACAAAAGAAAAGACTTGTTGATGGCAGCAGTGAGATGGTTGGGCTCATTACCTCCAATCCAGGAATATTTGATTCTCTGGTGAACTGTGACGATAGCTGGATCTACAGTAACAATCTAGTGACCAAGAGACAGAATGCACAATTGAAGCATCCTGGCTCGCCTACAACCAGAAAGTTGACGCAAAGCAAGTCCACCAGGAAGGTCATGACAATCTCCTTTTTCGAGGGCAATGAAAGAGATGAAAGAACAGAAAATTATTTATTTACACAATTCATATTGTTTGCACTGTTGTCTTGATCTTTGTTGCTATATCCACGACCTTTCGACCGTTTTACGCTCCACCCGTCTTCAGGTGATTGGAATTTCGAACTGATTCTTTTATTTTGCGGACCGAGCTAGAGTGTTCTACTTCCACGAGTCGTACCAAAAGAACACATGATTGAATGGAGAAAAGTGTTCTTTGGATCCAGTGACTTGACCCAAAGAGTTGTAAGTTCAATATCTGGCTACAGTAGAGGTGAACAAAAAACATAAAGAGTGATGACTGATAGTGAAACATCTGGAAGTGGCATAACTCATGGAACTAAAACAATTAACCCAGGTGAGCAAAATAAAGGGACTCGAGATTCCATTCACCGAAGAAGGTTGGAGAGTATGATAGCCGAAACATCGTGAATAGGGCAACAAAGATGAGGACAACAGACAGAACAATATAAATAACAAAATAATTAAAATACTTCATCTCAGAAATATAGACAAATATTGAAGGAAATTATTTCTTTAAACTGAATGTGAGCCTATTCTATCCTTTACGAAAGAATCACATTTTTAATCACTTTCACTCAAATCAAGGCAATAAAGCCACTAAAACGCAAAGAGTATTAAATACAGAAACTTTAATACAGAACTATAACGAAAGAAGAGTAATCAGTAGAAGAGTAGATAATGATTGAAATTAGATAACTGCAAAACCAGGTTTCACCAGGTCTGACATTTACCGCTAGGGCCCCCCTGCCACTTACATAGGAGCAAACCCCTCACAATTCCTAAGTATTTCATCTACGACAACTAATTTCCACTCAAACAGCTTCTTCTCGCGAACCACTACTCTATGGAACAGACTCCCAAGTGGATGTTTCCCTGATCATTACAATCTCGATCTGTTCAAGGTCTAGAGTCAAGCGTTATCATCCACTTCTATTCATATATTCTACAGCTTAACGTAACCCTCAACACTGAGTGCTCCCTGGGCCTTGTATAGGGGGAATCATACTGTAAAAGATAATAATATTTTTAAGATTAAAGTTAACTGGAAAGCATAGAACAATAAGCGCTTCCACAAGCGTGAAGTGCGAGAAAGGGAACTTTTAACATAGAACATATGGTTAAATCTAGCCAGTTCAACTGTAAATTGGTGAGAACTAGTGGCCAATGTAGTACTGCGCTTAAATTCATGAAGTCTAGATACCATGAAAATAGACTTAGACTAACAGACGAAATAAACTCCATTTAATATCACAGACTTAGAATATAGACCTTGTGTAAATTAACTGAAACGAAACGATTAATGTTTTCCTAGGATCTTTCACACTTTCCCTGGTCTCGTATACGTCTTCTCTTAGTTTGGTTTTACTCTTCCGATCGCATTTACCTTTACGATTTGGACTGAGGGATCCAATTGTTTTCTTCATATTGATAACAGGACTGATAGTTGAAATGCTGACACCAACAATATCCGCGATCTTTCTGTAAGGCTTGCCAGTGTGATCGTGCAACGTTAAAATTTTCGTACGCTTTCTTAGAGTAACGTCCATCACAAACTATGGTCGTAGGACAAATAATGACAGTCGAGACCATAGAGTTTTACCATGATAAAAATCTGATGCAATCACATAAGACGGAATATTATTCGATGCCAAACAAATTTCATCATACACCCCGAAAATAGATTCATATTAAAATTCCTAGCACCCGAAGAAGGCCGGCGCGTACAACGACCGAAACGTCGTGCAAATATTACTTCATACCACTGCAAATGACCTAATCTGAGATAATGATAATAGAAATCGGTTACACACTGAAACTCCAGTGGGTCTAAAAATGATGAAAGAAAGGAAACTAAAGCAATCGTTTCAATTAATTTTTACAAGGGTGTGTATGTAGACACGCATACAACCAACATTATATGCATCAAAATAAAATTCTTGGTTTCAAACAGACACGTAAAATAAATTTAAGCTTTATATATGAGATGAATATAAATCTTTTTTAAAATTATATCTGTCAGCACTTCATTCTGTATATATTGTTTGTATTTATTCAGGAATGTTTCTATGTCAGATGCACACGGGGTTGGGTGTGTAGCGGCTTAAACTAAACGTCATTAAAATTGGCATTGAAATTATTTAGTTTTATCACATGTATGTCGAATTGTTTATGTAAACATTCAACTGTGCTTGGTCATAAATAAATGTTTTGGTTTCTTTGTTTGCATTGAAAACATATCAGCGACACGAGTTAATTACAAATCTGCACAGGACGGATAGGCGTGAACTTCGCAAAAATATTAAACTTGATATCGCACACATAGATATACGTCATTATCCTTTCTTTTATTGGGGCTTTTGTGAAAGTGCGCCCACATTAAAGTCTATCTATCTATCTATCTATCTATCTATCTATATATATATATATATATATATATGTGTGTGTGTGTGTATGTGTGTGTGTGTGTGTTTGTGTGT
>JBBBDQ010000872.1:11097500-11100000 GCA_037127315.1 Ascarosepion bandense
AAAAACTATCGGATTAGAAAATGTGTTACTTCTCTGTATATATATATAATGCTGAGTTGTGATCATGCTTAGTGACAAATTGCTGTTTTTTTGTTTTTTTTTTTACAGTTTTTATCGTTAAGTGCTCAATAACAAAATAGAATTTAATTATATATATACCGAAGTTTCCAGGGGTAAGAAGTCACCATTTTTTTTTATTTCGCGCCTATATTTTGTTTGTTCTTGATTTTGTAGACTGCACACTATAGTAGAGTCAGTTGGGTACCGTCAGTAGAAAAATGTACTTCTTTACTCCCCCAGAAATATCTGGAAAAAGCATGCTGTACTACTGGACATTCGCACCGAAAGCTCCAATACAAACATTTCAGAGTATTTGTGTGTCAATCTGAGGACAGTGTAGAGTATTTAAAAAGAGTTTGATGAGTCTAATGGTGATTAAGAAGGTAAGAAAGCTTAAAAATCTCAATCTGATAGTTTTGATGAGAAAAAAATTCCAGGAAATTTTAGTGAGGGCTTCAGACTCAACACTGAGACATATCAAGTACTTTGAGGAACTAGTTTTGCTCTAGATCAAGAAGAAATCCTTATATCTGGCAACGGGACACTCCACTTGCTTCAAAAGCAGGAGAATCTACTCATGTCAGTCAAAAAAATTCTGCGACTATATCACCTCTTACATTTAGCTTCTTATCTACCCAAACTGCAAAACCCTTGTAAAGTGTAAAGCACTGTTGAGCGAGAGACCAACAAAACACCTTATAACTAAGATGAACCGAAAGTAAGGATTATGGGAGCATTCATCAAATAAAACAAGGAGACCGTCTAGAAAAGATGTAGAAAATTCCAAAGTCGTCTAGGGGTTGCGGTTGAAGCCAATGACGATCATATTGAATGAATTTACCTTTTTGTATTTCAAAATATATTTAGTGTACTTTTGGTAAATGTATCTGTTAAAATGAGATGTCAGCATAATTTTCATTTCTGCGTAATTTAGACAGTAATTCATCCCTTGCACCCTTTATAAAAACCTTCACAGATTCGCGATTTCTAAGGATTAATATTAATTTTAAAAATGGAAAATCTTTCTTGAAGCTTTTCTTTTAGTTTTAGTTTAGAGCTGATAGATTAAATTTAATATTTCCTATAAGTAAAACAAAAACAAAAAATACCGTATTTCAAAACTCATTTAAATTTACTAAAAGTATTTTACGTTTCAAAATTTCTTAAATTGTTTATTTTATCGCCATTTTTAGCCACTAAGTTCCATCTAGAACAGCCTCTTTCCACTACCTGTATAATCGACTCCCAAGAAGATACTTCTCCAAATATTACATTCTTAACCAATTCAAGATTGAGGTTAACCGTTACCTTTCCCATATATTCTCAAAAAATAACCTCTTTCGACAACTCACTACCTCAAATGGATCTTGGGTTATCTATATGGTGAATATATATATGAGAGCCGACTTGCCCTGACGATCCGTTAGGTGAAACCTAGGTAAGTCTGTTGGCTCTAAGTTAGATTTATTCTTATTTTTTTCTTATTTGTTTGCTCTACTATTGGAATTCAATGATAAAATTCAAAAAATAAAATATAGTTTTTGATGCTCTATTTGAGGAGTATCAGCTGCTTAATCTTTAATTTATATCCAAAACAAATGTTAATTTAAGAGGAATGTAATACTAGCAACATTTTTTATTTATTTTTAAAATAGAAATATTAGAAATTTAGAAAATATTTTCCTTAACATAATGTTTTATTGAATTTTACAGATTTTGGCTTTCAATTTCTTATTGTTATCCCAAGCCAGCACGTTTATACACATACAAAAGAAATTCAAAATTCATTTTAAAATACTTGGGCCACTAAAGTTTTTTCGATTTATGATTAGTATATATAGTTTTTAACCTTAAAACAATATTACCATAGTTACAAATTAAAACAGGATTTGAAAAGATGTAAAAATTATAAAAATGTAAACGATTCTTGTAAAAATTCATTATTCATCGAAAATTTATTTTTCTGAAGGCAATAGTGACCTTAATATATCTTATGAAAAAAACTATTAAAAACATTTTCTAATTAAACAGTGTCTTAGTTTACTGCATTTTTATTTTCGATTCAGAAACGATTTTAGGTATCTGGGGGTCCTGTTTCGCAATTAGAAATCGATGAATTAAACTATCCTAGGAGTTCTGTCTTTAACTAATTTCAGGAAAATTCATCAAATTAATAAATGAAGGTAGCATAATTAAAAAGAAAAATACCAAAAGTTTCTAGAAAATAATATTTTCATTTCTTTGTAAATAAGATCCAAAAGATTCATGAAAACGATTTTATTTGATTTTTACAAGAATTTCTAAATCAATTTGTTTTTCACTAAAAAAGACGCTGAAATTTGCTATGCTGATATATATTTCTCCCAGTGACACAAGAAAGATTTTTATTCAAAATTTTGTACATTCCAAAAAGTATTTTAGAAATATGATTAAATAAAAA
>JBBBDQ010000872.1:11105000-11107500 GCA_037127315.1 Ascarosepion bandense
GACACTTGTTATTTTCGGTCAAAACAAACTGCCTTAAAAATCGTAAATTTACTTTATAACTTTTAACCTAAAACATTGCGATTGAATTAAAATGCAAAAATAGTACTTACAACAACACCCCTTAAATGCGCAAAGAACAAAATAAAAAAAATACTAATTTTAACTTATAATAGTTGCCATTATTTACTAAGCTAACATTAATTTTGGCAAAAAACCTGCCATTTCACTTAGTCAGGATCGAACGTACAACACTACACCACTAAAAGTATTCCTTGCCCCGCGGCGAGGGTTTTGACTGTCCATTTCTATCTTTTATATTAAGTGTATATGGTTGTCAGACAGAAGATACAATGAATAGGAACTTGTGGAGAGCCATGATCACCAATGTTCTGAATGGACACAGCACATAAAGGAAGAACAATATTATGTAAATAGTTAGGAGAATGAAGATTAGAAGAATTACAAAAAAGACTAAATTTACTAAGAGCTACAAAAGGGAGGATATTGGGGAAAGTCAAAATCGTCTAAGGCCTGAAGAGACACGGTTGATAGAAGTAATGTGTGAATGTGTAAATAGAATTATTACTGTGATACAATACTAGTATTTTATTTATCCCAACACTATGCAAACTTATATATATATATATATATATATATATATATATATATATATATATATATATATATATACTGGCTAGAATCAATCAAATGTCTAACTGTATTGCTGAGCTGGAATTAGCGAAACAGATCTGTCTGCGGATGACTATATATATATATATATATATATATATAAATAAATAATCCTCATTTAATATAATATATAGATAGCTATAAATATAAACACAATATATATATAGCAATATATATATAACTATATATATATATATATATATATATATATATATATATAATAAACAAATTTTATTTTATATATACATCTATATATACATTTATACAAAAACAAAAAACAAAATTAATGATATATATATATATATATATATATATATATATAAATATACGATAATTTTTTTTTCATTTAAAATTTATTTAAATTATGCTGCAAAACAGAAATTCGTGATTTAACTCGTCATATTTTTTAGATTTTAATATTTTTTCAGGTAGAATTGATTTACTTAAGCATTCTACTATTTAACCCATAGGTAAGGAAAGTCAGTTGGTGCATAGCTTTTTCAAGGCTATTTGCACGAAGTGAGTTCAAGGAAAATATCGGAAATTATCTCTCAGATTTCTAATTCCAGACAGTATCCATTCCATCACCCGTACATGCAAGCTTACAGAAACTGGTATTCTTAAACGGTTACCCATCTAGGTGCTGACCAGGTTTGACGATGCTTGACTTCAGTGATCCTACGAAAATTGATGTTTCAGCATGGAATTACTGCAAGCATAGATAGATATATAGATAGATAGATAGATAGATAGATAGATAGATAGATAGATAGATATGAACAGGCTTAGATAGATAGATAGATAGATAGATAGATAGATAGATAGATAGATAGATAGATAGATAGATATGGCTGACCACGTGATTAGAATGTTTGCTTTTCTGACTATGAAACCCGGGATCGTATCTCACCATGGTCATGTCTGGATGGTTACTTCCTTTTGTTATCGGATTGGGAATGTGATCTTTAGATGCAGCACCGTTGGGGACTGCCTTAAAACAATATTACCTACTGACCTGGTGATCATGCCCGATCATACACGCTTTCCCTGAAATTGTAACTAAGGTCCTCTTACCTCAGTTGTACTATAAACTACAAGTGGGCTCTGTAGATTTAACAAGCAAAAATCTGTTTCAGCAGGTGTCTGCATTAGGAATTTATTAAACGGATGTATATGCCCAGAAAATGATTAGACTGCAATGATATAGTTACACAAATTAGTTAATAGTTGCAAATCACAGTGATTCTATTTTATTTTCTTGTTAAGACACAATCTTTATTTCTCGAGAATTAATGTTGAAGAAATAATATATGTGGATTTATAAAATAATGTATCCCAAAACGCTTATATTCATTTATAAACGTTGTCTCATTTTAGGTTGAATAAAAAAAGAGGTGTAAATTTCAAACTTTATTTATTTATTTTGCTGCTATTTTACTCTAGGAATTCTATTGATGAAAACTATTAATACAGAATTTAGTAACAGAATCCAAACACAAATTGAAAATATTAAACACTGCAATTAAAATTAATTATTACAAACCAGTATTATTTTAGATTAAGCAGTCTATATATCAAATACGAATATTTAAAAAAAATAATTAAATTTTATAAAAGTTAAAAAAGAACCTAGTTTTTTGTATAAATTCATTGCTAATTCATCGCCCCGTGCTGATTTTATGAGCGTAGCTTAAATGTGGCACAAGGCTAAATGTTTAAGGCATGCATTGAGGATCGAAAAACGGTTTTTTAAAGGTTGCTTAGATGTGGAACAAGTCTGAATGTGTAGATCATCGAGTGAGGATCGAAT
>JBBBDQ010000872.1:11117500-11135000 GCA_037127315.1 Ascarosepion bandense
TGGCGGTAGATATAAATATACAATTGTTTAATTATTAAAAAAATCTACTCAAAGAAGATGATCCATTAAAAAAATGTTTAAATAATATATATATATTTCCGATATTATCTGTAAACCTGAGATCATTTTCTCCATTAAATTTTCTTTTTATTTATTTCGAGTTTGCTAAAAAAAAAATTCTCCGCCATGAAAAGCCAACCTAAGTTCTGCGCTTTTCTTTCACCATCAGAATTGAAATATCAAATATTTTGAACACAGCTAAAAAATGGGCAACATTTTTGAAAAAAAAATTATTATTTCATTATTATTATTATTATTATTATTATTATTGTTGTTGTTTTTGTTGTTGTTGTTATTATTTACATTGTAAATACTATATTAGTAAACCATTTTAATTTAAGCTATCAGAGATAAGTACGAATACAGAGAAAACATGATACTTGTGTAATAAAGAACAACTCTAAACACTGACTCTTCCTTCACGCACGCACACACACAGACACAAACACAAACTCACAGGCACCGAACTTATATATATATATATATATATATATATATATAGGCAGTATCTTTCATTTAAACATGTTTCGTTAAAAACGACCGACAAAGTAGTAAGTTTTAATTTAATTTTTCCTGTATTTTACAGGATTACTTTTTAACGTAAAAATGTTCCATAATTTTCGACTTTCGAAGCGCTTTCAACCTCTTCACAGGCCATTTGCACGGGTGTTTTTTATGCGGTGCTGTCATTTTCTCACTTTTATATACAATGAAATTCTACTTTCTGTCATATTCAACCAAATATAGACTTTTCAATAATAAATATTTCATTATTTCAACTCTTCGACATTATGAAGGATTAATGTTATTTTACTTTTAACTAAATATATAGATTGTTTATTGAATGTTTCTAAAGTTATGGGAATGATTTATTTTTCAAACACAGTCAGTACACTGTGGCCGTGTTCTTAGTTGATATTATTAAGTTTCTTTTCTATTGATAATGTTTCCATTATTTATAACCCTATTTCTACAAGTAGATGATGTTGTTGTATTTGTATTATCGACAAGTATGTTACGGATAGAGTTTGGTAGGTCTACATGTGTATTTAAATGAGACCTAATAGAGAGTCCATCATATAAATTAATAAAAAGTTAATGCCGGAGAACTCGTAATTCTAAAACTGTTAGTTCTCTTCACCTGGATATATATATATATATATATATATATGTGTGTGTGTGTGTGTGTGTGTGTGTGTGTGAGTTATCGCTAAAAATGATAGACAAGGTGCTATGGTTAACCTTTTTTATATAATTTTTGGTGTGATTTTCAGAATATTTTTTCTTTTCAAGACATAAATTATATAAAAGTTGTGTTATTTATCGAAGCACTTTCGGACATTCTAGTATCAAGGATAATTTTTTTTAACTGAATATATGCATTGTTTTATGTATGTATGTTGAATTATAAGAATGTTTTATTTTACAAACACAATCAGCATATTGTGGCCGTGTTCATAGTCGATATTGCTGAGTGTTGGCTTTCTTTTTATTAATAATGTTTCCATTATTATTGGCCTTTTTACAAGAGGAAGATGCGATTATATTTGTATTATCGACGAGTATGTTACGGACAGAGTTAGGTAGGTCGACATGTGTATTTAAATGAGACCTAATAGAGCTATGTTCATAGAGATGTAACGTGAATTTTCTTGTTAAACATAGCACATGTCAAATATATTTATTTACGAATTTGATTTGCATGTCCTTTTAGGAACTGTTATTCTGATCAATCCAAATTCGTAAATAATTGGATAAACTTGCATAAAACTTGCATAAAAGACGGACTGCTACCTAAATACGCATATATATATATATATATATATATATATATATATATATATATTATTATTATTATTATTATTATTATTATTATTATTATATATTTACATATATATAAATTTTATTATATATATATATATATATATATGGATTAAAAACACTAGAAAACCTCTTCGAAGCAAAGATAGCTCATGGCCAATTCGCCTTGAAAATAGAAACACGGGCTTGTACAATGTGTGTGTGCATTCGTGTGTTTTGTGTTCGTGTGTGTGAGAGAAAGACAAAGATTAAGATAGTGTGTGTGTGTGCGCGCGTGTGTGTGTGTGTGTGTGTGTGTGTGCGCGCGTGTGTGTGCGCGCACGCAAAAACTGTGTCTAGAGGTAGTGATTTTAATAACTCCAAACAATGGGTCACGTAGAGAGCGTGTATTGGCATACACATGGATATACAATGTACCGATCAACAACATTATTTCTTTTTAATTTATATAGACTCAATCATTCTTTTTGTTTTATTTTCATTTTAACTCAGAAAACAGCATTGAAATACACATAAACATACACGCAACTACGCATCACACACTATAATATATAATGCATGTATATCTTTTTATCTCTCTCTCTCTCGATATATTTATATATATATATATATATATATATATATATATATATATATATATATATAAAACGAACGGAATTTCTACCTTGTTTGAGAAGGATTATTCCTAATTTGAAAAATCGATCATTAAATTTAATCGACACAAAATGTCTGTTTAATAGTATTGAGTTTAAAGTATATTTCTGCCTAAAACACAGAATATATATATATATATATATATATATATATATATATATATATATATATATATATATGTATATGTATATATATATATAAACCTCGTCTGATCAAGAGGCTATCCATGGTCGAGTGGTCAAGAGGGTACCATATATATATATATATATATATATATATATACACACACACACACACACGCCTGTTTCGCTGTATCACAGCTCATCAGTGTGGCTAGACATCGACTTGCTTCTGGCCAAGATCGAAACTCGACATATAAATTTTAAGTTGGCATGTTTTATTGTTTTGTTACGTGTGTGTGTGTGTGTGTGTGTGTGTGTGTGTGTGTGCGTCACTGCGTTTGTGCAAATATATATGTTTACTACATAACTAGAATTTTTAAAATAAAGAATACTTTTTTATTTTTTAACTAACCACACTATCTCTTTCGTGCTATGGTCTTGTTTTTTTTTTAGTTTTAGTTTTTGTGTGTTACATGATCAAGAAATTTATTGAACTTACACACGTACAAACACACGCACCCACCCACACAATGCACGCACACACAGACATATATGTATGTATGTATGTATGTATGTATGTATTAATGTATGCATGTATATGTTTGGTATCGACGTAAGAATTCTATTGAAAACACTAAAAAAAATCTTATTAAAATAAAGAATAATATATAAAGACAGTTATGATCAAATAAATTCTTCAGAACAGAAGCAAAAAGAATGTCTTAATCGAAACTATAAATAAACAAAATTTCAAAAATTTAAATAGGCGGGTGATCTCGTTCGTACAGCTGTTGTTCAGGTTTTAATTTGATTTTATCCATTGATCTATCGATTTGTGTGAAATGAGGGTTAGTGATTCTTTCACCACATTCGCTAAGTTCTCCCCCCACCCCCCTCTCTCTTTCTCTCTCTCTCTCTGCCTCTCTCTCTCTCTCTCTCTTGGTCATTTTCTTTTTAATTTAATCAGATTACCCCGATTAAATTTCAGATCTGATTTCCATCTATAACTTTCGTCTCGTTTTTATTTTCATTTTTACATTCATTATTATTATTATTATCATTATTTTGTTTTGATTTCATATCTTTGCTCGGCTTGCCACCGTTATCATCATCACCAGCAAAATCATCATACAAGTTGTATCATCATCATCATCATCGTCATCATCGGCTTCGTTGTCGTCGTCGTCGGGGATAAAATCAGTTTCGTCATTCTAAACGTTTTTTTTTTATTATTACCATCCCAGCCAACCACACCCAGTCCTCTCCTTCCTCTACTTCCTCCTTCAAATCATCATCATCATCATCTCGTCCCTTCTTTTTCTTACGCTCCTCATATTTTTTTCACTTTTTTTTTTATCATGAAGCACTAATAAGCTACACACTGGGTGAATATATTCTGCCACTTCCGATTTCAGTATTATTATTTTTAAAAGTTTTCTTATTCATATCATCAGCATCACCTGTCCAAGCCGATTTTTATATACGTTTTTTCATTTTTGTCTATGATTGCTTTTTATTTATTTTATTTTATTTTATTTTTAGTGATTAATTAAATACATTTTCTTAGGAAATTCTGTCAATAAATAAAATCATTATCATCCACATGATTATTATGATGACTTGCAGTAATAGTAATACCAGTAGTTACCATTTAATTAAAAAAAGTAGAACATTATCTTTAAAATCATTATCAATATTATTTGTTTTTGTTTTTGTTTGTTTTTTTGTGGATTTATTAAACATACTTATGCATAGAATAAATGTTTTCTCTATATTTATATAACGAAAGGTTATGCATATTTTTACATTTTACATATATGTATGCGTGCATAATTGTCTCACCCATCTCTCTTTTGGCCTATCTGTCTAAATTTCTGTCTCTGTCTCTGTCTGTCTGTCCATCTGTCTGTCCGTCTCTCTCTCTGCCTCTCTCCATCTCTCTCTCTCTCTCTCTCTCTCTATATATATATATATATATATATATAGGGGACGAAACCGGTATTTTTTCTTTTAAAATTTATCATGGCATTTAGTAATAAAAAAATGTTCGCCTTTAATGCCATAATACGTTTTTGTAACATCAAAAACATATGTAAGTGTGTGTGTATATATATATATATATACACACCTCACTGGTAGCTCATGTTTGCATTTCATGCAATATGCAATATATATCAGTCAAGTACTGATATATATATATATTAGTTAGTCTGAACATATTTTTTAATAGTGTTGGTTTTATTTGTTCTGCTTAAACATAAAATTCTATTTTAAAATTTCATCATATCTATCTCTCTCTCTCTCACACTCTGTCTCTGTCTCTCTCTCTCTCTCTCTCTCTCTATATATATATATATATATATATATATATAAACATACACACACAGACAGATAGATAGATAGATAGATAGATAGATAGATAGATAGATAAATAGATAGATAGATAGATAGATAGATAGATAGATAGATAGATAGATTTTCCTCTTCTTAGGAAGTCCATATATATATATAGACTTCCTAAGAAGAGGAAAATCTATCTATCTATCTATCTATCTATCTATCTATCTATCTATCTATCTGTCTGTCTGTGTGTGTGTGTGTGTGTGTGTGTGTGTAATATCCCTGCCTCGTCAAAAATAACAAATATATGGAATTCTTATTTTAATAGCATTAGTTATATTTTATGCGAGAGATATTTGAGATTTTTATCAAAATTTGGATTGCCAAAAGTTACTTCTAAATCGTTAAAATATAAATATAGTGTAAAACGAAAGAAGTTGAAAAAGAATATCTCCCCTTCCCCCATTTTATTTACAAATAACATCGGATTGCTAAGAAAGTTAAATCATGTTGTAGGACCGATACATATATAAAGTAACACTGTACTTTTTATTATGCGTGTGTGTGTGCGTGTAAAATAAACTCAGCTATGTTTATATATTCATAGATTTGCTTAAAAGGCTAATACTACCACTTCATCATCATTAGCATCAGTAGAAACGTTATCATCAATATCATACGCTACTAAAGTAACTTACTAGCGTCAAAATAAATGAATGAGTTGTTTTATATTTACTAGTTAAATCTTTCGTTATGTTTGGTACTTTTGAGATAGATAAAACTGATTTTATATATAGTTACATTATTTTTGTTATTTTTACTGTTATAGTGAGGGTATTTTTCAGATATTATGATGATAGAATACATCTGTATATGATTATTTAAAATAATTGCTTCGTTTTTATTTGAATAATTGAAATAGCAATATTATTCAGCATAATAACTAACATATAAGATAGTATAAAATTATAAAATATATCATAATATAAAATTCATAGGTTATGCCATAAGATAAAATGATAAAATATACCGCTATAAAATATTATATAACATGCCATAAAAATATATTATATTATATATTATATTATATATTATATTATATACCACAATATAAAATAAACAAAAATATGAACTATGTGATATAACATAATATAAAATATGCAATATAAAAGTATAAAATATGTCATAATATAAAAGCATATGATATAACATAATATAAGATATATTATAATAAAAAATACTTGATATAACATAATATAAATTATACCATATCATAAAGTCAAAAACATACTATGAGATGAATTAAAAAATACTTCAGAATATAAAATTATAAAATATATCATTATGTAAAATTAAAACATATACCGTAATATAAAATTATAAAATCGTAATAATGTAAAATTTTAAGGCAAACCATAATATAAAATTATAAAATTATCATAATATAAAATTTTCATCATATAGAATTTTAAGGCAGACCATAATATAAAATTATAAAATCATCATAATATAAAATTTTTATGGCAGACCATAATATAAAATTATAAGATACACCATTATATAAAATGTAAGACATACTATATAAGATAAATTATAGAATGTACCTTTATAAAATGTAAAAACATATGCCATAATATAAAATTATACAAGCCATAAAATAGATTATAAGCTACCCCATAATATAAGTTATGAGACATACAATAATTTGAAAGTTTGAGATATACCATAGTATAAATTATTAGTTATAGAATATATTGTAATATATCATAAGAGATAAGATATACTAAACTCCTTAGGACATTGACGTACAATTCAGTTTCATTCAAATTGTTTACGTTTGTGTTAGTTTACGAGTGCCGTGCTTCAATGAGAGGCCTGAAAACACTTCTAAATTTTGTTTAGAAACATTTAATATATAAATCCTTTCATCATCAAATAAAAAAGTTCAATAAAATTTTATCTCCAAACTTATGATGTAATTGCTCAGACAAGAGTAGACGTTGTCCAGACTGAGTGTGAGGAGATTATATTATTCCAATTTCATATTGCAAACTCACATTGCGTATTTGTATTTGTGTGCGTCTTGTTGTGTGTGCATTAAATGACACAGGCATATGTAAGATACTCGCACACAATCCAAATATGCGCATATACATTGCATAGACAAATTTGCATTTGACGGACAGAAAATCAACGCTTCTTTTTTATCAGATTGTTTGATATCATTACGCGTCCGCCACTCTTTGTTTTCTCTCGCATTAGTCTTTATCCTGCCTCCTTATTTTAATAATAACAATTATAATATGTATTTTTCGGAAATTTCACGCTAGATATTCTTCAACTTTCAAGTATTTTCCTCAGTATTCTTTCAAACTTTAAAAAACGACATTGTCGGAGTGGTTTCAATCGTTCCACAAAAGTACCGCCATCTTCGATGTTTTTTTTTTTTTTTTTTTATATTGTCTGAAACAATACCGGCTATTGCGAAAGTAGGTATAGAGAAAGTTTAAAATCAGTATTAATGTTTGTATAACTAATGCAATCCGTCTTGCGTGCATTTGTCTATATTTCTAAGATGAGGCAGTATTTACAATATTTACATTATTCGGACTATTGACTTCCAAAGAGGCTCTACACAAGCAATGAGAATGATATACCCCAGTGATTGTAATAAAGGGTTCGGTTCAAAATTCCTAGCACCTGAAGGAGGCTGAAGCGTACAACAACCGAAAAATCGTACAAATGATGAGGACAATAGACCGAATAATGTAAATAATGTCTTGTGAGCATGTTTTGTTTTTCATCAATGTATACTTATTTTTGCATCCTCCGTATAATAATGATCAGTACAAGTAGCACCTCATATTTCACATTTTTGTCGAATTTCTGGCAAAATCTTAATAGCTTTCAGGTGGGAACATCTGCTGAAATTGGCACATCCACTGTCCATGTTTGTAAATGATCTGGTTAACGAATCTGGATTGGGTTTTTCTTTTGAAATTCAAATACCCTGAGATCTTTAATTTTTCCTTTTTCAAAACTAACTTCAACACTGTGGGGAGTTTTTTTTTTTTTTTTTTTTTTTGTCGAATTACAGTTGAGTTATGTATGGATGATCATCTCAGAAATAAAAATCGGCGATCCGTATTCGAAATCTGGCCGAATTCCTGATATTCTCTTTTTCACAAATACCCTTAGGAAAGGTGTGAATACATCTTTTCTCGCCACTACTCCAACTATAGATTAAATAACAGATCATACTGGGCTCTCTGACTGTGTTAGGTAATCCATCTTGTAAAAGGGCAATTCTGAACTCAAACCAGTTACAATGAGCATTCTCTAGAGCAATTCCATACTAAATGAGCCACGGGTCTGTGGACTATTTACTGAGAGGAAATAAAAATCGTCTGCACAGTCCTCAGTGGGTCATTGGTACTGATAACATTATTATTATCATTATTATTATTATTAATAGTAGTAGTAGTAGTAAATGCATACTGCATGACTTTTCTTATTATGGGGGAAGCAGAGAGTAACTGACAGACGGATTCATTTGTTTTTTACGGCTTATCAACCAGTTAAAGGTTATTTAAAGCTAGGAAATATTTTAGATTGTAAAAAAAAACACAACAATGATTTACTGATACAAGTCTAACTATTTAGGCGGAGAGAAGAAGTAGATTCATGCCTTTCCCAAAGGTATAAGCACGAAAGTAAAAATGGGACGAACATGACTGGAATTGGAACTCGGCTCTCCAGTTTCAAGCCGTTATCCATTACACTAACCTCTCATCCAGGCTTACGACACCTAGTATTCTCAAACCGTTACCCATTTAGGTACTGACTGAGCACGATTTTGCTTAACTTCGTGATATAGTCGTAAGCCTAGTAGTATTAAATGTGTACTTAATAATTTTTAAAAATAGTAACTGTTTCTATGCAGATAAGCAATAAGGGACCTGCTAGACGTGGTTGTGTAAATGGGTGATGAAACAAGGCCCGGGACAAACTATAGGAAATGATGGAGAGCCATAACGTTCACATCATGAGAAGACACTGGACATAAATAAGAATAAATAAATAAAAATTAGCTGCATGTTTACTGATCATTTCAACATATTTTGCAGTAATTTCCCAGCTTCCTTCATTTTAAAATTATTTCGTTCTGATACATTTGTATTTTCAAGCCAAATGTCTAAGGGAACAAAGCGACAATAACTTCACACGAATTTCCAGCACCTTCCTAAGCATTTGTGTTTACATCTACTCCCCTCCCAGTAGTCTCCTGGATATCAATTACCTGATTCATCCAATCACACCTTTTTTTCACCTTATTTTCAAACGTTACCAGCACACCTGTTATTATTGGCACAGACTTAATGCTATCCAAAGTTAACTTCTTCAGAGTCAACAAAGAAAATAGTAATAATAATAACTTATTATTTTATAAATAAAATAATATAAAATAAAATATTAGAGATAACTAGGCTTACGGCCATATCACGTCGAATACACCAGTTCTCGCGCGATCACCGAAGTTAAGCAACGTTGTGCCTGGTCAGTACTTTATATAGGTGACCGCTTGGGAATATCAAGAGCTGTAACGGATGTGTGCTTTGGTGCAGTGGATATCGGCTGGGAAAGAGAAATCGGTGAGCTGCATTCACTGGTACTGGGAAAGGTATTAATCCGTCTCTTGCCTCCAGTTATGGGTTAAATAACAGGGTAGGACTTGGGGACCTTCCCCTTAAAAACAAATCCCAATGAACCTTGATACTCGAAAAGAAAAAAGTATTACTAGACACAAAACTTACATAAAAGCAACAATAAATTGTTGAAAGAAAAAGGTATTACCAGCAATAAATAAATAAAAATTTAGTTGGCAATAAATGACCCGCCGAGGTTGATATGCCATAAAAACAAAACAACCAACCAACTCAGAAGTACTACAAATATTTTCATGGCAATTATTCTAATCCGCTTTCCTTTTTCAGACCCAGACGTTACGAATTTAAGCGCGGCTCGTTGCATTCACTTACACGCAAATACGCTTGGGCAAGGCATGAATCCACGTCTTTTCCCTCCAGCTTCCTTGGTTGGCAACCAGTCTACCGCAGAAAGAAATGGCAACCTGCAGGAAAATCTTCTGCTTAGTCAATCTTAGATCGAAAGAGACCCAAGCGTATATCACGCATGGCACTAAAACATTTCTTTGTTTTTAACGACTTCGATTTTTTCTTTCTTTTTTTCTTTTTTCTTTCTTTCTTTGATATTGTTCTATATACAGTAATGTTTTGCAATATAAGACACACCGGTGTATAAGACACATTATATTTTCGGAGTATAAGATGCACTGGTATATAACTATGCCAACTAAATTAGCAGCTAAATTTCATTTGACATTGCTAGCTGTGATCATAAGTTCTATTCTAATAGTTTCTTCACTTACACTTCTCGACTGAGAAACATTCTTCTCGCTTCTTGCGTCCTTATCAAATATAATCATCAAAAGTTTAAATGTAACGCCAATTGTCTACTTCATGCCTCCATGAATTCTGTTCTTTTATTCTCCTTATCTTCTCAATACTACTTTATGCATTTTTTAAATTCTGCCTCCCCTCCATGGTAACCACTTTTAATGCCTTTAGAAAAAATAGCAAACCCAAATCGTTCATATAGAGGATGATCCCAAAGATCAACTCAACCAGAGTGCAATGGAAGTATCTCACTCTAGAAGAATGGTGTTTTTGTTCACAGTTAACTCCTGTGGAAGGTAATATTAATACTACTTCTAATATTACTACTATTACTACTAATAATATTACTACTACTGTTATTATTATTGTTATTAATGTACTCTAATATTTTGCCATCTAGACTAACTGGAGTAATGTAAACAGAAAGACCAGATAGTTTTGAACAAAGACAAGCGTAACTGCCAGTCCAGTGCAGGATGAAAACAGAAAAAAACAAATTATTTTTTTTAATATTAAGAATCCATATGGAAAGAGAAATGATTGCGGTACATGAAGGTTAGGGCTATGCCCATACGATTTGAAGCCCTTGGAACCGATGCAAAACCACTACAATCTAAGTGAGTTAAACACAGAAATTCGGGAAACAGTAGTTTTTCAAGACAACAATGACGGTGGGGTCTGCGACTATACAGAGGAAGAAAACATTTTCCATGGTAACTGGGAAAAATTTGCAAATGAATAATAATAAGAATAACAACAACAATAATAATAATAATGATAAAGGCATACAAAACATTGTCTTGATAAGTACAACCCACACACTAAGAAATTTGTCCTTGTAACGTTAGTGAATTTATGGAAGGCATAAAAACAAATGAAATGTAACCATAACAACACACCACCACCTGCATAAGGAGTTTCCAAAGACTTGGTAGGTAGTATGACCATAGTAGAAATCGAAATATAATAATAATAATATTTATTATGCAATTATTATTATTATTATTATTATTATTATTATTATTATTATTATTATTCAGGCAAGGAGAGTATAAAGCTTCTCGTTCTTACATTCGAACTAATGTTATAATCTTCGTTGTTTTTTTTTGTTTTTTTTGATCGCTCTGTCCTCCGACTTTCTTCTAGTGTCTGTCGATATTTTACTTAATCTACGAGCGTAGATCGTTTCTCATTCGTTCTGTCCATTTCTAGTGATATTTCATCTTGTTCTCATTTAGTACTGTTCCGTGGCTGATCGGCCTCTTTCCACTGAGTCTAGGTCTGTACTACCAAGCCAATGAATAGAAATTATACTTTAAACGCCGCCAATTTCACGGCCCAAAGCTATTACCGAAATTTGTTGAAAGTTACCCTGATCTGCAAGTATTTGAGTACCTGCAAGTAACTGAAGAAGGCCGGAGAATACAACGGACAAAATGCTGTGATGACAACATCATAGATTATGTACAATATTCCGAATGTAAATCGAAATAATAATTTCTCATCTAAGAAATTCAGACAAGAAAAATGTTAGTACTCTTTGGTGATCAATTATGAGTAAATCATCTTTTTAACATTTTCATCAACAATTCCCCCGCCGGTCGGTGTTTTCCTGCCTCAGGGATTCGCACCTCGAGTTTTCTATAACATAGGAATTATCATTATTATTATTATGGCGTATACTCATTTCTTTCCGGGTTCCAGTCACAGACCTAATGTCAGAAATAGCATCGTGACATTTTCCACTAAGCATTTTTTAAAAAATAAAATTTTATACAAAGATAAAGCACTGTAAATATTATTATTATTATTATTATTATTATTATTATTATTATTATTATTATTTCCTTTGATTTCTGTTGTATATCCCTTCCCTCCGGGTCCCAACCAGAGACCTAAGGTCAGAAATGGTTTCATGACATTTTCCAATGATCATTTTTGTAAAATAATTCCTATCTTCGTAATGGTATTGTTATTTGTTTTTAATTATTATTAATAATTCTATTCTTATTCTTATTAATAATTAAAATAATATTTTATTAACATTTATATTATTACTATTGTTATTAATATTGATATTATTATTAATATTATATTAGTATTAATAATAATAATAATAATATCATCAATAATATGATCATTTTTACCATTAATATAATTATTAATAATAATATTCTTTTTATTAATAATATCATAATTATTATTATTGATAATAATAATAATATTATCAATAATAATATTAATAATGATATTATTATTATTATTATTATTATTATTATTATTATTATTATAAGGTTTTTCATTTTCGTTGTGTAGTACGAGTTACCCCTAAATGTTAACCAGTTTTTTCTTTGCTTTTTTTTCTGTTTGTTTTTTGTTTTTGCTTTTTGGTATCAGTAGGTGCAAACAGATGAGGTGCGATGCAGTCAAGGAGAGGTAAATATAATTGTGACCACTGCATGGAGGGACATCTATGCCAGATGTAAGAAACACTATATTATTATTATTATTATTATTATTATTATTATTGTTATTGTTATTATTATTATGTAATTTTTCATCATAATTCGATTTCTGCTATGGTCGCACTACCTACCAAGTCTGCGGGATGACCTAACGCAGGTCGTGGTGTGAAATGGCTCCATTTCATGTTTTTTCTATCTCCCCTAACATTCCTAGCGTTAGTTCTCCTTAGTGTATGGGCTGTACTTAAAAAGACAATTTTTTGTATATCTCTTAAGCTGGGGTTTTCAGGGATACTTTCAATGTATTGTTTAGTTCCATTTTTTATAATTCCAAGTACACCTACTGTAACTGGTACGATTCTTGTTTTCAATTTCCACATTTTCTATTTCAATTTCCAGGTCTTTATATTTAGACAATTTTTCGAAGTTATATATTTTCACAGTTTTTTAAATTATTATTATTATTATTATTATTATTATTTCGTAAGAGATTTATTAGCATAAGCCTCATCAGCAGAATCTACTATTATTTCTATTACGTCTACTGGTTTCTTCACATTTATTTCTCTTTATTACCAAATATATTATTCATATTTCGTCTTTCGCCCCATATTGCTGACTCTCCGGCTAAGTCTTCTCTCTATTTGATGTTTGTGTTTCTGCGTGTGTCATTATATAACCGTTTGTGTCTGTCTGTGTGTGAGTGCGTGTGTGTGTGTGCGTGTGTGCGTGTATGAAGGCACATATTGTTTGTTAAATAAACATGTTGTTATTGCAGCCTGTCTCATCAACATCCTCACCATGAGCAATGGTGCCCTCCCCCATTATCATCAGCATTTCAATTATCATTATTATCAATTATCATTATTAATATTGTGATCCATTTAAGACAGCAATATTATTTAGTCTTTTTACTGGCCTGGTGTTCTGGTATCAACCATTCCTAATGATCATTATCTATATAATTATTGACTATTTTGAATCAGTCCTGAAATTACCGATATATCAGCAGATATTTAAATATTTCTATGTTTTAAAAAGTGTCTAATTCCAAATAAGTAGTTAACATCTTAGTTTTATTTCGGGTTAATTGCTTTTTCACACACGCGCATACTAGGAGGCAAAGAGAGATAGATAAGAATTTTGACCTTATTACTATTATATATATATTTATATATATTTATATATATATATATATATATATATATATATAAAGATAGAGAGATAGATAGATAGATATAATTTTTTCTTTATTCATATGAATATATAGAAAGAAATAGTTAGATTGATAGACAAATAGAATCATATATATATATATATATATATATATATATAGGCATGATTCTATTTGTCTATCAATCTAACTATTTCTTTCTATATATTCATATGAATAAAGAAAAAATTATATCTATATATATATTCATAACTTTAATACAAAAGGAAAAGCAGGTAGGTAAATCACAAAATCCCGATCCTAATTATTATTAATTATATTAATATTAAAATTTATATATATATATATATATATATATATATATATATATATATATATATATATATATAATTAGATAGATAGAAAATTACTTGTGCAAAACGACAAAAATGAACTCGGAGATTGAATTCACAATTTTACTCCTGATGCACATCATTTTATTTAAAAATATAGAAAAAATGCAATGAAATATTAAACCAGTCCGATGAATTTGACAAACTTCTTTATGGCCACTTAGATTTAAAGAATATTCACAAACTTGCAAACATATGGAATTATTTATGTTTTTTATGCCCGTGATACGTGTCTGGCCAATGGGAAGACAAACAAAATTGAAAATACTTAATATTTTTTGTAATTTTTTAGTTTTCTCTCAAACTTTGACGAAGCTTTAATAAAAGTGACATATGTTAGATTAATGTTTCCTATTTCTCCTTTATTTTTTCATATCTATCTATCTATCTATCTATCTATCTATCTATCTATCTATCTATCTATGTGTGTGTGTGTGTGTGTTTGTGTGTGTGTAGATAGATAGATAGATAGATAGATAGATAGATAGATAGATAGATAGATAGATAGATAGATAGATAGATATTGATCATTTGTATATATGTGATTGTGTTTATTTGTGCGTACATATTTGTGAATAATTTGAAAATATTTATGTCTGCAATTGAATAACAGCTCCTCAGGTTAATAAGAAAAACTATCTATTTTCATGACAAATATCTGTTTCAACATAATCCTCTTGTCAATGAACTTAATTCTCTGGAAAATATTAATCACATAAGACAAATATTATACTGTAAAATATTGTCAAAAATTCATAATTTCCTGACTGTGAAATTAATATATATATATATTATTCAATATATATATATATATATATATATATAGTGAGTGAGTGTGAGTGTGTGTGTGTGTATGTGTGTGAGTGTGTGTGTGTGTGTGTGTGTGTGTGTGTGTGTGTGTGTGTGTGTGTGTGTGTCTGTGAGGGTATGTGTGTGTGCATATATATACTGATAGTTTAATTAATTAGTTTATGGTCATAATAAGATTAGACCGGTGCATATTTGTATTAAAAATGTTAAATACAATTATATTGTAGAACTTTTTAATAATTTCCATTTGGCGTCATAACTTGTTTGCAAGTGGAATATATATATATATATATATATAGAGAGAGAGAGAGAGAAAGAGAGAGAGAGAGAGAAAGTGAGAGCAAGAGAGAAAGATAATAAGTAAAGAAAAGGTTTGAATAAGTAGCTTTAATCATTACTTATTCTATTCTTCTTATATATGTATGTATATGTATATATATGTGTGTGTGTGTGTGTGTGCGCCTGTGTGTGTGTGTTTGTCTGTGTGTCTGTGTGCGTGTGCGTACGTGCCTGTTCAATAGAAAAGAATATTAATAGAGAGGGAGAGAGAGAAAGATAGAGAGAAAAAAACGAGAAAGTTTGTGTTCGTGTTTATCCGTTTCAATAAAAGACAAAAAAGCATTTTCTAGATAATTATCTAAGTGAATTGACTTTTGTATTTAGTTGTCCCATAATTGATATTAAATAAAAGTCAAGCACATGTAACTGTATTATAAATACAATACACAAGTATCTGCATATGTCAAGAAGTTATAAGATAATTCAACAAAACGCTTAATTCTGAATTAGTTCCACAGATTATGTTTCATTATTTTTTTATTTTTTTTGCATTGTAGAATATTTATAATTTAGAATAAATGCAAAATAAATGCTTGTGTATGTGTTATTTAAACGAACATTATGCCAAGTCACTGACCAATAACATGGAGTTTAAGAGTAAGTGGAGACGTATTAATTTTGTAAACAAAACAAAAAGAAATTACTAAGAATAAGTTGTCCTCATTTTATCATTTCATAAAAGTTGAAGTTTAAAGTAAATGTAATATGTAATTATTTCGGATTCTTATTCTTACTGTTCTTGCGAGTGGCATATTGATATCGGTAAAGTTGATATGTGAAGTTTTATTTTTAAAGGCGATATTATTATTATTATATTTCCTTTGAGTTGTGGAGTATACTCATTTTTCCGGTACCCAATCCGAGGTGTAAGTTCAGAAATGGCATCATGACATTTTAAACTGAACATTTTTCGAGAAAAATCAAAAGAAAAAGAAAGCAACGATCACTCAAATTTTATATAGATAAAGCCCTTCGTAAGGTGTGGGCTGCACTTGTGAGTACATTTTTTGTATTTCTTTAAGGCGTGGACTGCCAGTAATCCATTCAATGAGTCTGTCGGAACCCTTTCCAATTAATATGAGATTATTATTATTATTATTATTATTATTATTATTATTATTATTATTATTATTATTATTATTATTATTGTTGTCACTGTTGTTAATATTATTATTGTGGGTTTTCTTCTTGGGTTAAAATCACCAATATTAATCTATCCTTCATTTTGTACACCCCAGAAAGATATTTCGACAATATTACCGCCGGGCAAGAACAGATTGTGTTTGTGAATACAATACGTATTCAAAATGCTTATAGTCATGAATCTATCTATCTATCTATCTATCTATCTATCTATCTATGATATTGACATAGGAGTTTCACGGAGTTTTTGGCAAATCTTCCCTCTTTCTTGATATATATATATATATATATATATATATATATTAGCAGTCCTAAATTTATAATTATGCACACGTACATATATATATATACACACACATAGATAGATAGATAGATAGATAGATAGATAGATAGGGATTATATTAGTAAGCCAAGGTAAAAGCAATTATTTTCCAAAATTTTATCTTTTTAGATTATAAAAATCTGCATACACCTAAAAAATTAATGTTAAAATCAATATTCGTCTACAAATTAAACCCCAAGTTAATCGCTAAAAACTTGGATATATATATATATATATATATATATATATGTGTGTGTGTGTGTGTGTGTGTGTGTGTGTGTGTGTGTGTGTGTGTGTGTGTTTGTATAAGGAGACTAATTTTTGGTTTAACTTGTAGATGAATATTGATTTAAATATTTCATAATAATTATATATATATAG
>JBBBDQ010000872.1:11142500-11152500 GCA_037127315.1 Ascarosepion bandense
TGGGGTGTAATGAAAGCTTTAAAACTAATCCATGAACCTGGAGCTCAGACTCTTTGGACGTTGCCACGAAAGACTAAAAAGCAATAGTTGTTTCCAGTTAAAGCAAAACCGTAGAGTGAAAGAAAATGAATGGATGTAAGTCTAATTTTGATTTACTGGTATCGATATCAAATAAGTTTTTTTCATCGGAAACTTAATTTTGAAGGCTAAATAAGTCCTCTGAGTAAATGGTATCATGGCTGAGACTAAAAACTACAATTATACCTACTTAGAACTAAACCCGAAGCAAAAACTAAAATTAAAGGGCTGAAAAAAATACAGACTACAGGCAGATAAACAGACACACGCAAACATCTGGCCTTTTATATATATATATATATATATATATATATATATATATATTATCGATTTTCTGCACTATTGTAAGAATTGCAACCTTGAAACGTCTGAATATCGTTTTTTATGTCTTTGTCTATGAGTGCACCAAATTTGATTAAAATCGGACCACTCCTTCTATAACCCGATTTTTTCGTTTATGGATTTTCGATATTATCCGGAATATGTCGACACAAAACCTAGCCAATAACACTCACAGACACTTATAGTACAACTGTGTAAATTTTCAAGAAAATCGATTCAGCCGTTTCGGAGTCTATAGGTAACAGATACACACACACACACAGAGACAGACACACACACAGAGACAAAGTTCCATTTATAAATAAGTTTAGATTGTTGAGTGGTTATCTATTGGATCCCATTTGTAACTTGGTTGTTCTACGTTAATTCTTCCGCTGGAATATGCATTATTGTTTAATAATTGTTTAATAAGTTTTACAACTCATTCGTAAAAGTGTAACATTCGACAGCTATCTATACATACATAACGAGAGTTGAGTGGGTAAAATATATACATGTCAATAAATACATATATTTCTTTATATATCAACAACTCCTATATATGTATGTACAGGGTGCGATTGACAAAATATCTTCAATTTCACTTACGCCTCGTTTATATTTTAATTTTATAGTCGAGTGCTCAATATAGACAGGTCAGTTGGGAACCGTCTGTAAAAAAAAAAGAGCACAATGATGTCATTCCTTCAGCTTGAAATTTGGAAACATCATTCTGTACTGACTGGTATTTGCACCGGAAGTTCCAATGCGAACATTTAAAAGTGCTTGATTGTCAATCTGAGGACAGTGCAGAGCAGTCGCAAAGAGATGCCAACGTCATGGTGTTTGGAGTGATCACTAGTGATGGGACGTTCTGCTTTCATTCATCTCAAGTCTCTTGAGGAGGTAGTGTACTCTTAGGTCAAGAGGATGACTGCTAGATAACACTATGCCTGGCAGTAAGACTACACAAGCAGGAGGACTCAGTCATGGCTGTCTGACAACTTCTGCAACCACATCAGCCATTACATCTGGCCACCTAACTCTCCAGACTTGCAACTACTTGAATTATTAAATGCGGGGCGCAGCTGAGAGCGAGAGCGAGTGACCAACAAAACTCCTTGTCACACCAAGAGTAAACTGAAGGCAAGGATTATGGCAGCATTCACCAACTGGAATAAAGAGACCGTCCAGAGGAGTTGCAGAAATTTTCGTTGTGAGGCCGTGGTTGAAACCAATGACGATTTTATTAAATACATTTATTATTTAGCATTTAAAGATCTTTTGTTCAATTTTAGTAAATAAAAGTTAAAAGATTGATCGTGTTATTTTCATTTTTGTGTAATTTAAATTGTAAGACATAACGGAAAATGTGTGTTAACCGTTTTATCCTTTGAGACTTTATTTGACTGGATTTATTGATATTCCTGTGGCTGCACAACGAGAGACGCTGGTAGTTTCAAAATTTATATATATATATATATATAAATTTTGAAACTACCATTATCTATCTTTAAATGCTAAATAATAAATGTATTTAATAAAATCGTCATTGGTTTCAATCACGGCCTCACAACAAAAATTTCTGAAAATTTCAGTTATTTATTATGAACAGTTCTCAATATAATAAATATTATAGAGCTTAATATAATTATACAGTTATGAATTAATTGTACATTGCGACAAGAAAATTTCTATGTTTCGAGGTTCTCTTCATCAGGCAATGTTTGATGTTGGTTGTACAGTTGATTTACATTTAAGTACATTTAAATACATTCAAATACCAAAGATTTTTGTATTTAAATGTAAATCATCTGTACAACCAAGATCAAACATTGCCTGATGATCTCGAAACGGAGAAATTCCTGTGTCGCTACGTACAATTAATTCACGACTATATATATATACTTTTTACAAGCTAATCAAATTCATCTATACTCGTATCATATTTATCCATCATCTTTGTTTTTAAATATCCCACATTGTGATAGCAAAGTATCTGCCAAGAATGATGAAACGTTGTAATAACCCAGATGCAAATTTATTGTGGCTGTGATTAATACATTTTCTAGACATTTTCGTCATAGTGAATTATTTTCTATTTTAATTAGAGGTGAATTATTTCTGCCAAAATTGTTGTCAGTTTTTTGACGGTAAACAACCAATGCGTTTTGCATTAACTTTTTTATGCTTCTGTTTTGTTCATATAGTCTTTTTTCAAACTTAATGTTTCTGCGATATATTATTTTTGGCAGTCTTCCCTGTTTATAGAGTAAATTTCTCCCGAATGTTTTATATGTGTTGTTTTGTTTTGCATTGATTAGGTCGTTTATTGTTTTAGATGAAGTTTTGACAAATCTTATGTTGAATTTAGATGAATTCTTTTCGAATGTAGTTGTGATAGAGGTAATGGGTAGAAGAATAACGTTTTTGATTCGTTGGGTTTTTCGGTAATGACAGCTTTCCCGTGTTGGAATATTTTGTGAATCTTTTATTTCTCATTGAATATGAGATAGAATACAAAAGGTTCATGAAAGTATTTTCAATATATTTCTCATCATTGTGTAAATAATGAGGGCTGCACATTCTGAATGCTCTTAAGTAGAATCCAATTGACATTATGGATTAGATTTTGTTGTTATACTCTACTCAGTTTATTAATTGATTTTCGGTGGACACTAACTTTTCAGCTGTTGTCAGCTCGATGTAACATGATTTCTTGGAATGGTAAATTATTGTTTCCTTCCATTTCCTATGTAATTTCTACATTTCTACATGAGTGGTATTTCAAATCCGACCTAATTTTGTCTAGTCTCAAGGACGTTATCCCTCTTCATCATGTAAATTCTGTAATTTATCAACTACATAGGGAGAACCACTCAACGTCTAGACATGAAAATTAAACAGAATGTTCCAAGTAAAACCAGGAATCACACCTCGGATTCTTATGAATTTTTATTTTGTCCTGAATACTTATGGTTCCTCCATATACGAGTACCTTATAAACTCATAGATAGTGTGTTGCTGATTTTAGTGTTGATTGGTTCTCAGTCGTGTCCTAGTCCCACTCTTTATTTCATTTAAGAGTGCTAGAGTCTTTGTATATCAGGTCCGGCAAATCTTCTCTCTGTAAACAGCGTGAATGTTTGCTGAGACTTGCTATCATTAGCCACTAGTACCTCTTTCCCTTTCACATTATATATTTTTATTCCTCTTTCTTTCTTTCCTTTCATTCATTCCATAATTTATTTTAATTTAAGACATAAAGAACGGTAATGAAACCGGTTGCTTCGTTTTTAACATGTCTAATAGTATTCAGCTTTACACTTTCATTTTCTATTATCAAGTTCTGTACCTTTAAAAACATCTGTAAGTTTTATTGTATGTTCGACTTTGTTTCGTTTATCTACACGATCCGGTTAGTCATATCACGGAAATAGACTAACAAAGCATCATTAATATATCGGAAGGAGGTTGATGGTCTAGGTAAAATATTTTGGAACGAACCAGAGTCAATAAATTACAAGAAAATACATGCCATCACACCAATGAGAGGCAATCCAATTGGTAATCCACATTTTTGTTTCTAAAAATTGTTATTAAATGTTAAATAGTATTGATTGGTGATTTGACATGATTTTTATTATTTTAGCAATTTGTAGTTTCTCAAAGACAAACCTGCTTTCATTTGGATAATTCCAGTTCATCTATGCTTTACCAACACGGAGTCAGAGATAGCACGTGGTTTGGCGGGTAAAATAAACACTATGAAATATTTTATGAAGGAAAAACTTGAAGCAGCGGAAATATGGTTCTAAAGAAGTATGCTGTGGATATCATGGACCCAGCATGTGAGCAACGATGAGATGTTGGAAAGAATGGCAACGAAAAGGAAATTTATAGTGAGCATCAGGGAGAGACAACTGAAGTTCCTGGGACATGAAATGAGGAAGGAGGGCTTGGAAAATCTGATACTGACAGGCCAGATAGAGGGAAAAAGAGACAGATGAAAGCAACGGATAACATATTTGAAGGGCCTGGGCAGGTGGATGACAGAACGGGGGTTGCGTGGTGTAACAGAAGAAAGCGTGCTAACAGCCACCAGGAATAGGGAGACATGAAAAGCTATGATCGCCTACGTCCTGAAAGGACAGGGCACATAGAAGAAGAAGAAGAAGAAGAAGAAGAAGAAGAAGAAGAAGAAGAAGAAGAAGAAGAAGAATTGGTAGGAAAAGGTTTATCTTTGTGTTTGATGCTTTTTGGCAGATTTTATGTTATCACAAGGTGGAATATTTAAAAACAAAAATGGCGGAAAGGAAAAGAAAAAGCAAATAGATAAACTTGTCTAGATTGCACGAGTTTCATGCATTACCAAATAATCAGATGCATATTACTAACTGAGCGTTTAAGAGATTTCAATCGATATTCATGGAAGTTAAACTTTTATCATTATAGGTTATTAAAATTCTAAATTAAAAAAATAACGTTAAAATATCAGCATGAATATAAATAACCATAAACTCTGTTCATCTTTAAACATCCAAACAGTTACAAACACACACATATCTGTATGTGTTAATGTGTTATTTATTTTAATTTAAGACATAAAGAACGGTAATGAAATGTCCTTGTGTTAAGTTTTCATATGTGTATTTACATATGCACATGATTAACTAACTTTGAATACGCTTTTAAAAAGCGTTCATATATATATATATATATATATATATATATATATATATATATATATATATATATATATATATATATATATATATATATATATATACATATATACGTACATATATATATTTCATTACAAAACGAGTTATTTCGCAACCCAGGTTCCTACCTTTCGGTGTTTTCAGGCGATTTACAATAACTGATTTACAGTATTTAAACCTGGGTTGCAAATTAACTCGTTTCCAAATGAAAATATTCAAAAGATCTACAATATAATTGTTTTGAACACTTTTTAACACAGCTGTATACGGGTCTAATTTAATTATGACCAAAAAACCAAGATATTTACACGAAGATGAGTCAGTATTAATATGCACTTTATATTTTTACAAAGTTTGACAATTAATATATTTTAAGACAGTATTGTTCTGTAATGTTGAAAAAAGAATTATACCATAATCGGGCATAAATATTGAGTCACCTACATGTTTATACACAGGCGGATAGATAGATAGATAGATAGATAGATAGAGAGAGAGAGAGAGAGAGAGAGAGAGAGATAGAGAGAGAGGAGAGATTTTCTGTGTGTAAAAATGCACTTTAACAGATGTTTGTTCGACAGAATGACATTCTTATATATATATATATATTCAAATATTGGTCGATAATCATGCTAATGTCGGGATCATCCTTTGCTGAGTTTTACTATTCTTGCGCATGGTATGTATGTATGTATGTATGTATATTTCGGCAAATCCACCCGAACGCCGTCGTCTTCTCTGTTTGAAACTCATCCTTTCCCTAGTTTGCTATTAACAATAACACTCTTCCTGGCATATTCAAACCATTGGTCTCCCCATCCTCCCCCCACACACGCATAATCGTTTTTCACTTTCAAATACGTAGTTATTTATATTCATTTCTTGATTCATCCATAAATTTATTTCGTATTTGCCGTCGGAGCTCTTGTTTATTAGACACCTAAATTATATTTCATCATTTTTTCATTTGATAAAATAAAAATAACAAAAAACAAATAAATGTAATATTCTTATGACTGTAAAAGCGGTTTTCTGTGTACATAGAATCAAATACAAAGCACACACACACACACACACACACACACACACACACACACACACATATATATATAGTAAGAAAAAGAGAGCAAAAGTTTGATGACGACTTATGCACGAAGGTTATTTATACAGTAATAAGATTAGATATACTATAAAATACCTATATATTCACGTATGTATTAAAAAACAAATATGCTAGCATATATATATAAATAACATGTACATGTTTATACATGATAATACACATGTTCTTACACAAGTTACATGCACACACACACGCACACACACACACACACACACACACACAAACACATATATATATATATATATATAGCAAATGAATAAGGAACGAAGAAAATATTAACAACGTTCAAAACATTAATTTAAAACAGTGCTCAATATAGAAATAGAGCAACGAATATTTATAATAAATTATACTTTAGAACATGTACAAACTACAATCTACTTCAAAATTGTTCATTTTGTTTTGACATTGAAAGAACAATGTCTCATCAAGTAGTTATTAATGATGGTAATATATATACTCTTGTGTGGAGAAACCTAAAAATAACACAAACTAATGTATGATAAATGATTGATATTAATTATTGATATGTATCTAAAGACGTGGATGTGCGTTGTGGTGCAGTGCAGATCGACTCGGAACGACAAATCGGGGAGCGGAGTTCGAATTCCAGTTGAATTCCTTGCATTCATTTAGGCGCAAATACCCCCGGGAAAGATAATAATCCGTCTCTTCCCTCTAGTTGTGGGCTAAATAGCAGGACAGATTGGGTTCCGGGCAACCAATCTACCGTAGAAAGTAATGACAACCAACCTAATCTTCTTCCCAGTCAGTCATGTCTCTATCGAGACATGATCGCCCAACGCGTGTATCACGCATGGCTCTTAAATGATTGATCTAAAGACGAAATACATTAAAACATTCAATCGTTATTCTAATAATTAATGTTTTCGTTTCGGATTGAGGAATCTGATAATCGTTTTCAAATTCTAGTCACGTTCATTACACTAATTTATGTTCAAATACTTTGGGTAAACGTAATCTAATTTGTCCCCAGCTATGGATAAATAGCATCGCAAATTGGGTCCTAGTGCCTTGGGTAGCATGTTGTTTAGGAGAAGGTAAACTCTGAATTCAAATTGAGGAATGTCACTTGGAAACCTTGTGCCAAACGATGTACATGTGTTCTTTGCATTCGGCTTTTCTAAAAAGTGTGCGTTTCCTCAAACGCTTTCACATGTGCGAGTAGTTTGGCCATTTTGTTCTAATAACTGGGTTGCTATACACTCATACGTCGAAAATGACAATCCAATATATATATATATATAAGAATAAATCTAACTAAGAGCCAACAGACCTACCTAGACTTATTCTTATTTGTTTGCTCTACTATTGTATTGAGCGCTTTAGTGTTAGGGTTCTCGTCTCGGGTTTTTTTTTTCTTTCCTACAAGTATTTTGACGTATGTTCAAGTACTTAGTTGGTTTCTTTTTTTATTTTCCCTTTTTTCGCCTCCGCGTTTATTTTCGAGACGGACTGAAATATATTATAACAATTATTAATATTATCATTATTATTGTTGTTATTATTATTATTGTTATTATTATTATTACTATTATATATATATATATATATATATATATATTCTTCATTTGTAAACGAGTTATTACGCGACCTAGGTTTCTACCATGTAGTGTCTTCAGGCGACTTGCAAATTCTACAATATAATTGTATTGAACACTTTTTAATACAAATGTGCACTGGTTTAATTTTATTATGACCAAAAACTAAGTAATTAAACAATACTATCATACGAATGCGGGTGTCCTTCAAGGCTCTATTCTAGGTGATATGCTTTTTCTTATCTATATTAACGATCTCCCAGATGTAATAAGATCCCAAGTAGGCACATACGCTGACGACACTACGGTTTACTCTCGCAGCGATAAAAAATCTACCGAGGCTGATAAAGCAAACCTCGCTGCCGAGCTTGAAAAACACCTCAATCCGTAGTGGACTGGGGTAAGAAATGCTTCGTAAATTTTAATGCTTCCAAAACGAAGCTGCTATCTATTAACCATCACAGACAATCGCTACTACGCACGCCCCACCATTAGCATGGATCAGGCTAGTCTCCCTGAAAGCAAAACACTGCGCCTCCTCGGGTTAACTCTCACAACAGACCTCAAGTGGAATGGCTTTATAGAATCCATAGCTAAATCCGCTAAAAAATAGGTTCTCTCTGTAGGGCCAGGAAGTTTTCCCCGTTTGAAACAATCCTGCACATATATAAATCTACCATCCGCCCGTGCATTGAATATTGCTGCCATATCTGTTCGGGTGCTACTGATATCCACCTAGGTATCCTTGATAAAATCCAACGGAGAATCTGTAATATGATCGTTCCCGACTTGGCAGCTCAGATACAGTCTCAGATACAGTCTCAGGCGCAATGTGGCTTCTCTGTGTCTCTTCTACAAATACTTCACGGCTTCAGCTCCGATGAACTTAGCTCACTAGTGCCCTGCTATATATGAATTTCTCGACCACCACGATTAGCATCTAGGTCACACTCTTTTACTGTGAAACCAATAAAATATAAAAGCAAATTCTTCTCCATCAGCTTGTTTTCTCGCAATTCCCGCCTGTGAAATTTCCTTCCATTTACTTGCTTCCCCGACAGCTACAATCTTCAAACATTTGAATGTAAAGTAAACAATCATCTTCTATCTCACTAACCTGCATCCTCTCTCTCATGCTCCTTTCTCCATCCACTCCACTCTAATCAGTATTCTCATCCTTCCCTTACACACTTCCTGACACCACCTATAACTTGTCACTCACTCTTATAACTTTCCCCCTATGTTACCCCTGTAAAACAGTGGCAGTAAAATGCCTTGCTTGGGGCGATATGATTATATATAGTGAGGTAAAATGATAAATGTACATATGAGGAGAGTCTACATAAATATAATTATTTTATTCGGGTGTTAGTAAAACAGTGCTCAATGTAAAAAAAAGGCTGTATGATATATATATATATTAATAAATATACATATTATCTTACGTCTATGGCACAACACGGAAATTCATGCGCGGTGCTGTCATCAGGTGCATATTTTAAACTCTGATTGCATAACGCATGAAACTCTGAATTGTGCTATTGACGCTGGATAATATGTATATTCATTAATATATATATATATATATATATATATATATATATATATATATATATATATATATATCCATTTGTCAACAAGTTATTACGCAACCTAGGTTTCTACCATGAGTGATGTTTTCAGGCTATTTGCAATAACCGATTTCACTGTTTATCCTTTTTTATTTTTATTTTTTTTAAGAACGCTCACGTAACGGTGTTTATTTTTTAACACTCACGTGGCAGGGAATTTTTGAACGCGCAATTTTTAAAACAACATGGAATTACGACGTTTTCATCCATGGTTGTATGAATCTAAGAGGAATTTTTTAGTATGGTTACAATTAGTCATAATATCCGTTCTTTCATTCAATAGTTCGTTTTTGTTTGTGATTAGCATAACCTCTAACATTTTTTTCCTGGCCCAGTCTGTATATTGTGCCATCCTTGTAAGGCTTGACTGTTTTTACCATACTCTACGTTATGTCTGGGTCTTTTCCATATTTTAATTTCAATTTCCACACGTAGCTAGCCAATTTTGTAGAGTATTTTAAAGCTTTCTATTTTGAATGTAGGCTTGTGATTGAACCACCTAGTCTTAAAGGTGTCTTTGGTTGAACTCAAATATGTTTTATTTTGGCCATTCAAGTCATG
>JBBBDQ010000872.1:11157500-11220000 GCA_037127315.1 Ascarosepion bandense
TGTCTTCCTCTTTCTCTATTTCCCTCCATTCGTCCTGTAAGTATCAGATTCTCCAAGTCCTCTTTCCTTATTACGTGTCACAGAAACCTCAGCTATTTCTTCCTGGTGTTAAGTATAAATGTCTTTTTTGTTGCCATTCTCTCAAAAACCTCGTCGCTGCCCACATGTTGGGTCCATTGCATCCTCACCTTTCTTCTGTAGAACGATATTTCCGTTGCTTCCAGTCTTTCCTTCACATTTGACGAGATTTTCCAATATTCACAGCCATATAAGAGAATAAATATCACGTAACATTTCAGTTTTCTTTTCTTTGTTTCCAGCGAAATTGTCTTGTTTCTTGATACTCCATACCAATATGACTTCGGATTTCAGTGTCGCACTTTTCGTTCTCTATTAGACTACATATAGATAAAGATAAATAAAAACATTCCAAAAGCGTTATAGATAGATATGAACAAAATGAGAATAGATAGATAGATAGATAGATAGATATGAACAGAATAGGATAGATAGATAGATAGATAGATAGATAGATAGATAGATAGATAGATAGATAGATATGAACAGAATAGATAGAATAGATAGATAGATAGATAGATAGATAGATAGATAGATAGATAGATAGATAGATAGATATGAACAGGTTGAGGATAGACAAATGCAAATAGTAAGCAAATCTAGTGAAACCTACTTGATATATTATAATTCATCTCCGAATTTAAACATTACTGAGTGAAAAATTAACCTTCTATTTGTTTACTAACGATTATTAGCATTATCCAATTGCGTCTCCGCATATTAATAAGTGACAAATTATTTTCCACCCTACAACCCGTTTCTCACAGACGAAAGTTCGCGTACCTCTCACTTCTCTGTTCCTATTTCCATGGAAAGCATTCAGACGAACTACATTACGTCGTTCCATCTATCCTTAACGTCACGGCTAAAAGCCACTATACCACACACATTGAAACGAAGCACACTCATTTATTTTGTATTCCACTGTCGAGATGTAAGTTCAACTCAAGCAGATTCTTCCTACGAACCGCTACTCTGTGGAACAGACAATCAAGAGGATGCTTCCATGATCACTAGTCTTAACCTGTTCGAGTATAAGGTTAACCGTTATCTTCCACACATATCCGCATATCTGCATCTTATTCTGTAATCCCCGACTTCGAGTAGCTTTGTCCATAGTAAATATCATTGTAAGAAAACATCAAAACTGTTTTATACATAAAAAATGATGTCTTTGTAAGAAATTATAGATAAGATGCAAATACAAGTATAGATTTTTATCTGCCCGAGAATATATATATATATATATATATATATATATATATATATATATATATGTCTAAGTGCACCTTTATATGTAAACTCGAGTTCTAAAAAGAAGGGGTTGTCGGAATTAAAAGCGTGTCCGGAATTATCATATATTTTTTAAGATAAATCCTAAGTAATTACACGCCTTGTTCTAAAATGTTTGGACCATAAATTAAGAGGATGGGAGGAAATTAGATGAATATTTAATAAAGAAAAAATGATTCCTCAGGTGGATTTTTCCAGAAAAAATAATCAATGTGACTCGTCATTTTGCCGGACAGATATAATCAATTATTATATATATATATATATATATATATATATATATGCATGTATATGCCACCTGTACACGTATATAAGTCTTTTTTATGATTCTAAGAATCAAAGTATAGTTGATTATATCCATAATAACAATATACTTTGTAGAACCGACTCCCAATAGGATGCTTCCCTGATCAGTACACTTTCAACGCGTTAAAGTCTTAGATTAACTTTCCCACATAGCCACCTAAATTGTGCATCTTAACCACTACCTCGAGTGGCTCTTGGATCCTGTACAATTTGAAACATCATTATAAATATAAACAAACAAATACATTTTAAAAATACTGTCATTGCTTTTCGTAAAAAATAGACGTATCTCTCAATACCTAGAGACAGCATATACTGGAGGATTTCAAACTCTTCTAGTTACAAAGATTGATGGTGTTTTTGTGTTTAATCCTTTCTACCTCAAGCAGGGCAATGATACTACGATAACGTACATAGTTTCTGAGAGTGAAGGCGAATAAAAAGAACTTATTGAGGAGAAAAGACAATCAAAGAAAAGTCTTCAGGAAGACATAGGGTGCAATTGACGTTACATTTAAAATGTTGAAGATCGCAGGTGGCATGGAAGCAAGAAATTGGAAGCTAATTCCGCAGGTGATAAGTGCGAGAATAGAAACTATTAGAATTGTAGGTGATTGTAGAGGGCGCTTTCTGCTTTCGAGCAATAACCCAGTTGTGGTTCCGCCGTAGAGTAGAAGCACGACTGGGTAACAATAGACAGCTATTTTTTGGCAAGGCCATATAGCCCGGAAAACCGACTTATAACTGACCATGTGTCACATGTTGCCCTTAGTGGGAGGGACAGCTAAATAATGTAGTTGCAAAAAACTACCTTTGTCACTGTCAGCCCTTTGCCTTCGGGTGGAGAGCGCTCTTTGCTTTCGGGCAGAGAGCAATAACCCAGTCGTGGTTCCGCCGAAGGGTAGAATCACGACTGGGGAAAAATAGACAGCTATTTTTTGGCCGAGCCATATACCCCGGAAAACCCACTTATAACAGACCATGTGTCACATGTTGCCATTAGTTGGAGGGACATCTAAATAATGTAGTTGTAAAAAGCTACCTTTTTCACTGTCGGCCCGCTGCCTTCGGGTAGAGGGCGCTCTCTGCCTTCGGGTAGAGAGCACTAACCCAGTCGTGGTTCCGCCGAAGGGTAGAAGCACGACTGGGTAACAATATACAACCATTTTTTTGGCAGGGCCATATAGCCCGGAAAACCCACTTATAACTGACCATGTGTCACATGTAGCAGTTAGTGGGAAAAACAACTAAATAATGTAGTTTTTAAAAAATACCTTTCTCACTGTCAGCTATCTGCCTTCGGTTAGAGAGCGCGCTTTGCTTTCGGGCAGAGAGCACTAACTCAGTAGTGGTTACGCCGAATTGGTAGAATCACGACTGGACAAAAATAGACAGGCATTTTTTCGCCGGGCTATATGGCCCGGAAAATCCACTTATAACTGACCCTGTTTCACATGTTGCCCTTAGTGGGAAGGCCAACTAATTATTGTAGTTGTAAAAAGCTACCTTTTTCACTGTCAGCTCTCTGCTTTCTGGTGGAGAGCGCTCTTTGCTTTCGGGCAGAGAGCACTAACGCCGCCGTGATTCCGCCGAAGGGTAGAATCACGACTGGGGAATAACAGACAGATATTTTTGGCTGGGCTATATGGCCCGGCAGACCCACAGAAAAATGACCTTGTGTCACATTTCGCCTTAAGTGGGAAGGCCGAATAAATATTGTTGTTGAAAAAGGTACCTTTTTCACTGTCAACCCTCTGCCATCGGGCGGAGAGCGACTGGGAAACAATAGACATATAGTTTTGGCCGGGGCCTATGGACCGGAAGACCCACATATAACTGACCTTGGGTTATATGTTGCCTTAAGTGGGAAGGCCAACTAAATATTGTAGTTGTAAGGAGTTGTGCAGTTGTACAGTTTCTTAGTTGGTCAGTAAGTTGATGCATTGTAAGTTGGAGTTGTTCTGGATATAGACTCATTACCCGGTCATACTATTTCACTGCAAGACTGTATATATTGATTCTACTAATAGTATTCCTAGTTTTCCTGAATTGACTAACCCGTGTTCCAGTTTGTATATTTTTGTTCGATATAACTATATTTTCTATCTCCATATCTGTTTTGTTATTTATTATCTTGTGTGGTTTCTCAACCAGAATCCAAAACACTAGCTCTACAATAAAATGGTGAGAGCTAGTCTCCAATCTAATAGTACGCTTAAATTTACGCGGTCAAGTTATCAATGAGAGCACAAAATATGAAAATATTTCTAGAAAAGATAAAGGGAAGCCATTGTCACGGAGTTGGGAAAATGACTGAAGTTGTGATACCAAGTCAGGACATAGCATTACAGACGCTTCTCTTGTATTAGTCGAGACTAAGATATAAAACAGAAGCAGCAGATCAAATATAGCAGCAATATTCAACGCATGCAAGAAAGGTACAGCTATAAACGCGAAAGATGAAATTTGACGATAAAAATTGTAAAGTGTATGATGGTGCATGTGCGTGTTTGAGGTCGGTAATATTTGTTAATACCGTTCAAAAGATTTCTCACACATATATAAAAAAAAATTCCGTTGTTTTAATATGAATGTGCGTGGTGGTCCAGTGGATATCGGCTCGGAACAAGAAATTGGATAGCCGAGTTCGAATTCCAGTTGAATTCATTGCATTCATTTACGTGCAAATACCCTTGGGAAAGGTATTAATCCGTCTCTTCCATCCAGTTATGGGTTAAATAGTAGGACAGATTGGGTTCTATAGCCTTGGCTGTCAACCAATCTACCGCAGAAAGCAATGGCAACCTACGGCGGGATAATCATCTGCCCAGTCAGACATGTCTCGAAATCGACATGATCGCCCAAGCGTGTTTCACGTATGGCATTTAACTGACTGACATATATGTAACGGACAAGCGTTACTTGACTGGCACTAAACTAGTATGGCACTAAACTGACTGACGGACGTCAGTCAGTTTAGTGCCATACGTAATACACGCTTTGACGATAATATCTCGAAAGAGACATGACTAGCTGGACAGAAGATTATCCCGCAGTAGGGTGTCATTACTTTCTGCAGTAGACAGGGTGCCAGCCAAGTATATAGAACCTAATCTGTCCTGCTATTTAACCCACTGCTATAGGGAAGAGACGGATTAATATATTTCCCAAGGTTATTTGCGTTTAAGTGAATGCAAGGAATTCAACTGGTATTCGAACTCAGCTCCTTGATTTCTCATTACGAGTCAATATCCAATGCACCATAACGCACAATCGTTTCTATATGAACATACACATAAAATATATCACGCACATGCATTTAAAAAATTATCTATTGCTTTAATACACGTGACACGTATTTGACTAATAAGAATCAACTCCAAGTTACAACATACAAGTATACTATCTATTAATAATTTTTTTCCATTTTTACCTCGATCTCTGAAGAAGCGTTAACAAAAGTGAAGTATGTTAGATTGAAATATGTTTCCTTCTTTGTTCATTTACTCTCTTCTACCATTTTGTCAGATTTCAATCCATATACTGATACGTATATATATATATATATATATATATATATATATATATATATATATACTATAGTCATCCGCAGACAGATCTGTTTCGCTGTATTACAACTCATCAGTACGGCTAGATTCCGTTCGCTTCCTAACCCAAGATCGAAACCCGACCGAATCGGCGTCAGTCGACGATATATATATATATATATATATATATATATATATATAGAGAGAGAGAGAGAGAGAGATAGATAGATAGATAGATAGTGTGTGTGTATGTGTGTGTACACATGCGTGTGTGTTTAGGTTACAGCATGTATAATATAGGTAGATGAAATAATAGAAATACCTTGAAATTTTAAGAAAGTTTATTTCAATATTGCGTAGAAATGTTTGGAAGTAATTACCGCTTGAATTCTGCGTGGAATCGATTTGTTCAAAGTTTGAATTGCTTCCAAACGAATTTTATCCATTCTTCAGCTAAAACAGTTCACAATTCTTTCAATGTTGATGGTCGAGGATATCAAATCCTCACTTGTTTTTATATGACGAACCATAAATGTTCAATGATCTTGAAATCTGGGGAAAATGTTCTACTTAACTAGAATGTTCCTCGTACGATTCAGCTTTAGCAGTGCAAACGGGGACCACTTAAAATTCTTAAACAGTCCTGACTGTTGATTTTAATAAACGGGTTTCAATAATATCTGTCAAAAAAACAAAAAAAACAAAAAAAACAATAATTTTAGCTTAAAAAAAATGAAGTTCTGCTAATATTAAATCAACAAGCATAATAGACAAGCTTTGGACAGTTTAATCATATTTTTCAAATGATGCTATTATTGTACTAGGTGATTCCATTACTTTGTCCACCTCTTGTACATATTTTTATGTGTATATATTTGTGTGTTTCTGTGAATAAGCATTTTAAAGGAAACCTTGACGCTTTTATCGGAATTTATGTAAGTCTCTGTGTATAATTATCTTTGTGCATGTATGTATATACGCATATATACATATTGTGATTGTGTAACGATGAGCCTAGGCTTGTCTCCTTCCAAGTTAGTTTCTTAAATTTGTCTTTAACTCTTTACTTAGAGTTCCACAAAGACACACACACTCGCGCGCATACGTGCGTTCATAGTTTGCATACATGCTATTTTCCAAGGAGTATAGCGTGATTGCCATTGGGGATTCAGAAACGAATGTCTAAAGCATTCTTCAAAACGTGAATAAAAGAATACGATATAATCCGAAAGAAAGATGGTGGCATCAGAAAGTCGAAAATGACATATAACCCAGTGGCCTACAGCGGAGCTTCCATAGATTTCAAAACTTTTATCCTCATAATTTTTTATTCATACTGCCAAAATTATGATAATCTCAGTGTCCAAATTATACAAGGTTCGATGGCTAAATAGTCACCATTTTATATTTTTGATTTCGTCTACGTGCGTTGATTGTATTTTTTGTTTTTTGTTTTTTTAATGTCCTCTGCACAGTTTAGTAGGGTCAGTTAGGCACCGTCTGTAAGAAAAATTCACTTCGCCAGGAATTTGGAAGCGGCATGTTGTACTGCTTAACATTCGTGCCGGAAGCTTCAATACAAATACACTCCTGATCAAAAATTTAAGACCACTTAAAAATCTTTAAAAAGAATTTTTTTATTACGGACAGATTTTAAACTCTTCCCACTTAAGGTTACCAATACTACTATCTAAAAGGTCATGGAAACAAAAAGCTACATTTCAAACATTTTATTTAGTAATTTACATTTTTATAAAATGAGGCGATTTACACATGATCAAAATTATAAGACCAGGGGTATAAATTGTTAGATCTATGGTAATTCCAATGTTTTTAGTTCAGTTAGAGATTTGCAATCACTGCGTAAAGGTGTTACCATGCCTAAAGTAGGCAAACTTACCGAAGTTGAGCGTTCTCGAATTCTAAAATTTCATATGCAAGGTTTGTCACAGCGGGCGATCGCAGCTAAGGTAAATCGCAGTAAAACTGTGATTTGCAACTTTCTAAAGAACAGTGAGAATTATGGAAAAGCAAAATCCTCTGGTAGGCCCCCAAAAATTTCTCCTGCATTGACTAGGAAAATAAGACGGGTTGTTATGAAAGACGGGGGACTTTCTTCTAGTCAAATTAAGGCAGTCACAGATGCTGATTGCAGTCCCGTAACCATCAGACAGCACTTAAGACAAAAAGGCATGGTAAACAAAATGCGTAAACAAATTCCTCGGCTGCTTCCACGTCACAAGGTGGACCGCTTAAAGTTTGGTTGTGAATACCAAAGATGGGACGTTGAGAAGTGGAAGAAAGTCCTGTTTCTGAGGAGAAAAAATTTAATCTTGATGGTCCTGATGGCTTCCAACGATATTGGTATAACAAAAACATGCCTCCTGAAATTTTCTCCACACATCATAGTGGTGGAGGGTCCCTAATGGTATGGGGTGCCTTTTCTTACAGAGGGACAATGGAGCTCCAGGTAATGCAGGGTCGTCAGAGAGCGGCTGGTTGTGTTAACATGCTACAAAAAGCATCTTTGATGATGGAGGCTCATCGTTTGTGTGGAGATGGATGGTTATTCCAACAGGATAATGCTGCAATCCACACTGCAAGATGGACCTTGACCTTTCTACAAGAAAATGGGGTCCATCTCTTGGGACATCCTGCATGCTCACCGAACTTGAACCCAATTGAAAATGTTTGGGGATGGATGACAAGAGATGTTTATCAAAATGGCAAACAATATTCAACAAAAAATGAACTTTGTGAAGCCATCTTCAGAAGCTGGAGTAACATCCCCCGCACCTTAATGGAAACGCTTATTTCTAGCATGCCCGGCAGAATTATTGAAGTCATCAAAAGCAGTGGAGCTAGACTTCATTATTAAATTTAGTTGTTGAATGTTTTCATACACTTTTTGTACAATTTCGTAGAATTTTTGTCTCTGGTCTTATATTTTTGATCATGTGTAAATCGCCTCATTTTATAAAAATGTAAATTTCTAAATAAAATGTTTGGAATGTAGCTTTTTGTTTCCATAACCTTTTAGATTGTAGTATTGGTAACCTTAAGCGGGAGGAGTTTAAAATCTATCTGTAAAAAAAAAAATATTTTTAAAGATTTTTAAGTGGTCTTAAATTTTTGATCGGGAGTGTATTTCAGAGTGCTTGGGTGTCAACCTGGGGACAGTGCAGAGAATTCGGAAAGAGTTGGATGAGTCTAATGGTAATTACGAAGGTGTTTGAAGTGATCACTAGTGATGGTGATATTATGCCTCCATTCAACTTCCCACAGGGTTTCAGACTCAACACAGAGGCCTATATCATGTCTCTTAAGGAGGTAGTGCTGCCCTGGGTCAAGAGGCTGGCTACTGGAAGACAGCAAGACCCTACACCATGCCACATAACATGGGAAACATAGTCATAGCTGTCAGAAAATTTCTGTGACCCCTTACATTCGGCTCCGAAACTCCCCAGACTGCAACCCCTTTATTATTACATGTCAGGTGCAGCTGAACGAGTAACCAACAAAACCCCTTAAAGCAGCAAAGATGACGTGAAGTCAAGGATTATGACAGCATTTAGCAACTTAGACATAGAGACCGTCCAGAGAAGTTACAGGATATTCAGAAGTTGTCCAAAAGCCGAGATTGCAGCCAATGGCGATTTTACTGAAAAAAAAGTTACTGTTTAGTATTTCAAGATATTTTTGTTTAATTTTGGTAAATATCTGTTTAAATGAGACGTCAGTGTTATTTTCATTTTTGCAAAATTTGAACGACAATTTATAAATCGCTAGCTATATATCATTGTTCAAATATATATATATATATATCACGTTTTTATTTTTTAATGATACCCATATTTGAATAGACGCCCAGTTTTGTTTTGTTTTTTTTATCTTGCCAGAGGACGCATATTTTTTGTAACAACTTTTCTCGTTTATTCAAGCCGGCAGATATGAATAAATATACTGTTGAATCATAAAAGAACTGTGTATCTACTCAAATACGAGTATCCATTAAAATAATGTTTAAACAATTTATAAATATATTTGTTAATGTTTATGCATGGGAATTGTGCAGCTTTAAAACATCAAGCTTTTACCAAACACAAATTATAGAAATTATCTATAGAAACACTTTATTTTTTAATGCTATCTTGCCTGACTGTATATAATTCAGTATTTATATTTATGACATTGTTTACTTACACTACCGGCCATAATTATTAGGCAACAAATTTTTTTTAAAAGAAATGATGTATTTCATACTATTTTTAGTGTTTATTGCCATGTGGATAATTCTAAATGAGAACATAATGTTTCTTTTGTTATTATTATTTTGCAAATTATTACAAAGCAAGGAAGCAAAGATGAACGCGTCCGAACCACCCTATATATTCTTCATTCTTTCATTGATAAAACTGTAATATAGGTAGTTATTAAATATTTATAAATTCCTTTTAATCACATGTTATTGTGCAGTATTAACAAAAGAACGATTCTCTTTTCATTAACAATTATTCAGTTGGCAATAAATACCAAACATAGTATGAAATACATCATTTTTTAAACACTGAGGTTGCCTAATAATTATTGCCGGTAGTGTACATTTTCCAGGTATCGTCGTTCATATTAGGATTTAGTTACATCATATGGCACTAATATGTCGGTTTACGTAAAATTATTTTTATCATAATTAGTTTTTATCGTTCGCGTATTTTTTTTTAAATGAAGAGAGGCTACAAAGAAATATTATGTTCCAAACAAGTATTTTTTTTTTCCAGTAATAAAGTCACAATTATTATACTACCATATATGACTAATCTTGGGTTCGCTTTTGTGCTGGTGTGGAACTGCATCAAAAAATATAATTAACTATGTTATGACACAGAATGCTGTTTGCATGACGTTCCGACCTTGAGGGAGGTCTGTGATGGCTGGTGTTATAGACTCAAGAATGTCCAAGCAGATTTGTTTGGATGAGTCATAAGTACTTTCCGTATTTTCTTAATTTCTTCTTTATATACCGTATCCCCTTATGACATAGACGATCATTGACAGTCACACTTTCTCGTCCTTCCTAGTTATGAACAATATTTTTTATTTTTGTTGTTGCTATTTACCCGACACCTTGTTCTACTCTCCATTTTATCAAGAACATTAATAAGATGCGTATTGTTATTCTCTGTCCCTCTTATCTTTAATCTCTCCTGTGAGTATTAGATTGTCCCAGCCTTCTTTTTTTCTTTTTATTGACACTAGACATTTCAATTATCTCTTCCTGTTGTTAAATATGTGTCCTTTTTAATTTCATTTTCTTTAAAACTTCATCGTTTCTCACATTTGTCATGTTGGGCTCCTCTTTTTAGTGATGACCACGCATTCAGTTTTCTTGTAGTTAATATGTAGTCCTATACTTCCGCTTTCTTCAACTACCTTCTGTAGGAGTTTGTGTAGTTTACTTTCCGTGTCTGCTATCAGCACTGTATCATCTGCGTATCTTATATTGTTCAGTCTGCCGCTGCCAATGACGAATCCTGCCAGGACTTCTACAGATCTCAAAATTGTCTCGCTGTATAGGTTAAATAATCTGGTGAGAAGACACATCCTTGTCTTACACCCATTTTTATCTTTTTATATCTGCTGAACTCGTTTCCTGCTCGTATGCAGGCGGTTTGCTTCCAGTAGAAGTTCTTTATTATTCTAATGTCTTTCCCGAATATGTCAAAGCAAATCTACCAAGTCTTTGTGGCGTACGTTGTCGAATGCCTTCGATTAGTCTATGAAACACAGGTATAATTAGTATCCTTCTGTAGAACCAAAGTTCTGTTGTTTAGATTTCTTCATTATCTTTGTGTAGATTGTCCAGAATTCACTGCAATATTATGGACTTGAGGACGTGATATGCTAGGTGTGGAATTTGTATCGTAAAAAACATACAAGTATTGTTATTTATTTAAGCGTAAAAAAAGAAAGGTATTAATCCGTCTCTCCCCTCTTCGGTTATAGGTTGAATAACAGAGCAGATTGGATTCTGTAGCCTTGGTTGGCAACTGAAGAAAGTAATGGCAACCTACTGCGAAAAAATCTTCGGTCCAGTCAGTCATGTCTCTTTCGAGACATGATCGCCTAAGCATGTATCATATGTGGCACTTAATTGACAAGGTTATGCGCTGCATTTTTCTCTTCCTCTTGCTTTCAATATATCCTATGAATGAACCCAATATGTCCTGTTATTTAACCCATAACTGGAGGGAAGAGACGGATTAATACCTTCCAGAAGGGTGTTTGCGCGTAAGTGAATGCCAAGAATTCAACTGGAATTCGAACTCGGCCCCTCGATTTCTTGTTCCAAGCCGATATCCAATGCACCACAACGCAATCCACGATCTTAAGTATTAGTATCCTTTTTATTTTCATTTTCGCTTACACTTTGCCATTGCTCACATGTTCAATCCATTGTATTCTCAACATCTTGCTGTAGAACAATATTTTTTGGCTGTAAGTTTCTTCGCAATATATGAAGAGTTTGTCTAGCATTCACTGCCATATTACATAACCTTTAAGTAACATTTTCTTTGTTTCTTAGGAGATTTTCCTGTTTTTTAAGATCTGGGCATTTGGAAAACATCTTTCGCTATCCAAATGCGACTACGGATTTTAGTGTCGTACAGATTTCTGTTAATATGACTGTTGAACCAGAGTTGGTGAAAAAAATTTAATCTGGGATTTTATCGGGAGATCCTGTCCAGGGCAGCTAGGGCAGACACATAGCACACACGCATGACACTAATACTCGCAGATAGGCAAATATATGCGAATGAAATCGGACACTATCTTAATAATAAGAAACGCGTACCGCTGCACGTGTTTAATAAAGGAATCCAAATTACAATAATTTATCAGATAGAAAACATAAGAGAAATATGTCTTTTACTCGTATATAAATAACTACTTTAGTTCCTCTAGTGAAATCACGGTTTCATTATTTTATTTCACGAAATGGCTTCATTATTTAGATGTTACTATGTCCTCTGACTGTTAAATTCTCCAAGCCTCCTTTCTCTTTGTGTCTCAGAATTTTTCAGTCACTTCAAGACTTGTTATCACCTGTCTAGCACATTGTCTCCCAGCGATTTTCGTACCAGTACTCACTTTAAACTCAAACATTTTTATCAAATTAAATTTCGAATATTATACTGAATTCATCTTTCGTAGTAAGATAACACATCTTTTTCCTTTTAATCATTGCACTCCAAGCAAGGTGAGACCCTCACAAGCGCGCAGGGTGTTACAGTGAGAGAAAACACTGGGTACAGGGGCTATTGTGGAGAGGATAAAAGATGAACGGGATTTAAGAAGTTAGAAAATGGCAACTGACTTTGCATTTAAATTTTTCGAGATTGTAGCTATGAGGGAAACAAGTTAATCGAACGGATTTCCATAGGCGGAAAGTGCGAGAAAAGAAACTATTGAACTAGATATATCGGTTATTTAACTATTTCACAAGTTAAAAGGGTGGAACCTGGATGCCATTCTAGTCAATCAGTTAAGTGCCATAGGTGATACACGCCTGGGCGATCATATCTGTTTTGAAACATGGCTGACTGGGTAGAAGATTATCTAGCAGTAGGTTGCCATTACTTTCTGCGGTAACTGGTTGCCAGCCAAGGCTATAGTACCTAATCAATAGCACCCTTAAATTGATGCGTTTGGGGTACCAAGAATAAAAGGCATTAGTGGCAAAATATTTCTATATTAGGAGAGTTTTGTAATTTGCTTAAAGCATTGTGTATATTAGGTGTATGGATAGGTTTTGAAGACTGTCACAATGCGTTTAGTAAAATAAAGGAAGGTAAAGAAGGTGTTGGGTATTAGCTATTTAATAATCATTAATATTTAGAGATTATAGTCTCATCTTCAGAATGTTAGGAGAGCTTAATTTCACGTCCGCTCGTGCCCCGTGCCTTTCAAAGAATGTTTAGCGACCCCAAATGAAACACTCCCAGTGGCCCATTTCCACATAACAGAGCCAACAAAGGAGCATCAACGACCACATTAAGAAACATTGGTCCTACACATACAAACCATCTCTTAGAAATTTCAACTCTCACTTATTGATTGTATAAGAATCATTTTAACTCCTATTCATCTTAAAGTGTCCTCATTCATTACTGTAATTAATGTTTTAAATACCTAATTTAACCCCTACCTATCTTCTAACTATAACATTACTTTCCGAGATGTACTTGGAAATTTAACTAATTAAAATACCACATTCTTTCAGAAATTCGACAAACATTGCTCTCCAGAGATTCCTTTTCATTATTGTTCTTCTTCTATGTGCCTTGTCCCTTCAGGACCTAGCCAATCATGGCCTTCCACTTTTCTCTATCCCTGGTGGCTCTGAGCACGCCTTCTACTGTTACACCATGCAATCCTCGTTCCGTCATCCACCTGATTAGGTCCTTCAAATATGTTATCCGTTGCTTTCCCCTGACTCTTTTTCCCTCTATCTAGCCTGTTAGTATCAGATTCTCCAAGCCCTCCTTTCTCATTACATGTCCCAGGAACTTCATCTGTCTCTTCCTGGTGCTCAGTATTAATTTCCTTTTTGTTTCCATCATTTCCAAGACATCATCATTACTCACATGCTCGATCCATGATATTCGCAGCATCCTTCTGTAGAACCACATTTCAGTTGTTTTTCCGTCATCTTTGGTGGTATTGGCCAACATTTTCTGCCATATTGAAGGACGGACAGCACGTAGCAATCAAATACTCTCTTCCTTGTTTCTAGCAAAATTGTCCTGTTTCTTAATGCCTTACTCAACTTCTGGAATGCTTCCTTCGCCATGCCAATTCGCCTTTCGATCTCGGTGTCGCACTTTCCGTCTTCTGTTAGAACGCTTCCCAGGTATTTAAATTTTTGTACCTGCTTGATTCTGTTAACCCTGACCTGTATTTGGAATTTTGGGCTGCCCTTTTTACTGATGACCATGTATTCGATTTTCGTGCAGTTTATTTCTAGTCCTTTCTTGTTACTTTCTTCTGCTACCTTTTGTATGAAGTCTTTAAACGTACCAGTAAGACTACTCGTTAAAGTGTGACTGTGCTTTGGGCTTATAAGGGCTGCTAAAAAAGCAACCATTGTTAACCTCTTATATATGCTGCTTCATCGCGAAGAGAATTTTTTTTCGCAATGCTACTGTTACCTAGGTGTTCTATATGTTTACTCTATTTTTTGGAAGATAGAGATTAACCCGCCTCTGTCGACGTATAACGGAATTTTCGACACTATGAATCGCCAATACTTATAGATAAATATTGAATTGGTTTCCTTTTGCTTTCTCGGAATTCAGAATTTTCATCTTCCTAAACTGGTTATCATTCAAGGCTAGACAGGCTAGATTACTCTGGTATTTACGATATAGCCGAGAGAAGTGACATATGTATGTCTTTCTGTCTGGCATTAGAACGAAAATGAAAACAACAGATTTGCTCGGAAATTGAACTCGGCTCATCAATTCTATATTCCATTCTATTATCCATTACGCCCCATTTCTTCCATTCTTGGAAGAGTGCTTACCTCAGTGCAACAAAGTGATTGTTGTTCATAATACTATGAATGTACATCGTACATAAATCATCAGTTTTTTTATGTAGAATTTCCTGATTTAGCAAACGACTGAATTTCTGTTGGACATTCATACTCCAAACTGTATTTAGTGCATTAAAAATTAGAAATTGTATTGCTGTATATCGTCTTCTTTTATATGCCGTGTCCCTTCAGAACGTGGGCGATCATGGCCCTCCACGTCCCTCTATCCCTTGTAGCTCTTAACAGCTTTTCTCTTGTATTTCTCCCAAAACATTCTCCGCCATCTGTTTGCGTAAGCCCATCAAGTATGTCACGCGTTGTTTTCCCCTGTCTCTCTTTCTATGCTTCCTGTGAGAATCAGATTCTCCAAGCCCTCCTTCCTTATGACTTGTGAGAGTTTTTTTCTGCAAAATGTGTCCACACTATACACAGGTAATCTTTCTGAAGAGTTTGAAAATGATGCATTTTCGTTGAGCGGTTGAACTATATACAGGTAATTTTTTCTGGGTTGGGGTTTAAATTCAGTGACCGTAACATAACTGGTAGGTCCACATTTCCCACGGTACCTTTTGCTAACCTTAATGGTAAAGGTACACTTTTTTTAACTTCATCTTCCAACTATGGATACCTGTTAGTTTTTCGTTTGTTTACATGGTATCTAAATCATCGTAACAGATAGTTTACGATAAGGTCTTTTTCTAGCTAGTTTGTGGTAACTACGTACAAAAAAAAGAAAAAAAGAATGAAGACCCTTAATTTGCTACGAAATATATCCAGGATGATACACAGATCTGCAATATTTGACTACGGTAGACCTATTAGTATTGCTCTAAACCTGGGGTCACATTATACACGAACTCGAGTACGTGAGCTATGATGAGGTTTTGGGATGAATGGAAACGAAAAAGAAAATTAATACTGAGCATCAGGAAAAGACAGATAAAGTTCCTGGGACATTTAATGAGAATGGAGGACTTGGAGAATCTGATACTCATAGGCCAGATAGAGGGAAAGCTGTGTAATATACTTGACGGGTCTGAGCAGGTGGATGGCAGAGCAGAGTTTGGGTGGGATAACAGGAGAAAGCGTGCTAAGAGTCACCAGGAATAGGGAGATGTGGAAGGCAATGATCTCCTACGTCCTGAAGGGATATATCACATAAAAGAAAAAGAATACATGAAAAACCAGGCTTTTCCCAAAAACTTAAATGGTTGCCCTATAAGTAAAATCGGCTTACATACAAGTATATACGGTTTGTCAAGTTTATATTTTCTACATAAAATTGGAATAACGCAAACTATGTTGGAAATTATTTATATAATAAACATACTATAAATTTCAGTTTTCGTCTTTATTAAAAGTTTTTTCATAACCTATTTATTGATGTGATATTTTATTTTGCAACCCAATATTGGAACTAGGGTTTCATGGCCCTTCTTCAAATCTGTGATCCGAGCTACTCCACGACATTTCAATTTTCACGAAGTACAACAAATATGAAATGCAAATATTACTCAAGCTTAATTATGCACAATTGATTGATTTTCTTACATTTTATTAGCCATTCGTAGCTAATTTAAACTCAGATAATACTTTTAGACATTTAAATGTTTTTTGAAATAATAATCTTACAGTTTTTACTAATTAACCCATAGCTGGATGAAGAAGAAGTAGATTCATACCTAATCGCGTAATTGAATATAATTATTAAAATGGGTATTGGAATTCAGCTCTCCAATTAACAATTCTGAGCCGTTATCCATTACATCAACCGCGTATCCAAGCCTGGTATGTATTCCCATGCGATCACCCATTTATTAACCAGGTTCTACGTTGCTTAACTTCAGCTATGTTACAGCTACCAGTGTTTCGAAGTAATTTGCCCGTAAGCCTGGATTCATGAATAAGAGTTTTTATACGTAGAGGTAATTGGACCCATTTCCATATGAATACGAACTGTCAAAAAAGAAAGAAGTGAATATTTTAAAACGGAAGACGAAACACTTGCCGGAAGTTAACATAGAGGGTAGAATTAATATATTACTGATAACAAAACCGCCATTTCCAAATTTTATATATACATACAAAGGCTTGAACACATATAGACATTTCATTGAATTTCACAGCTTATGGATAGCGAAAAGTAGTCATATATATTAGTCATAGACATACAAGCCTGTTTCGCTGCATAACAGTTCATCGGTGTGGCTAAACACATCCACTTGCTTACGGGCGGAATCGAAACTGGACGAATTTGGTGTCAGTCGGAATCGCTACCACCTAAGCCATAGGCGCATGTAATGATTAAAGGGAAATTATAACGTGTTGTACATAAGCAGTGTATACACGCGCCAGTCACCGAAAGAACTCAATTCATTTCTGAAGAGTAACGCATATATCGCAGAAGTGGAAACAGTTTTTTTTTAAATTTTTCTTTCTAGACAGCTCGTATATATATATATATATATATATATATATATATATATATATATATGACCCTTACCCGTTCGCACACGTTCGGGCTTTCGACATTAGACGTCGACCTTAGTGGGGAGACGAGGTGAATATATATATATATATATATATATATATATATAGAGAGAGAGAGAGAGAAAGAAAGAGAGAGAGAATTTATAACATAAGTATGTTATATTATCACTACAAAAGTAGTGATATTATCATATATTTTTGTTATAAATTCTAAATAAGTTTTATTCGATCTACTTTTTATATTATATATATATATATATAAAAGTGTAGAGTAGTTATAAATAGAATGAAATTGCGTATACAAAAAAACACTTCTTAAAAAAGTGCTCAATACTAGGTAGAGCGAATAAAACTTATTTAGAATTTATAACATAAATATATTATAATATCACTACAAAATTAATGATATTATAACATACTTATGTTATAAATTCTCTCTCTCTTTCTTTCTCACACACTCTCTTTTTCTCTATATATGTATATACTTATATATAGACATATATATATGTATATGTATAAAGATATATATATATATATATGTGTGTGTGTGTGTGTGTGTGTGTGTGTGTGTGTGTGTGTGTGTGTGTGTGCACTGTTTAAAATTTGAAATAGTTAATGGAATAATGTCTTTAATATCTGGTGCGTATTCCTTTGAACCCACTGACCTTAGGTGGAGGAACCAAAGCAGTGCTTTTTGACTATCGCCACCTTACCAACTTTTGCTTTTGGTCTACCTATTTTTATATACGTAACAAATTTAACTAACCACAACTGACTATTAAAGGATAAAAATTTTAATAGATTTTGACTTCATTCTCCTAGTGTTTTACCAAATTCCTGAATTTGGTTTTCTCATGCAAATAAATAAAATTCACTATTTGTTTACACATAATACTGAATGCTTCAAAATGCGTCAAAAAATCTCAAGCTGATGTTAAAAATTGGCAAAAAATTATTGTTCATTTATTCAAGAAGAAATGATCTATTATAAAATGTCTCTAATTTTTATTTAGATACATTGTATTTATATTTGAATTTTTCTGTTGAATAATTCACCTTTATCACATATATTCAATTATTGTATATATATATATCAGAATGAATAAGAATCGAAGAAAATAATTGCAACGTTCAAAACATTAACTTAAAACAGTGCTCCATATAAAGATAGAGCAATGAATATTTATTATTAATTAAACTTTAGAACATGTACAATCTACAAACTACTGCAATAGTGTGCATTTTGTTTCGACATAGATAGAAAAATGCCTCATCAGGTAGTTAATAATGATGTGTTGCATTACTAATAACTACCTGATGAGACATTATTTTTTCAATGTCGAAAGAAAATGTTCAATTTTGGAGTAGTTTGTAGTTTGTACATGTTCTAAAGTATAATTATATATATATATATATATAGGAAAAACTGCTAAAATGTTGTAAGTTTAAAAATGTATTTTGTTTTTTTTTGACAGTATTTGCTTATTTCTATTATTATATTTTATATTTCAGACCGTCCTCGGTCCTTCATCAGAAACAAATGATTTTAAAATTTAAATTAGAAAAGTATTTCGCAAGAGCGTTCGTGGAGAGAGATTGTTTACATCACGTTGCGCAGAAAACGACAGATATATATATATATATATATTATAATATGTATTCTGTATACATTTTATTGTACTTTCTAGTTTATGTATAGTGAAATTCTGATAGTCAAATAAGTACACACACACACACACATATATATATATATATATATATATATATATGTAGGTAGGTAGGAAAGATTAGCCGGTTACGCTACCATGTTTTCAAACTTCTTCCCGTTTTTTTCAGTCGATTTGTTTTTTCAAATCATCTAACGAAACCTAAATTGTCGAACTCATTGTAGCGTAATTTCTTTTCAGGTAGAGTTGTTGACCCTAAACAAATGAAAGCCTTTATCTTCTGGACGAAGTGGCCCACCTCCAGGTTAATTTTGCAATAAGTTTTCCTTCTAGTAGACATGTTGCGACCTATGGCTATAGAACCCAGTCTATCATGCTATTTACCCGTAGCTAGGGAGAAAAGAGAAAAAATCATACTTTTCTCAAGCGTATTTGCACGTAAGTGAATGTAATGAACTCGACTGGAATTCGAACTCGGTTGCGATTCTTCACTCTCTGAGTCTCTATCCATTACTTCACCGTGCATCCACTCATACATGTATTGATATATATTCGCTAAAAATATTTTTTTTAAATCATTTCACCCCAAGCAAGGCAATTTTACTGCCACTGGTGCTCAGGGGGTTAAATAGGAGGAAAGTGATGAGAAAGAGGGACAGATTATAGAGGGTGTCAGGAAGAGGGTAAGAGAAGAATGAGAATACTAGTGGTATAGAGTGGAGTAGATGGAAAAAAAGTGCATGAGAAAGGACGAGTCAGTGAGATAGAAGATGACTATTGACTTTACATTTAAATTCTGAGAGATTGTAGCTGTCGAGGAAGCAAGTAGACGGAAGAAAATTTCACAGGCGGGAAGTGCGAGAAAAGAATCTGCCATGGTAGAAGTTGCGGTTACATTTTATCGGTTTCCCTGTTAAATGGTGGGACCTAGTTGCTAGTCTAATAGTTCGAGTAAATTAATATATAGGGGGCACGAGTGAGCTAGATTCATCGGAGCAGAAGCCGTGAAAGTATTTGGAGAAAAGACATAAGGAAGCCACATTACGCCGGTGAGAAAGTGACTGCTGCTGAGTTAATTTCTAAAGTGAACCTTTCTGGTGATATTTTGGTGATATTTTGGTGATATTTTTTTCATTTCACTCTAAGCAAGACAATGAGTTACTGGGAGCGCCAATGTATTAGATTTCATGAGGAGGAGTAGGGAAAAGAACAATAAATGAACAGAATTCAAAAACACAGAATATGGCGTTTATCGTTGCATATAAGTTTTGATAGGGAACCAAGAAATCGGAGAAGAGTTCCACAGGCGAGAAGGGAGATAATTCATAGCATCATAATTATTTTTTAAACTGATAAAATATAGCTTTTTACTGAAGCTATAAGGGAGATGGTTAATGTTTACTGAATCGGCCTTGTGTTTTACATAACTGAACTCCCTACAACTTACTATCAACGCTATCATCAGAAGGTTGTCAGCAGGGGAGAATGTGTGGAAGAATAAAAGTCCTATTTCACTGACTTGCATCCTCTCTCTCTCTCTCTCTCTCTCTCTCTCTCTCGTGCTTCTTTCTCCGTCCACTTCACTCTCATCAAAATTCTCATCCTTCTCTTACCAACTTCCTGACACCCTCTATAACCTGTCACTCTTCCTCAGAACTTTCCTTCTACGTAATCCCCTGCGCACCAGTAGAAGGAAACTGCCTTGCTTGGGGTGATATGATAATAAAAAAATAGAAATTTATTGGTAGAAAAAGATAACATGAATTGTAGAAATTAATGTTCAATTAGAAACATTATTAAGAAGTTAAGGATATAGTTCGTAGTAGTCCTTGCAAGGGTGAGTTTATGGAACGCATATGTATATGGGCATGGAACGCATATGTATATGTATGTATGTATGAGCGTTTGTTTGGTAGAAATATCTTTGAAGTTACCACTCAGTGTGAATGGTGAAATGCAAGAGGTGAGAGGTGAACGATGAAAAAGAAAGAGGTGAGAGAGAAAGAGAGAGGCAATAATAATAACGATCGCTTGACGTTTGTCAAGGGTACGTGTTAATTGCGCTCATCTGACTCTCTGACTGACAGTCAAATTTGCTCGTTTGTTATTTCGTTTGGGAATTCACTCCCGGATGGGATTCTGGCCTTTCCATTGGACGACAAACATTTCGCATCGAGGTGTAAAATTTCGCAAGTTTTGTGTGTGTCATGCAAAGTTTGTAAATTCGAGAAAATTCGTTTATTTCTAGCAATGAGTCAGATTTGAAATTTAAATATTGACTAAAATGTTCACTACTTTACTACGATTAATATAAATTCAACTCAAATACGCAAAATTAGAATGTATCTTATTTTAGATGGAATTATTCATAAAATATCTTAACAGATAGCTAGAGTCATAATATTCAATGAATTCAATAAATATTCAATAGATTTATCAGCATCTGATATTTATCAACAGCTAACTCTACCAACCTATTTCACGCGGGACTCTAGAGGCGATCTATGAGATAAATTCATTGAATGTTTATTGCATTTCTTGAATACATTCTCATTTGAAAGAGGTCTGATGAAAACGTATCGGTACGGGTGCTGGAGAAAATTAACTGCAATACATATCAATTCGGTATTTAATCTCCTTTGAAATAAGCCCCTTCTGAATCCACACATTTTATTCGGCATCATTTCATGGATTATTCTGAATTTCCTCGACGTCTTGAAATCTTGTTCCTTTCAAGTGAGAAGTGATTTTATTGAAGAGGCAAAGGCACCAAGGAGTGAGATCTGGGAATCTGGTGGTTGTCGGAAGCGGAGAATTTTGTGCATGATCAAAAACTGCTGCACACGCCTTGGTCACTGATGAAACCTCTGTAGTACGATGAGACGAACACACTCTACACACTATCCTTCCAAGCACTGCTATCAAAAATGGAAGTAAGCGAGAACATCATAACTTAGCATGTATGCGCTACAGATTTCAAGGTCAGTCTGTGCCAATAGGCTTCACTCTGCGTAATTTAGTTTCGTTACCATAGCAACTGTCTCGATACTTTTTGATACGCCCCTCGTATTAATATATTCATATATTCACCAAGGGTACCATTTTTATATTGATCATTCGATCAGTCAAAATAAACGTAGATATTCTGTTTTACAAATATTGATTCACTAACAATCACAAATAAAAAATTCTGTTCCATGTATAGACTGGGTGTCGTATTTAAATATCTGACTGTAGTTAAATGTATTACCTAAAATACATTTCTGTTTAGGCACACTATTCTTCGAGAAAAAATAGTCTTACCAATTTGTTTTTCTACCTACAAGGCATTTTGAAAAATTATGGTCTTGAAATTATATATCTATCTAAAAAGATATATCTGTAAATTGGTGCCCACGTAGACTTATTTTAAAAACAAATACTCGACATTTTAAAAATGTCTATACTTGTTAACGCACAAGCCATCAGAATCGGGTAGTGTATAGCAAAAACTGTAAACCAAAATTCAGATAATAACTGGGCTAGGCTATGAAATTATTTGTGCACCCCTTTCTTTCTTTCTATCTATCTATCTATCTATCTAGGTAAGCAAATCTGCATCTATCGCTCATATCTATCTGTCTATATATATATATATATATATATATATATATATATATATCGTATACGCGTCTCTTTGTATGCATATATAGTTGAATAAAGAATAAGACGTAGAAAATACCTTCAGTTATATTCACTTTCAATAGATTCTTATAAGTTTTAAAATCTTTTAATTACTAAACGAAACACAACTGAAAAGTTTGAACAACTAAATTTAATCAGTATACGAAAATATCAATAAAATATTGATCACATTTCTTCCAGTGACTATTATAAAATAAATGATCAGAAAAACGTGTATATTTATACGCTGATTCGATACATATCTAGTGAGAAGATGGATATTGATTTTTTTATAATGGTATTGGTGACGATATGAAAGAAAATTGCTTTCTCCAAAGCACGGTCTTTTGTGATTAACGATTTATTCATATTTCCAATTGCACCACTCTTAGAAATAGAGATAGACCGAATATTTATGCTGATATTAAAATGATGATAGATATTACACGTATCTGACTGTATTCTGAAACGTTTAATATTAAAACAAAATGCAAAAAAAAGAACGGTATTACTTTGTTAGAAATTATATTTCGTTTATATTAATATTGAACGATTTAATCCAATTCTGAGGCGGTTATGGTGCTACTGCCCGAACTAACTAAAACCCAACTGTTTAAGCTTGATCGAACCTACATTCGGGTACGGAGAGCTATAATTAACATATCCTGAAGATAAAACTAAATCAACTAAATCCCGGTTTTATAGACCCATCCTTTGATATTTCTACAATCTTACATGAACTCAGAATGTACTTTGTACAGTCGATGGTACGAAGCCATACACAGGCCGTGACAAGACAAAAACTTGCGAGTGATCTACTCTCCCGGAAACTTAGCCATAAAGAAAGGCGAGTTAGTCACCCAGCAACGACCTATATTATCAAGCTGTTATGACACAGAATGCCTTCCTTCCTAAGGACCTTCCAGCTTTGATACTGGTGAGTGGTGGTTAGCGTGATAGACTCATGAGCGTCCGAGCTAATTCGACCCCACCAAAAAAAAAAAAAAAAAAAAACGCAGAAAAAGTTATTTTGAAAAGAAAAGTCGCTCTAAATATTTTGAATTTTGAGTGAATTTCTCTAAATAACGTACAAGACAGATTATCTGGATTCCACAGGCATAAGACTTGTCCAAAGCTTTATGATAGAATGATTTTTAACTATAATCCTGGTCATTATCAAAATCCGTGTTGCTCTGTGTAGGTTATCTGTATAACAGCACTGGAAGATGCTAGGAAACAAAAATATTAACCTGAAAACTTGCTTTACTTAAATAGCCTTGATATATTTTGAATTTTATATGAATGTCATCCAATGGCGTTCAACTCTTTCTAAGAGATATAAATTATCATCTATACAACAGTTTTCTTGGATCAGTTGTTAAAAACTCACACAGAGTGAATTGATTGTATACTTACCAACCAATCAAGGCCAACTGCAACCATGATCTTAAAGTCATTGCACACTCCATGCCACTTCAATTAACGTATATAGTATGTATTTCGACAAAACAATATACTTTTTTTAAAATTAAGAGTTTGTTTTCTAGACCGGTTGCTAAATAAAACTGTATATCACAGTTTGATGTAGTATTTAACCCATAGTTGTGTGGCGGGAGAGTGTTGGATTCATACTTTTCTCAAATATACTTGCGCGTAGTCACTGTAATGAATTCGAGTAGAATTCGAAGTCAGCTACCCAATTTCTCATCCCAACCTGCTCTCCAGTACCCCACTTGATAATCGTATAAAAATACAAGGTAAGAACGACTTTAGATAACCACAAATAATGAGCTTTACCAATTAACAAAAATGGAAGCAATTCCAACAGCAACAACATTGAAAATATGTTTCATATGCAACTAGAAGAAAAAATAATAATATAACTTATTTATCAAATTTCTATATTACTAAAAAAACAAAATTGAAAGAAAGGAAACGGCCCAGCACGCAAATTACAAAGTGGGTATATATATATATTAAATATCTGGGAAGTGATTTTAACAAAGGACGGAAAGTGTCACACGGAAATCCGAAGGTGCATTGGAATAGCGAAAGGTGACTTTCAAAGGCTAAACAAGGTATTAAGAAACAGGAAAATATCTATAGAAACAAAGAAATACGTACTAAAGTTTTACATAACCAGTTCTTCTATTTATTCGTGAATCCTGAAAAATGTCAAAGATGAAGTGACTCGAATCAACAAAATAGAGATTATACAGAAGAATGCTGATATTACCATAAACTGAACATGTGACCATCAACGAGGTTTTAGAGAAAAAAAATGAACAAAAACGGACATTTATACTTAACATAAGAAAGAGAAAGTTGGAATCTCTATGTCGTTAAAAGGGTTTGGAAATTTTAATGCTGACTGGACACTTTGAAGGCACCAGCGACAGAGGAAAACAAAACATATCTTACCCAGGAAACTTATGTAAATGAGTGGTAGAAAAGTATTTAGAAGAGAATAATAAAAAAGATAAAATTTACTAAGAGCTACAAAAAACATGAAATTGTGGAGAGTCATGATCGCCAAAGACCTGAAGTGATACGGGACAAAAAAGAAGGAAAGAAAGAAACGATTACAGAGATATTGCCATCAGTATTAACAAGAACAAGTTTCACGTGCACGTTGAGTAGGCTGATAGATAGATAGATAGATAGATAGATAGATAGATAGATAGATAGATAGATAGATATGTAGGTAGGTAGGTAGGTAGGTAGGTAGGTAGGTAGGTAGGTAGTCTTTTATTCTCTTTCATTCCCTGCAAGCTTCTGTGTCTTTGCTTGGGGTGAAATGATTTTAGATAGATAGATAGATAGATAGATAGATAGATAGATAGATAGATAGATAGGTAGGTAGGTAGGTAGGTAGGTAGGTAGGTAGGTAGGTAGTCTTTTATTCTCTTTCATTCCCTGCAAGCTTCTGTGTCTTTGCTTGGGGTGAAATGATTTTAGATAGATAGATAGATAGATAGATAGATAGATAGATAGATAGATAGATAGATAGATAGGTAGTCTTTTATTCTCTTTCATTCCCTGCAAGCTTCTGTGTCTTTGCTTGGGGTGAAATGATTTTAGATAGATAGATAGATAGATAGATAGATAGATAGATAGATAGATAGATATGAACAGGCTTAGATAGATAGATAGATAGATAGATAGATAGATAGATAGATAGATAGATAGATAGATAGATATGAACAGGCTTAGATAGATAGATAGATAGATAGATAGATAGATAGATAGATAGATAGAAAAAAGTATTTTTATTCTCTTTCATTGTCTGTAACTTCTGCATCCTAGTCGAGTATCGTATTGCTTGGTGTGAAATGATTTTAAATAAAGAAACATATATAGATAGAAAGATAGAGAGATGGAGGAAGAGAATAAATGTTAAAATATAAAATAATAGAAACTAAGAGCTGCCGAAATATTGAAGAAAGAAGTAAAAAAGTAAAACAATCAGTAAAAAAGGGAAAGAAAAGTAGAAAATAAGATCGAACATATTCTCCGTTGGTATTCTGATTAAGTCAATCAATTGCCATGCGCCAATCAGTGATCTATTTGAGGCGGACGTTAGTTGCTATTCTGGAACAAACTTCCATTCCCCCAAGCTCAACACTAATTACGCTCTCCCTTCTTACACCACGGTGGACACGATATTAAAATACTGATATCCGAGACCAAAATATATCAACAGGGACTCTCGTAACGTTGAATGCAACGACATCTACGATAAGCGTTAATCAATGATACCGTCATAGGTAGAATTATCTTCTATCGATGCTTTACCTGAAATGTATTTCGGAATCCATACTTTACATTTACATTTGAGTAACCTTTACTTTTATGTCGGCACCAACCACATTAAAACTTTTCAAATGATTGATGGCTGGATTTCTGGAACGAACTAATGTTGTCATTGCGTGATTTTTCCTTTCTGTTCAAAAAGTTTCAGTTTCAAAAAGTCCCCCCACAAAAAAAAAAAAAAGAAAAAAGAAAGAAACAGGCATGTTTCGTTAGAATGAAAGAAAAGAATGTTAAACTGTTAGGTGATGTCGATTCTACTCTATGGCAGCGAAAAATGGATAATTTCCTTAGAAGTTAAGTAAAGATGTCCGTGCTTAGAATATTGCTGCTGTATACAGGGTGTCTATAAAGTTTGTGTGCACTTTAAAAAACTTATAACTTTATCTATATTTGTGATAGAAATAATTTGTAAAAATGTTATAAATCAACAAGATGAAGCTCCTTGTCACTTTGCTCTGCGTGTTAGACAGTTTCTAAATCAGGAATTTTCTAACAGATGGCTCGGAAGGGATGGGAGATTTTATTGGCCTCCACATTCGCTAGTTTTGAGTCCATTATATATTTTATGGGGACATGTCAAAACAATTGTGTATGCAAACAAACCTAGTTCATTAGAAGATTTAAAAGCTAAAATAACTAATGTAATTTCAGGCATTACTGTAAATCAGTTGGCAATTTTTCTCGTGAACTGCAAATTCATATTTCCCTTTGTATTGCGTATAATGGAGGACATGTGAAAACTTACGTAAAATTTCAATAATACCTTAAATAATATTGATTTGCTTCTTTCTAATCCTTTTTACAAATTATTTCTATCGCAAAAACTACAATCTGTATAATCTGGTGTATAATCTGGTGTTCTTACTATTTACCTTGAGCTTCTTGATAAAATCCAAAGAAGAATAAGCAATATTATTGGTCCTATTCTGACGGCTCTGCTTCAGTAACTTTCCCTCCGCCGTAATGTTGCCTATCAGTGCTTTTTCTATAAATACTTTCATGGTATATGCTTGGATGAGCTTTTCGCTATGATATTTTCGTAGTTCGACTGCTTCTATTTTAAAAACATTTCAAGTCTCGCCACGAGATGTTATCCCTATACCGATTGTATTTTTGTGTTTGAAGAAAACTCCAAGCTCTAATTTAATTTCTTTATAAAGCTATTTTTAAAAGACTTGTTTTTTTAGTGTAAATTATATCGAATTTTTACTTTTCTTTAGTCTTTAGTCCCTGTCCGGCATTAAGTTCATTTTGTTCTAATATTTTTTTTTCTTTTTTGTATAATACTTTTGGTGTAATTTTCTACGTTTTACTTCGTTCGTTGTGTTTTTAATGTCCTAAAACTATTTTTTAATCTTCTTCTGACTAATAGGCTTTTCTTTTTTCATTTCTAATTTAAATTTTCCTTTCCATTTTGTTTATTGTTTAATCTGTTTCTTTTATTTTATTTTCGTTCGTGTTACGTTGGCTATTTTGTTTTTGGTAAGACTTATTTTCATTTGTGTTACGTCGGCCATTTTGTTTAAATGTTAGGACTTGTTATTTTTTACACGTGTCTTTTTTAATTTTGATTTTGTTTTAATAATTTGTTTATTTTGCTGTTATATTGAAAAAAATATTACGTTGTTTTAATTAAATATCGTGTTTGTGAATTTATTATTTTTAGTTTACAGTTCAAATGTTTTCCCTCTTTCTTTTCGCTCTTGTTTCTGCATTGTTAAATTTATTATTTTCCTGTTTTTTAGAAAGAATCTCTTTTGTTATTTTAAGTGTGCATATTTCTAGTTAACTTGAGTTTTCACAACAAACCATTTTGTTAAAATAGTTTGCGTCGGCCTTTTTTTGTATTTTGTATTTTTCGTTTGTGTCGTTAAAATTTTTTTTATTTTTGTATTTGTTCGAGATAATTTTTGTATTTGTTCGAGATTATTGTTTTGGTATTTCTTTAGTTTCATCATATTTTGTTTCTTGTTTTGTAAAGGAAATTCTACTTTCTATAGAAAAAAAGGATTTTAAAAAAACAATCATAGTAATGATCGACAATCATCGGTCGGTTAAAACAGACCTGTTCGGATCAACGAAGAAATACACCTATGATAAAAAAAAAAAACTTAAGTCAATAATGGCTGCTGATAATGTAGCTATTACCAAAAATGAAGTCAAAATTGAAAAGAAAAGTACAGAGGCCACGATTAGCAAAAATAAAATAAAAAACAACAAAAATGTAGCGGCTAGGGAATTTTTTTCATGCTGAAAGTTCCCTCCTAAGTATATCATCAACATAGCGGAGTTCCTCAAGAGCTATTCACATCTTATCCAAAAAAATGCCTCTAAGTAGATCCCGAGGTGCTACAGAAGGTTGATAAAAGCATTGTGTAAGTCTTTGTGACTGACAAGCGTCCACGCAAAATTTATAATTCTACAAAAGAAACAAATATTAAATCTTTAAAATCCTTGGGAGTTACGCCTCAAAGAATTATGAAAGAATTACCAAAGGAAATGCATAATTTATGTGGGGCGTACAGTTATCCACACCTACCGACTATGAGGATGTCTCCAGTCGAAATCTCATAAAAAACGAGCTCATACATAAAACAGAGAATGAAGGACTAATTCTCAGTATTTGTACTCATCTCGTTTTAGGGAAGCACTTGACCGCTTACCTGGTTCAATTTGAACTGATACTCAATGCTACATTTAACTACCTGAACGGTAGATAAGAGCTTCCATACAGATATTTGTAACCTTTCCTCTTTCTGCTCAGAAAAAAACCCTCTAAAGTTCTGGCCTCCGTCGACCCAAATTATCCTTTTGTCGAATCTATTATTTCTGTATCGCCTCTAATGGGCATGCCAGCAACTAGGACAGGTAGGTAAAATCACTGTTGAGTCCATTACGTGAACTCCACTCTTTTAAAACCCTTTGTGCGGTTATGGAGAAGGAAAAGGGAGAAAGGCAGATCGTTAGAAAGTCCAAAGAAAAGACCTAAACAACAAAACCTCTTTCACCGGAAGCCATTGCAGATAAATGCACACACAGCCCTACTACTGCTACAAGTTCCAAGGGCGATTTCCTTACCAGCTATGCCGAACAAATCATAATCCAGCGAAGCAAACAAGTTTCAAAAAAACCAAAATGTTACAAAAACTGAAGGAAGATTTAAAAGGAAAGAGTGAACAATCTGCACGAGAAGTCGGTTCTTCTTCATCTGTACCGTCTTCCCCAATAGATAAACATCACTCCATGGCACCACCTCCAATGGTAAAATCATCAACCCCGACCCCTTCTTCCGGGACCACAAGCAAACTGTGACCTCGACCTACTCCCGCACTTCTGATTAATTCATTTCCAAGAGAAGATCAGGACTGAACGAGATGCCGAGTATCGTGATTTGCCTGTCCGTCCAGAAGAAAAGCCCAAGAAGAGAAACTCACTCAACCGCGCGCCATCACACTTACCACGGGTAATCACCGTCTTGTACCCTCTGATTTCTTTGCCGACTTTGTCCACCTCGGCTCTTCTCGAAACAAGAATTGAAGCGTCGTCAGCATAGGCGGAGTACCTGACTGAGTTGTGGGGAAATTCCGCGTAAGACCGGATTCATCTTTAACTTACGAAGGAAAGGCCCCAATGCAAGAATATACAGCAAAGGTGAAAGCGGATAAATTTTACAGTAAGAGCGAGACAATACTGAAACACTATTCGCACCTTGGGACGCGTACAGAAATCGGTTTCAGCTGCGACAGTACGGCCCAAAACCGCCGGCCGAAAGCGTAGCCTCCAAAAATTGATGGTCAACACCATCGATTGCTCTAAATGGATCAGCGCGAATTTATTGTTGACTTACTCGAAGATCAACCGCGCAACACGAAGGTTGTCCTGAAGAGTTCTGACTTCCACATCTCAAGTCTGTTCGGAGTTTATAAGACTAGACAGGACAGCCTGCAAAAAGTTAAAGTTGTAAAGATGCCAATTCCATCTCTGCCGTTCTTTTCCTGGAGCAGCGTCTTGATAACACTTTTGATGAAACGTTGAGGTAAGATAATTTTGGACAGGGGATGAATTAGGAATTTTGAGAGAAGTTGATCCTCTCTTTGCTTGGAATTTTAGGAATGCTAGCCTTCATGTAGATGGTCATTTTGAGGCGTACTTTTACTTCCGTTCAGCCGCACTAATGTTACTTGTAAGTCTCTTGTTCTTCTTCGTATGGGGAAGCAAGGCCTCCAAGTTATTTCCACACTTCCGAGGGCGGTCTTGATATATTATACTTAGCGTTGATATTCGTCAACATAAGCTTCCTAGATCGAATATATCAACAATCAGATGATAAGGGCTAATTCTGCCCGTAAGAATATCTCATCCCTGAGAAGTGTGCACTCGTGTGATGAGGAGCCTTCCCTCTCCGTTTACATCGAGTCGATTGCTTCTTCTATCTTCAATGTCGGATTGCTTTTAACTACCTCTTACGGGAAATAGATGGCCTCTCTGACGTCCAGGCGTTGTCCCATAAGGCATTATATTGAAAAGTTTGCATACTAAGCGAAAAGATTTTTGTACCATAGGTTAGTTCTATCTGTAGCATTGTGGCACCCTCGTTTTTTGCTTGCTAGTCGTGATATGGAGGATACATCAGAAATAATTTTATGGGGGCTGGAATTTCACCTCTTCTCAACTGATCTTGTTTATTAAGCATTAGCTTAGATATGATTAAGACATAATGATGGCGTCTCCCTCCATCATAATTTGGCAAATGATGGATGAGTCTGGTGCGTCTGGGTCATGAAAGAGGGCTCGAGTTAGAGTGGCACTTTGATGACGATTAAGCAAAAGGAAATTGTTCTAACTGGATTGAGTACTGGTGTAACACTGTAAATGTTTCTTATGAATTCACGTTAAATTATTATCGACGGACCATGGATTCGAACCCGGGAATAGATAGTTAAAGAATATCTCGGTGTGTGTAATTTTTTTTTCTTGGGGGTGGCTAGCAGAGAGAGGCGAGACACAAGGCAAATACGAAATGACATTGATTTATATGACAGCACTCGAAGACAAACCACATGAAAATTTACCTTACCAAGGGGAGAAAACTCTTTCTTTCGTGTCTTTTTTTTTTTTTTTTTTGTTCTTCTTGTTGGTCCGTTTCTCCTCGGGGAAACGATAAAGGTTGACCGAATTTGAATTATCGACCTACTTCGAAAATTATAATTAACACTGGCATGGGAATGTACAAAATCAACAACCTTTCTATCCAAGGCTTCAGATTGGTAGATATCAGCGCCAAAACGTAACGGGTGGTTAAAACCAAATACACGAAACTGACATAAGACTTCTGGAGAAAACTCCCGATTGCCAGTCAACTCCGCACCATATCAAAGTAGTTTTAACAAGAAGATTAAACGGGTTTGAAAAAAAAAACGAAGAGATACGCTCAAATCACGGCATAGACAGTTAAGACGAAAAACTCTCTCTCGCACGCTAAGATACATCCACCACCGCTAAGCAGTGAGAAAAGAAATGAGTAGCATAAAGACTCTGTGACTGTCTTACCTCTAACGACGACCAGACATAGTAGTAGCAGTAATTTGTGAACTTGGAGAAAAAGTTGTATTGTGTTTTTTTAATTCTTATTAATTTTTTTCTTCTTTTTGCTGTGTAAACGTTACGAATATAATCATTAGTCCACAAAGACTGGATTCTGCTGCTGTCTCTTTATTTTTTTGTTCTTGTCAGTTTTCCCCTTTTCCTGAATTGTGCACCTACCCCGCCTCTTCATTTGCAGCTGTCGCTGAGTAGAACACAAGTCGACCGTCCTCCATGTTCTCAGCTCACCTTGAGATCAGAAATCACAACGTAGCATACAGAGTGAGGGATTTCGGCAGATCAACATCACCTTCGATCACACGGGAACGGATCGGCAGGTGACCAGCTGCAACCTCAGGTGCGCCGAACTTACATGCAACACATATACGCAAGCCTGAGACTTGGGGGCGATGGTAGAGAAAGTCACACTGGCAACCTCTACAAAATTAGATTAATTTACGGTTGATTTTTTGTCTTTAGTTTCTTCGTTTAGCGATAACTTCGGATGGAATGCTTATTGGCCTGTTTTATTTCTGCGTCTAATTTTTTTAGATTAATTCTTCCATTAGGTGAGCAGAGATGTCAATTGGTATTTCATGTGTAACTTTTTCGTATTTGTCAATATGTTTGAATGAGAACGTGTAAATAATATGCCGTTAAACAAATAAATGAAAGGGAATTAATTAGCAAAAAATACGTGTATCCACTATATATATATATATATATATATATATATATATATATATATATATATATAGTGGATAATGTGCAATTGGGCAGAAATTCATTTTGTGCAAGTTTCATTGAAGACGACTGACAAGACATTACGGTTAAGATTTGATTTTATTTTTCATGCATTCGTTGAAGGAAATTGTAACAATGAATAAAAAATTTAACAAAGTCCTTAATCTTAGTGAGGTTTGTCAGTCATCAGTAGAACATAGATACAAACACACACACACACACACACACACACACACACACACACATATATATATATATATATATATATATATATATATATATGCATGCATACATGCATACATATATAGGCATGGTAGAGTAATAGGGTGGGGCTCTGATTGAAGAAACGGAGAGTCGAGTTCGAATTCCATTCGAGATAATTACATTCCCTTATATGGTAATAACCTTAAGAAGATATGAATACAAATCTTCTTCCATCCCCACCTATGAGTAAACAGTAGGACAGACTGGGTTCTATATCCTTGATTGGCAGCCAGTCTGGGAGAAGGAAAAACTCTGAATTCAAACTCTGAATTCTACCATCCGCCCGTGCATACTGCTGTCATATCTGGTCTGGCGCTCTTGCTATATATCTTGACCCTCCAAAGAAGAATCTGCAATGCTGTCGATCTCGACTCCAGTCACTTTCCCACCGACGAGATGTGGCTTCCCTCAGACTCTTCTACAAATACTTTCACGGATTCTGTTCCGACGAGCTTAACTTCCTGGTGCACCCTCTGAAAGAATTTCAATGTCAAGTCATCTTTTATCTCATTGACTTCTATCCGTTCAACGACACCACGTATATTTTTCCCCTTTTACACTTCATACGATTATAAAATAATAACGATAATAATTTCTGTTAAATTGTAAGTACTCTTTGGTCATATTTTTAAATATTGTTATTATTTTAATTTACTTACCATTAGATTGTACATAGGACAAGTATTCATAGAGAAATCGTAAAGAAAACTTGTAATTAACATTAGGAAGAGACAGCTGAAGTTTCTGGGACACGTAATAAAGAAGAAGGACTTGGAGAATCTTATACTCACAGGGCAGATAAAGAGAGAAAGAGATAGAGGCGATAACAGCGAGTGACATACTTGATGTGCTTAAGAAAACAGATAACAAGGCAGGGTTTGAGAGAAATACCAAGACAGAAGATATTAAGAGCTACATGGGAAAGGAAGATGTGGAAGACCATTTCGCCTAGGTCCTGAAGAGACACAGCATATAAAATAAAAAGACTACGACTGAGAAGTGTAAATGTGAGGGTTTTGATGCGGGTAACAGTATTCGTGCGATTGGATCAGTGATTGTCTCTAACGAGCTTAAATTTCGGACAATGATGAACATCCCTCCTGCATCCTCATTTTATGACTTGCGCCCTATTTGTATAATTTTATGCCGATAAATATTGGATACCTACTAGAATTGACCTGTACTGAACTTTCGGGAAATTTATAGCAGCTGGTACCATTGTGTAAATCTTAAATATAGACGGTACACAGCTATATGTGTTTTGATTCAGGATACAGGTGGTCGGGTCTCACAACTGATTTTATTTTTTATAGTCCGTGATTTGGCTTATTGGAAAATATCACGGATGTGCGGTGGTGTAATGGATAGCGACTCGGGATGTGAACACGAAGAGAATATTTCGAATTCCATATGAGTTCACTATATTCACTTACGTGCAAATAACCTTAAGAAAGGCATGAATCCATCTATTCATCGTTCATTTATGTGTTAGCAGTAGGACTGATTCATATCTATAGCTTTGGTTGGCAACCAGTCTAGAAGATGAAAACTCTGAATTCAAATCTGCCGGGAAAGATTTAGGCTCTATATGGTTATTATTCCCGAGACACATCTGCTACGACGCTACCAGCTTTAGATCACTCGGCCACAGAGTTGTAATCCCTACGATTTAACAGACCGTCTATTCAAATATGTGTATTCACTCAAATATGCCGTTTAAATTAATACATATAAAAAATTTTCTTTAAAAATTAAATAATTATAATAATTACTTATAACTTATGTTCTAATATTACTTAAAATTATTTTATAAAAATTACTGACCCTCGCAAAACTGACTTGCTTTTCATCTCCAATATACCTTAGTATACCATAATTACTTAATTCTAATTTCAGCCTAAAAAATCCAGCTCCATTAACAGATGAAGAAGTATAAAATTAAATCTTATAAAGCGTTAAATCTAACCTGCTGTTAAAAGCTATTGCCTACACATTTGATTAATCTATGTTCCTAGTATTTAGCTTATCAAGACAAAATAAAAAGTGAATGTTCCCTATGCAATTTAATTGTTCAACTTCATCGTTCAACCTAATCTTCACTTTTGATTGAGTCATACTGACAAACTCAAAATCATATTATTTAACTTCCTCCAACCAACCTTCCTTAATTTTCGGAATAACCATGAATTCATCATATATTTTCACAAAATAAATTCTTTTCACCATATAAGCTGAAGAAAAACAATATTGTCCTGAAACAAACATATTTGTGTAGAGATATAATGTAATAACATTGTAATAACAAAATTACAATATATATATATAATGATATTAACGAAATACTTATTCAACGGGTGTAAGTAATCAACATTATTTTGACATGCGAAATTGTAACTACAGATATGTTTTAATGAAGACATTTTTTTCTGTTTTTTTCTGATTTTAAAAAAAATAGCTGTGAGTATGCAATACTATTTAGAGTGACCGTAACTGAAAAATTAATTCTGTTATATTGAAATTTGCAATACTTTTATTTATATAATAGGTATTTTTGCACACAAGCACACACACACACACACACACACACACACACACACACACACACACACACATATATATATATATATATATATATATATATATATGTGCGTGTGTACACCTATCATTCTTCTCATTATACTGAATATATAGATAAAATCTGAGCAAATTACCTGGTCTTTGATGTTTGCCAATAACTCCGATAATCGCCTTATTGAGTCAGAGCCGAATTACTTGTTGCTAGGGGATAAGCAAGCATTAATATGATCAAAAGTTTTGAATATATTTTTCTTTTAACATATGGTTGCTAAGGATAATTTTTGGCATTGATTTCCTGTAAATTCCCTGCTTCTGAGTCTCACTCTGAAGACTGACTATTGTTTTACAAATGCAACCAAATTCATATTTCTTTTTCTTTTTTTTTTAAATACAGGCGTGTCTGTAAAATCTCTAAGAAATAAGTTATGCGACCACACACATACAAACACACTTTTACACATACAGACGCACACACAGTCACAGAATTATGGATATACACATACAAATAACCACATATGCAAAATACTCATGTACGCAGATAAAGAAACAGGAACACACACACCAGAACTTATACAGATACAGGCACATACAGACACACACCCAGAAGTTTGACACGCAGATCTCCAGTTTAGTGATTTGATCATTACTATGGGCTCAGTTACTATGACCTTGTTCCATACGAAAAAGATTTTAAGTAACAAAGTCTACATACGTAAAACCTAAATAACCGAAAAGAATAACAAAAAAATGAAAAGTATTTCTTCTTCTTCTTCTTCTTCTTCTTCTTCTTCTTCTTCTTCTTCTTCTTCTTCTTCCATGTTTCTTCAATGCGTGGGTCTTCATGGCTCTCGACAAGTTCCTGGTGGAGACTATGTCAAGGATGTGTTCCTATATGGTAGAAAATCCTAAAACCTTTACCCCGAATTATCATTCATATACCTTTATGTTAGCATCATTCATGTTATGTCATTTCTTCACCATCTGTTGTCATCAGGACGATGGAATTTTAATGTTTGACAGAATATCTGAGAAGGCTGAGAAGGATGACATGATTATGGATGGAGTATATACCAGGTGATTTCAATATTCACCAGGACGAGTGGTTAGTCAACTCGGAAAAAACCTGACATGATACGTCCTGACCCAGAACGGTTTAAGTCTACTCATGTCCCTAATATAATTTGTCTTCAAATGGCAAATCTCGTAGCACGCATTCGTACCTCCTTTCATAAAAAAACGTTTTAATGAAGTGTTATTTCCGATGGCCCCTTTAGACCACTAACTGATAAAAGTCAAGATTGATGGCAAACCAAAGTCTTCCTCTGTTGTACCGTTTCACTGGATAATCTTTAGATAATCAAAGGTTGACTAGAATATCATCTTACATTGACTGAGCTCCTCTTCCCGTATTCCTCAAAATTAGAACTACCAAAACAGACTCCCTTATTTGTGAATATATTCTCTCTGACATGGGATGATTTATACTACCCAAAAGTATCAAGAAAAGCCAAATAGACAATCTTGGTTTATATTCAAATGCCCTGAGTCCATAAACCGCTGTAACAGCCACTATCATCCTTATCACAGGAAACGATTTAGTTGAACATTCAAAACTGTCTGCAATAAGTACAAGAGCATCTATATATAAAATTATGTGACTTTAGGCCGCCCATCACACCCTCAAAAATATAAACCGATTGAAAACAAAAGTTTGGGAGAAAACAGGTAAGTGGGTATAGCGTGCAGTTGGTTTTACTAGAGTGCATAGCTTAGCACAATAAATATTCATTATTTTTTGGGGGGAAAAATAAAAGTTTTATTATTGAACATACAAAATAATCCCACTACTTTAAAATAATTTAATGATTAATATAACAAATATTTATTTTTTTAAAATCTCAAAATGTTTTTGCAAGTATTTTCTTTAAGTTTTTATATGTAACACATCACTTAATAAATCCCGGGCCTAACTAATAAACCAACAACTTTTAGGCAAAATTCGACTTTATTTATCAACATAGTCTCCTTTTAGGATGATACATTGATTGCAACGCTTCGCTAACAATTCGTTGCCTTTTTTAGAACGATTTGTCTTTAGACTTAAAATACGCCTCAGTTTCTGATATGACTTTTTCATTGGAGCCTATTCTCTTTCCCTGGAGCATTCTTTTTACGTCTCTAAGCAACCAGTAGACACTTGGGGTCAGATATGGAGAATAGGGTGGATGCGGAAGCAATTAAAAGTGCAATTCCTTTGCGATCGACTTACGACAGGGTGCGTTGCCTTGGTAAAAGATTATATTTTCTTCTTCATTTGTTGCTGATTTTTGGTGATTTCTTTCTTCAAACGCTCCAATAATGCTCTACAATATTTGCTGTTGATGGTTCTTCCCTTCTCAAGGAAATCGATTTACAAAATACCTTGCGAATCCCAAAATACGGATGCCGAAACCTTGCTTGCTGATGTTTGCGTTTTTGGTCGCTTTCGGCTTTCACCTGCTGCTGTCCACACATTGCATTGAAACAGTTGCAAACAACGCTCTGAATCGTCGACGCATTGTTTTTAATCGACTGTGAGCAAACGTGACGCCCACTTTGAACACAGTTTTCTCATTGACAAATGTTCATGCAAAAATGGTGAATACACTGCCTTCTGATATCTTCAACTTCTCTGCAATCTCACGCAACTTCAATTTACGATTGGCCAAAACGTGTTTGTGGATTTTTGGTGTTTTTTGGACAACTGCAGATTTTGGGTGACCTGAGAGTTCAGCATCATTTGTGTCTGTACGACCGCGTTCAAAGTGAGCATACCGTCTCTTAACAGTTGTTTCCGACAGAGCATAGTTCTAATAACACTTATTAAATTTTTATAGTTTTAGAATTTTCAATTGTGGTGACAGTACAAAGATAAACTATGGAGCTAACTAGACAATTATTATGCAAAGGGCAATCTTTCGGATTTCTACAATTACATCCGCAGGTATTAGTTTTTGGTTCTTGGTGAGGACTTTGTTATTATGCTTTTTAATTATTTTTTATAAATTATCCGTGCAACTATAGCTTAACTTGAGTGTATTATTATTGAATATTTTGCTAAGAATATTAGTTTCGGGAAAGTATTTGCGGATTAGGTTTAAGAATTTTCGTCCTAATTTAGTTTATATAGGTTCTAGTAAAAACTCGTTCAAAACTCGCTGGTATCAGAACACATTATTTTTCAGCAATCTTTCTTATAAATACAGCAATTCATTATCCAAATACTGTTGGTCTTTAAAAGAAATAGAGAAAACACCCACTGTTAAATGAAAAATCATTACAAAGGCCCAAACTTGTAACTCCCTCTGTGCACCTTTCTATCTCTGTCTTAACGAAAAATTAGAAATTATCAAATTTAGGGACAAGGTTAAACTGTTGAACCAGAGAAATGAGCTCACTGTTCATTGTAAACATAGTTCAGCATTTAAATTAAAATCCGAGTTGTAATATTGAGAAATTAAGGAAAATCTCTTTAACTGCTTTTCTGATGGATGGTTTTGTTCGGGTTGGACGTTCTAGTTGATCCTTGCTGGGTGTGTCGTTCGACATGTGTTATCATCCTGAAATTTGCCGGGCGTTCGACCCGTCATTGGTCGGCGGGTTGTATGTTTGTGAGGTGTTCTATCCGACATCGGTTTTCGCTAGACCGGAGACTTGTAAATAGTTCGGAAACAGTGTAGGATTTGGGACTTGAGAATCATGGTTATTAGGTGTTGGTTTGACAGTCGGTGCTATGGGAAAACGTGTTTGGTGGGATGATATGTGCTGTCGAATTTTGGTGCGATAATCGGTGTCGGAATAGATGGCGCATGGCTGTATAGGTGGGCGGTCGGTGTTGGGTTGGGTGCTTGCCAGGTGTTAGTGTGTTGATATGTGCCGGAATGTGTACCTGGAGGGATTTCGTTGGAGCGTCCAAGTCGGATGAAGGTACCCATCAAATAAAGGCAAATTAGTGTCTAAGTATTAATGTATGTATGCATATAAGTGTACATCTATTCTTTTGTACTAGTAGACATATTTGGTATTTCCTTTACTTGCTGATGTGTATGTATATGTATGCATTGTATGTGTTTATATCTTATATGTATGTATGTATACTTTTATGTATATATATATATATATATATATGTATGTATCGGAGTCTAACCGTACTGATGAGCTGTGATACAGTGAAACAGATCTGTCTGCGGATGACTATATATATATATGTATATGTGTGTGTGTGTGTGTGTGTGTGTGTGTGTGTGTGTGTTCAGGTGTCCATGTATGCGTGTCTATATATATATATATATATATATGTTTGTGTAAATGTGTTTGTGCGTATATATATGTACGCATCGCTAATTCAGCAATGAATTAGAGCACTCTGGCTATTAGGCGTGTATAATGATAATATACACGCTAAAAAGTCTACCTTCTTCTACCGGGAGCACATAAGCCAGAGGTAGAATCGCCGACTGACGCCAATTCGGTCGGGTTTCAATTCTGGGTTAAAAGCAATCGGATTCTAACCGTAGTGATGAGCTGTGATACAGCGAAACAGATCTGTCTGCGAATGACTATAAAGTTCGTGATCCTAGGTTTCACACTTTTGCGATCGTCAAACAAACTGATTACATTTTTTTAATATTTGATTTATGTAGAGATGCGTATATTGATGTATTTTTGTGGAAGTGGGAGGAAAATTTGTCATGACGTCATTTATACAAACGCCGACATAGATACACACTTCTACACCCATTGACGTGTGCCGACACCCACACACGCTCGACCGGGGCTCACACAAGCATAACTGCATGTGAACCAATATGGGGCTTGGCATATATATGTATATGTGTGACATTTTGTACATGCATACGCATTTGATTGCTGTATAGTGTATCTCCCGAGTTTGATGTCAGAAGGTTTGCATAAGTATTTTCATGTATGTGGTTATATTTTTTATTTTGTATATGATATTCTGTGGAGTTTTTAGTCGTGTACGTTTTTGTTTTTAGCTTGTGTATTTGCGTGTGTATATATATCTAAATATGTTTATGCGTTCATGCACTGAAATATGACCTCATTCATTCAAGGCTAGTCATGTTAGGAATTTGCACTTACGTGTATCCAATATTGTGGTTGTTCAGCCTGCTTCCCAATAAAACTTAAAAAATTAACAGACAAATTGACAAGTCGATAAAAACAAATTTTTTAAATTTGTTTATGTATATATACGTGCGTATATTAATCTGTATATGTGTCTGTTTGCCAGTGTATGTGTGTATACTCGTCTATTTTTCTATGTGTGGATGTTTGTAGGTTTATTTATGTGTGCGTTCTTTCTCTTTCTCGTTTAATATATGAATAGCTTTGTACGTCTAATAAATTGTTAAACTTAGAAATTTTTTAATTCTTAATAATAATAAAATGAATCTAATAGTCAATTAATAATGCTGATCTTAATTTAATCAAATATTAATACTAAAGCCCCACAAAGTTATTTTTGAATCTGCTCACTTATTCTCCAAATTTACTTCATTCTGATTGGTCCACACTATCTATACAACAATGCCTCCCTGATTAAAAGAGTTCTGCTTGTCTTTAACCTTTTAAAACCCTTCAATTTGAAATAAACCTCATCACTTGATAAGAAACAAGAAGTGTCAAAACAAAATAACTACTTTTGTAGTGATGTCATAACATATTCATGTTATAATTTCTATATATATTTTATTAGCTCTACTTTGTATTGAGCACTTTTTAAGAATAGTGTTTCTTTTGATATGGAATATTATTCCATCCATACGTACCCTACATACATACATATATATATATATATATATATATATATATATATATATATAATCTCTCAGAGTTAGCCTGTAGAAAAGGCAATATTTATGAATGAAAATGTCAATAGGAAACCTGTATTAGTTGCTAACGCGTTTCATCAAATGTGGACATATTGGAGAAACAAGTAGAAATAAAACAAAAGACGCAATTATGAGCAAAAAAGAAACATTACAAATAAAGACATAGCTAATGCACTAGACATACATAGAAATAAATTCATCCACAATTTTGATTTTGAAAATACTACACTCATAAAAAAGAACAAAGTCACTTAGAAGGAAAATCCTCGAGAGTGCCGTCATTGAATATTACCCAAATATTAATCTATGCCCAGCCTTTTTCCTTGTTTCAGCTTTCTTAACAGAATTACTATTCTCCCAAACAAACGTACACACCAGTATCAAGAAATCAAAAAATATGGTTGAATCCGTCAACAGAGTAATAAAACAATATCTCCGCACGTGACAGTATTTGACTAATTTTTAGTTAACAGTATAAAAATAGCGTTCTTTAACATCTTTCAGTTGCTAAGAGCATTTTGCTTTGTTATTATTAGTTACTTTGTTTTAATAAATTCATTTCGTATTTTTTTGCCTTGAAAAAGCCCACATGGGATGTAACGCGTTAGCAACTAATACAGTTTTTCCTGTTGTCATTTATATATATATATATATATATATATATATATATATATATATATATACATATATATATTGATTTTGAACTAATACAACCTGTCAGGTCCTGAAAAGAATAAGCACAGACTACTGCCAATCAGATTTGACTTCAGTATCCATATACACACGTACACACACATGCACAAACACGCACGCACAAACTCTCTCCTTCTCTCTCTCTCACACACACACACACACACACATATATATATATATATATATATGCCAAATAAGGAAAATTTTATTTTAGAATTTAATTTTTTCCTTGATTCGAACTATAGTTCTTTATTTTTAACTAACTGAATTTTCATTGTCTGTTATATTAAATATATTTGTATGTTTAAAAGATATGTTGCTACCCTAATATACATTGACATGCATATATATATAGAGAGAGAGAGAGAGAGAGAGGGGGAGTTAGAAAGTGAGAGTGAGAGAGATGAACAGACGTAGATAGATAGATAGATAGATAGATAGATAGATAGATGCGTGTGCACATGTATGCATCTATAGTTGCGTGTGCTTATTTGCATATAGGTAGGTTGATGTGGAGTTATATATTTTACATATGCACCCTATCAATGCTAAAAATATATTATCTAGGTAAAGGGTCCCATTTTGTCTATTTAACCTACCTTCTTTTATAATAATTATATTCTTTTATTACAAACTAATACATGCGTTTATGTATGTGTATGTGTGTGTGTATTAGTGCGTGTGCGTGTGTGTTTGTGTATGTGAGTATTTAAAGACAGGGACACTTACAGGTAATATATGCAATCTTTCGTGCTTGCCACATTGAACCAGATGGGGAGAAATTTGCATATATTAAATTCGATGCAACTGTAAAACTATTATTCGTAAAAAAAAGAACAAGAAACAACAAAAAAACATTATCAGTCTCTGTTTTTTTTTTGTTTTCTATTCATGAAAATACGCCTTACCTCATAAATAATCTTAACAATTCAATTCTGGTCAAGCGTTTTTCTAACAGTTTTTCAAGTCAATAATTTACATGATTTTTTTGTCAAAGATTTCCAGCGATTTGACTATATAGTTTTTTTTTCATATTAATTCATAACTTCATTAAAAAATGATCAAAGTATATTTCTTTTCTTTCGGCAAAGGTACGCGGAAATAGAAGAAAAAGAAAAAAGATCCTGGTTTTGATTTGTTCATTTCAGAAAACTGTTTGGATCGAGACGGTGTACAAATAAAGCTGTTAGTGTACGAAACAAAACAAGAGATATTTTTAAAGGTGACACATCTCGAGTATAGGCGTCACTGCTTTATTGGTTTCAACATAATTCCTAGCGCCTTCTTTGCAAGTTAAGTTTTGATTCAGAATTACCAACCAAACCTTGGCCCGGAATCAATTATATTTCATTCCGATGTGTCTTTCAATGAAGCCAATTCCTCTATTGCATAATAAGAGTTTGTTCTGTTTTCAGTAATTCGCAATAAGGAATTCTCCCTTTCTTTGAGATTGCTGTAGCAGATCCGGTACAATGGCCTACCTTATTGATTTGTAATATTAAGGAGTTTAGTCGGTTAGTAATGGAAGTCTGTCTTGTGTTTATAGTTACAGGTAAAAAAAAGAACTATATTTTAAAAAAACCACCAAACCAAATACGAAGAAAATGCCTGGAAAGAATAATAATGAATTTTTTTCTTATCATCAATATTCATAAAACTTATATTTAAAAAATGTAAGATTCAAATCTTTGAAAGCTATGTAGTCTAATTTTAAGCATTCACTTCGAAAATTTCATCATATTCAACATGCGACCGAAAAACACGCCAATATACCAATTTTCAAAACGTACCAAATATTTCCAAGTACAAACTAACATTTTGAAATACTATAAAATACTATTCTAAATACAAACCAAAAGTTTTAAATAATAAAAAAAATCTATATAAAAAAACACAAAAAATTAATGCAAAAAACAAATATATCCATTTTCGGGTGTGCGCTGTGGTGCAGTGGATATCGGCTTGGAACGAGCAATCGTAGAGCCAAGTTTGAATTCCAGTTGAATTCGTTGTATTCACTTATGAGCAAATAACCTTCAGAAAGGTAGGAATCAGTCGCTTCTTCCTCCAGATATGGGTTAAATCGTAAGATAGATTAGATTCTATTGCCTTGGTTGGCAACTAGTCTACGACACAATGTAATGGCATCTAACTGTGAGAAAATATTCTGCCCAGTCAGCATGTATCACGTATGGCTTATGGCACTTAACTGATTGACCCATATTCAATACATACAAAAAAATTATCGATACTTACACTTTAAATAATAAATATTAATAATTCATTTAACCCAAAATTAATAAAAAAAAAAAAAGGAATCCACATTTCAACACAAGAACAAAAATCATATGTGTTCACTGTACACTCACAAGAAATTTTATATAAATATACTATCAGTTTCTTCTCGTTACAGTTTCAGGAAATAATCATACACACTAACACAAAATACCAAACACATACACATCTTAAAGCTACAGCAAATAAATCGGTGACATCGACACGACCAATGAAAATAAACATGAACAATTAAAGACATCAAAACAACTCGGCATTTTCCTCATTTTCACCAAATCACTGATGAAGCTTAAGCAAAAGGCGAAACGTGTTAAACTGATAAATCTATCCAGGATTGTACTTTATTTAATTATTTTGACGGATTTAATCTATATTTACCCTTCATAGATAGATACAGAAATAGTTATGAACAGACAGAAATAGATAGACATATATATATGAACAAAATGAAATAGATAGATAGATAGATAGATAGATAGATAGATAGATAGATAGATAGATAGATAGATAGATATGAAAAAACTTAGATAGCTAGCTTGCTAGATAGATAGATAGATATGAAACTCTTAGATAGATAGATAGATAGATAGATAGATAGATAGATAGATAGATAGATAGATAGATAGATACGCATTTGAAAGTACATAAATGAAATTACGCGTAGGCCAAGATACATATAAGTCTATTCCCTTAATATGAAAAGGTCAAGCAAAGTTCAGTGAATCTATCAAAAAGACCTTTTCCACTTGAAACAAACAAAAATTACATTTTCTTATTGTTCGCCATCTGTAAAGCTAAAAGTTTGAATCCTATTTTTTATTCTTTTGTTTTGTTTTGATTTTTTGCTTTTTTTCGTCCAGATAATTCGTCTCTACGATTGCGTCGAAGAACCCGTAGCACAAAATAGCCGCAGGCAAACGATACATTTCTTAACTTTTTCCAACAGGAAAAAATAATATATAAATATTCTCTAGAATATTATATCTTGTTAAGAAAAAAATATACTTGTTTCTTTAAGTTGTTCGATTCATATCTTTGTAATTATATGTATATATATTCGTTTTTTCATTTTTTAGAAAGGTTACTTTACAGTCTGTATTTTCGAATCTTCTAGAAAATGCATAAGAAACAGAGATTTGAACTGCAAGCCCTCAATGTATAAAAATAAGCCATCAACTCGATATTTTCCCGAAAAAAATGAAACATAGGACAATAAGAAAACACTGATAATCAAAGACGTTGGAGTAAATATGGTTAGGAGCATCGAGGCAGTGCTGAAGTACGGCGTTGAGATAGAAACACCCTTAAAATTCTGCTTCAGTGGACACATGTTGGACGGTCCGCTTCACTTAGCTGAGAAGACGCTGGTTCTTTTGAATGAGCAAATTTGTCAGGAAGAAGCAGACAACACAAACAACATCATCTACAACAGCGTCGTCTCCATCAACGTCGTCATTCACCTCCTCCTCTTATCATCATCATTATTATTATAAAAAAAACAAGAGCTTATTTTGTTTTAAGTTTGTTTTATGTTTGATATTTTACTATTTTTTTATTTTATTCGGGAAGGCATTACATATTTTAAGCGAGAGAATACTGGTATCGAAAATGATGTTCCTTATTTCGATATGCTTGTCCCACATGCCCGAATCGGACGTTGGTACGGGTTTTATAGGTTGAATATTAACGCATATTATTTAATTTTCTTACAGTTAACTGTCTGGTAAGAAGACGTCTGGCATGAAAGCGCATACTAGTCACTGCGCGTATAATAAAAAAAAAACCTCGATGTTTGTTGAAAGCTGACGGTGACTGAACAGTCGCTGGGAGCACAGTAAGGCTGTGGGTTTCGACAATGGCAAAATGACATGGCTAACAAACCACATTTTTCGCAGCCATACTTAGCTGTCAAATAAAATAAAGATTACCTCGACAATACAATGTGGAAATTAGAGTTTTGTCATCGAAATCATGCTCTACACAACAGTATTATAGCACCACATGTAGCTTCTACAAAGAGAAAGAATTACATTCAGAGTGTCCTTGTATTTTATTTTAGACTCATCATTAAATGAAGCAACTTGACGTTAAATGAATCTACAATATCCCAGGTAGAAACTTTGATATTTTACTATTTTTTCATTTTATTCGTTTTATTATTTACATTATTTACATTCGCACTAATCTCATCTTTGTTGCTTTGTCACAAAGTTTCGACCGTTGGGAGCTACGACATTCTTCCTGTGTCTGAAGATCAGCGCAACCTTCAAGGAATTTTAAGCCCTTACTAATCTACAGAAGTATAATTTTCTAATTCTGCTGACCATTTTCAGATATTTAATAAATTTCTTAAAAATAAAACAACTTTAAAATGGTATCAGCTGCCAAACATACAGACAAACGCAGTAACTTAATTTTTTAGTGGGATTAAATTCACTCAGTTAAGTACCATATGTGATACACGCTTGGGTGATCATGTCTCTTTCGCGACATGACTGACTGGGCAGAAAATGTTCCTGTAGGATGTTAGCATTACTTTCTACGGTAGACACGTTGCCAACCAAGACTATAAAACCCAATTTGTTCTGCTATTTAACCCACAGTTGGAGAGAGAAGAGACATATATCTTTCCCAAGGGTATTTGCTCATGAGCAAATGCAACGAATTCAACTGGGGTTTAAAATTCTAGTTCCGAGCCGATATTTACGGCACTGCAACAAACGAAATTAAATTAAATGAACTGATTTTATTCGAAATTATATTATTTCGAAATATAAAAATAAACATATAATTCAATACCCTTAATATCATAGTTCCTATAGTAGTGAATATCAGTCAGTTAAGTGCCATACGTGATACACACTTTGGGCGATCCTGTCTCGAAAAAGACATGACTTACTGGGCAGAAGATTATCCCGCAGTAGGTCGCCATTGCTTTCTGCGGTAGACTGGTTCAAGGCTATAGAATCCAATCTGTCCTAGTATTTAACCCGTAACTTGAGGGAAGAGACGGATTAATACCTTTCCCAAGGGTATTAGTGCGCAAGTGAAAGCTAGGAATTCAACTGTAATTCGAACTCGGCGCCCCGATTTGTCGTTCCGAATCGATACCCATTGCACGCACAACGAGCGTAGTGAATATATTCATGCTGAAATCAGCTGTTTTAGTGCTTTTGGGTGTTAACGGTTTGAAAGAAGTCACCAAAATAAAAAGTTGGTTTAAAATCTCAAAGTAAATCGAACAAAAAGCAAAGACATTTAACTTGGAAGTACTAGGTACGAATTCTAATATTCTGTCAACTAAGCTTTGTCTAGATGATTTTTTTTTTACATAGCACTTTATATAACTTTACTTCCATTTATTCACGTCATATCAGAAAAATATTATTATTATTATTAGTTTTAATAGATTTCTATACACAAGTTATTGGAAAGAAAAAAGAAATCGTCGTCATTCAAAGAATAGCGACTTATCATACGATCGGATGTCGCAAGCACTGAGAGTGTATCGTCTGTTAAATGTCATCAGAAGTCTAATTATTCTAGGTGTGTTGAGGAAGAGAGTTTCTATCGGTTGGTATTCAGACAAGACCGTGTCAAATGGTGCAGTTTTGCCAGAAAGACGAATTATGTGTAATATCTCCAGCAACAACACCATACAGGTTTGCACATATAAATGCCTGCACGCATATCAACATGAATAAGTTTCGAGTAACTACTTACAAACGGATATATATATATATATATATATATATATATATATATATATCATGATGTATATGCTTACCTTTTACGGAAATGTCTTTTTCATGTAAATTTTGGAGGATATTCGCGTAAAATACACGCCTATTCTTAAGAAAATGATTTTCAAATATATCAACATTCACATACGCACACACACACACATGCATACACACACGCGCACACACACGCACACACACACACGCACACACACACACGCACACACACACACACACCCATATATATATATATATATATATATATAAGAGTTTGTCTCTTTAACTGAGCAGATTCATGCTGACTCTGAAGTTTCGTGAGAATAGCGTTATGTTGTTCTCAGAAGATTTTCCCGCAATAGGTTGTCATTAATTTCTGCAGTTGACTGGCTGTCAATCAAACCCAATCTGTTTTAATATTTAACCTATAGCTCAAGGGACAACCGACGGATTAATACCTTTTTTAAGGGTATTTGCAAATACAACTGAAATTCGTGCTCATCTCGTCTATTTTTCTTTCCGAACCGACATCCACAACGCACTACTTTCTTTAAAAAAAGGAAAATAGAACATCGCTTGCTGGAATTTTCTTTCTACTTGGGCGGTAGAGCACACTGGTGGTTTTCCCTATAAATAGTTATGCAGTTTCGATCACTGCCATGCTGAAATTAACTAAGGTCCAGTTCAAGGACACCGACTCTTCAAGTTGAACCTTTTCCATTGAACTTAAATTGGGTATCAAGTTTATCCCTGATACCTGCGTTGTATCAAATAGTGAACTGCTTAGGGTCCAAGACATTATTTTGATCTCTCTGCATGTACTGCACAGGATAACGTTTAATTAATATGTCCTACCACTATTGTGGCATAGACAAATCAATATTTATAGACACTAATGCTTGGCGTTACAATTCGCTACAAGTAGTGTAACGAGTCTCGACCGGAAGGTTCCAGATGCTGTTATGTTCTCTTTTGTACAAATACTCTTAGGAAAAGCATTCTTTTTTGGGTTACATATCATGGTAGACTGGGTTTTCTTCTGACTTAGACGACAGCCAGTTTTTGAGAAGAGCAACAGCATTCAAACACATGAAAAAAGTAAGTGGAAACTACTCCTCTATTTTTCTCAATAATTAATGAAAATAAACTAAACGAACATCCAAAGAGGAAAGAGCGTCTACATACTAATAATACATGACATTTAAATATGCAATATTCAAATGTCATGTATTACTCTAGTGAGGCGACACTGAGATCTGAAGTGGAATTGGCAAGGCCAAGGATGCAATCCAGAAGTTGAGTAGGGTATTGAGAGGCAGGAAAAATTAGCTAGAAACAAAGAAGTGAGTTTTGGATTGCTATCTGATGTCTGTTCTTCAATATGGCAGTGAATGCTGGACAATCTCCTCAAAGATGAAGGAGAAACTTGAAGCAACCGAAATGTGATTCTACAGAAGGAGGCTGATGATGCCATGAACCAAATATACGATGAGGTTTTGGAGAGGATTCAAACTAAAAGGAAAATAAAACTTAACATAAGGAAAGGATAGCTGATGTTCCTAGGACAGCTAATAAGGACGAAGGACTTAGAGAATCTGATACACACAGGTCAGACAGAGGGAAAAAGAGACAGGAGAAAGCAAATCATAACATACTTGATGAGTTTTAGCAAATGAATAGCAGAACGGGGTTTGGTTGAATGACAAAAGAAACCGTGCTAAAAGCTACTAGGGATATGTGGGAGGCCATGATCGCCTCCGTTCTGAAGGGAGACGGCACATAGAAAAAGAAAAAGATAAATATCCTTCTATAAGGGTTGATTAATTAAAAATCTCTTATTCGTCACACGTAAAATTAGAAATTGAGACACATTTGATACACAGGGGCTGGTCAGATAATCTTCCGTTGCATTCATCCGGTCGTAGTAGTTTTCCTTTTCATAAAAATCAAATCAGATTCATTTTTAAAGGACGTCTCATACCAGATATATTGTCTGATGCCTGACGAGACGCTTAAAACACTTGGAAATAATTAAATTAGAAAGAAAATGTAATGATCAATCTACGCTATCTTCTGTGTAAGGAAAAGCAATCAGATATAAATAGTGAAAAAACACGTCATAAAATAAACGAAAAAAAAAGTAGACGTAAAAAATTCAGCTGGAATGGAAGGGAAATGTTCGAAAATCCAATTTTTCTCCCCGGTCATTCTCTCTTAGCCACCAGCCCGCCAAAATAAAATTCAATATGGCGTACAGTGATTACGCAACAAAGTCTATCATTACGGCGGCTTGTAATCTAATGTGGTTATATATCATTAGATTAAATCTCTGTTAAACTCGTTTGAAGCCAAAATTTGATTGCATCCACAGCACACTTAAAAAGCAACTCACAGCTAGTATTAATTACATTCCCAAAATAAAGAAATAAAATCACCGACATCGATAAAAGCCCAGCTTCACAAAAGAAATGTCCATGGTTAGAAGATTTTAAAAAAAAAACTGTTGTTAGTAATATGGGAATGAAGTTATTTTTAGTTCAACTTCATACTAAAAAACAAAAAAGCCGTCAGCTAATTAATGAATTTCAATGTGTTGTTCTCATGTCTGCATTGCATTTCTGTATAGTTTTAATACTTTATAACAAACGCCTTAATGATTACTGAAGTTTTTTTTTTCATACAATAAAATAGATTATCTCATTTTTTCCTTTCTCCAAAACTAGGATAGCTACCTAAACAATGGACAGAACGCTGTCCTCCCCACGTATTATATCTTAGTTTTAAAATTTTGTCGAAGCAAATTTTCTTGCGATAAAATATAATTTATTTCATAGGTACACAAATTCTAAAGCAATCCTTCAAAATCGCTTATAATTTCACTTTTTCCAGATCGTCAGGTATGGATAGAAACTAATAAAATTCGATGTTTAACTTAAGTTTCCCTGTTATGTATTTGTGATGGCGTATCCAATCGTGTGCAGTATTTTGAAGTAAAACTGATTTTATTTACAGAAAACAAATTTATTTACAAACATCAGATATTACTTAATTCTTTACAGAATGATCATTAATTTAATATTTATAGAATATATGACCTGATTCTTTTTTTCTTCATACGTATATATTTTTTGTCTTCTATGTTCCATTTTCGTTCAGAAAGTTCCCTGTCTTTGTAGCTCTTAATAAATTTGGTCTTTTTGTTATCTCTCCTAAACTTTATTCCGGCAAAGATTGACTCAAGTTTTCTATATATGTTATGCGTTGTTTTCCTCTGTTCCTCTTGCCTACGTTATGTCCTGTGAGTATCTAATTTTCTAAGTCTTATTTCCTCATTAGGTGGCGTGGATATTTCAACTGTCTCTTCTTAATGTTAAGTATAAGAGTTCTTCTCATTTCCATTTTCTCGAAAACTTCTGTTCAGAATTTGACACTTACAGAATATGTTGAAAGTAAGAGAGACAGAACAACGTATATAGTGAACATAAAACAGACACATTGATAGATAGAGTGACTGTACGCGTGAAAAAGAGACATTGATAGAGACAGACAGAGAGAGAGTGAGTGTGTGTGTGAAAATGTGATATTGATAGAGAGAGTGAGCGTACGTAAAAGGAAAGAAACAGTAATAACGAAAGTGAGTGTGTGTGTAAAAAAAAAACATACAAAATAATATTGTAAAAACTGTGGCCGTGTTGGTTGTAAATGACTAACTGCACATTACAACCAACATGGCCATCGTATTAACAACACCGATACTTTTTCGGACACACACACTCACTCACTATCACTGCTATGACTTCTTCGGAAACAGAATGGAGTGCTTTCCTGTTGACTTCTTTATAGTCTTGAATTTTTTATAGTTTTGAATCCTGTGTGACTTCTCTTAGATTAGATGGTTAGAGAGATGAATATACACTGCTATTTCACCCATACGTGATTTTTTGAAAGCGAACACGTTAATTAAGGCGGCTATTTGAGAATTTGATGTTTGAAATAAAAAGTATATCTGCTTAATAATGGATTTTCAAATTCTGATTTATCAGAATCTTCCTAATTATCTAAAAATAATTATGTTTCCGTGGTTGTAAAATTTTGAAACCATTACTGCAGAAAAATAATTAAACTGCTTATTTCAGTGTATATAGTAAGTGTCTGTCTGTTGAATCTTTTCCATTCTAACAATTAATGAGTTTGAGCCTCAAGTCTTTAGTCTACGATATTATTCACAGACGATCAAGAGTCAATGTTATCGATCCCAAAAATGATTTTTTATGGAAGCCGAGCAAGAACAAATTTAGTGTCTATGACCTGTGGTGCCGTCATTATATTTCTAGAAACGCAGATTATGTGAGATACCAGAGAGCGTATCGCACGCTGTTTCCACACGTTCCATCAGAAACAAGGCACTGCGAAAGTAGAAACAAAACCGACGAAGGGCCAAATTAGGTACTTTTATTATTTCGTCTCAAAAATCATTCATTTTTTTCATCGAGCGTCCAAACTTTAAGTTCAGTACAGAGATACACTCACTCTCTCACACACACACTCTCTCTTTTTCATGCACTCACTGTCTCCACCACTGTTTCTTTTTTCAGGCACATACACATACACACTCTTTCTACGTTGTCATTTTTACACACACACACACACACACACACACTTATTTACTGTCTTTTTTGCACACCCACACTCTCTCTTTCTTCATTGTCTCTTTTTCATTTTCACACTAAATCTCTCTTTCACTGTCGCTTTTAAACGCACACACTTTGTATTTTCCACGCACACACTCACTCTCTCTACCAATGTCTATTTTTACACACACACACACACACACACACACACACACACACACACACACACACACATACTCTCCCTCTCTCTCTCACTATCTCTCTCTCTCTCAATCACTTTTTCACGCACATACTTACTCTCTCTGTCAATATATCTTTTCACAAGCACGCTTATTCTCTATAACTATCTTTTTCACGCACTCACTCATTCTATCGATGTCGCTTTTTTACACGCACTCTCTCTCTCTCCCTATCACTGTCTCTTTTCCCTACAGACTTTTATTTACATTTAATATTCCTGTCTCTTTTTTACGCACATACTCACTCTTTCTATCACTATCTCTTTTTCGCGCACTCACACTCTTTTTCTGTCACTGTCTCTCTTTTGCACGCACCCATATTTCTAATCTTATTGTAGTTAGATTTAAAGTCTATTTCGAAGTGAAACTGTACAAAACCTATCATTTACTTTCCTTTAAATGTCCTGTCTTTTCAAGACTTTCACAAAAATCACTATCCATAATTTTCTATCTTTTTAGATCTAAACAACACCCGTCCCATTACTATCTCTCCCTGTCACTTTTCTTGCTGTAACTTTTTCTCCAGATGTCAAAAGCCGTGTCACAGTCCTCTTCATTCTCCTTTCAGTCCTCTTGCCAATTGAACTTTTCCGTCCTCTCTTAATTTTTCCGCTCGGATTTTGTCTTCAGCATGTATTCGACCGTTGATTTCGACAGCTTCAAATCCATGGCGATCCTTCTGATGCTGAGGCTATCACCCCGCTTCTTCCGTGCCAAACAAACGACTTCTTTTGAATGCATTTTACCTCATTAAACTTAATTGTTTTGCCAGAAAATAGAACAGATAATTAATTCTAATGATGACAGCTAAGTGTACAAGCAGAAAAATTGCATGCAGCAACATATACATGAACTTAGCTCTTAATAAAATAGGATTTTTTGTCATGTCCGAAAAATAGTGTCGCGCAAGTTTTCGCAAAAATCACAAAAAACTAAAATTATCAAAGCCAAACTAAAAAAAAATGATTACACTAGTAGTGGATTTTCACTCCTCAACTACGTACTTACAATCTCAAAAGTTGTTGGCACTAGTAACCACCTTGAAGTACTTTTTTCAAAGTGTCCGAAAAATATTGTCGGGCCCCTGTATGTATGTATGTATGTATGTGTGTATATATATATATATATATATATATATATATATATATATACCATTCCGATATCAAAGCGATAATGAAATATTGCTGCCACACACCCACGCGTGCACACACATACACTCACACACACACACATATATATATATATATGATTAGTATCCTATAACGTTCTATCTCTATCACTCTATCGAGCACCTTACTACAAAACACCTGCTTGCCAAATATCTTTATATTAGTAAACCACTAATAAACTGGATAAAAATATGTCCCCAACACATCTCTAAAGAGGTACCTTTTAGTAAAGGATAGGATAGTAGATGCACTGCAATCTCTTGTCTTGCTATAGGATCAACGACTTTCCAGCTACAGTGACTATATCACGTGATTCAAGATGGGTTTAGGGATTTCACACATACACACACTCTCTTTCTTTCTATCTTTCTTTCTTTCTATCTTTCTTTCTCTCTATCTCTTTCTCTCCCTCCCTCTATCTCTCTCTCTCTCTCTCTCTCTCTCTCTATATATATATATATATATATATATATATATTCGTTTAATTACCTACCTATCACTCCACGTCATAATCTTTTCTTTTTTCTCGCTCAGAACACCATTTCAGCATATTTTCTTTTCGAAACTATTGCAATCCAGACTGATAAGTCATCCAAATATGAATATATGCAGCGGAGTCTGGTAATAAACCGGAAATGACCTTTTTCATGCCAAAATGTCATAACCTACGTTGTCCGGTTTATTGCTTTTACACATGTATTCGTCTCCACGATCAACGAGCCCATAGCCGCTATTTTTCGATTTTTCGCTTATATTCATAACTCCCTCAGATACCGGTACCATCCACATGAAACTCAACTCCCACAAACCCGTGACGAATTTTCAGCTGGATCTCTTTTTTTTCCAAGATATAACCACACAATTTTCTCGATACAATCTTACAATTCATATCAGTGTCAACTTTACGTTCTTGTTAATACTTAAGAGACGGACGGTCGGATAGAAATGGTTGCCTCACACTGGCGGGAATAAAATGCTTATCATTTGCTGACCTGCGCCAAACTGATGACGCCCTTTACAGCCTTTATGAGTCTTTCAATATATAGAAGTTTAGTGAGCTACAAAAGTTAAGTTTTGCTAATAGAATTTTAGAAGTATATAAACTGCGTATATTTCCAATACTTTATATGCACACACAAGCGTGTACTCAGTACTATGCATGCGTCTCTAAATGTATATATTTATAAAGAATTAATAGTTTTCATTTTACTGCTACATTATTATTGCTCCAAGTGTTATTATAGTGGTTACTTTGTATTTGAAATAGACGCCTCGTTATTATTTTTACTTTAAACAGTATGCATGACGTCTATCGGCTTGCGTATGCGAGAAATCTTAATGAAGAATCAGATTAGATAACAAATGGGACATTGCTTTGATAAAATAACTCACGTTCGAATAGACAAGCTATTTTTTCGAAACTGAAATTAATGTTTAATGCGCAAGAGGTCTAATTCATACTAAAGAAAATACACAAGACTTGGTCTTGCATTTTTACCTTAAACGGATTAAACGTAGGTTTCTCCAACAAAAGGTGATGTTTGAACTATCCCAGCCGAAAAGCACATCTTTTTTACACGTATACACGGTATCTTTGTGTTTCTCTCTTTCTTTCTTTCTCTCTCTCTCTCTCTCTCTCTATATATATATATATATATATATTTCGAAACAAAATGTACAATTTTGTTGTAGATTGTAGTTTGCACGTTCTAAAGTATTATATATATATATATATATATATATATATAAATCCTTCATTACTAACTACCTGATGAGACATTGGTCTTTCAATGTCGAAACAAAAAGTAAATTCTTTTAGTAGATTTTACATGTTCTTAAGTATCATTTATAATATATATTCATGGCTCAATTTCTATATTGAGCACTGTTTTCAATTAATGTTTTGAACGTTGCAAATAATTTATTCATCCATTATTCATTTGGACATATATTTATATATATATATTCTGATTGGGGAATCTGACAGCCGAGTTCAGATTCCAGTAGGATTCATTACATTCACTTACGTGTTAATACTCTTGGCAAAGGTATAAGTCCATCTCCTTTCCGTCAAACAATGGAAAAATTCGCAGGGCAGATTAGGTTCTATTGCCTTGGGTGGTAACTGGTCTAGGAAAAGGAAAATTCTGAATTCAAGCCAGCTGACCAAATAAAGACCACTTCTACTGCCGCTGGAGTATATGTGGGGCTCCTTCGATTGTAATGAATCACGGAATATATATATATATATATATATACGCTGTGTGTGTATGTGTGGGTGTGCGTGCGCGTGTGTGTTCGATTAATTATTTACCTGCCACTTTACGTCGTAAGCTTATTTTCCCGTAAAAACATTTCAACATCTTTTCTTTCGAAACGATTACAAAATAAGTTATCAAAATATGAATATATTCAGCGGAATCTGCTGATAAACCGGAAAATTCCTTTTTCGTTCCAAAATGTCATAACCTCCGTAATCTCGAAGTGTGAGTCTCAGCGTTCCATTACTAGAGAGAGAAAGAGAGAGAGAGAGAGAGAGAGAGAGAGAGAGAGAGAGAACGTGTGTGTATTTGTGTAAAAAAGACGTGCTTTCCCGCAGAGATAGAACAAACGTTACGTTTTTTAGGAGAAACCTACGTGTGATTCGTTTACGGCAGGTAGGAATTTCAAGTCAGGCTTCAAGATGGAGGGAAAATGGTCGGCCCATTGTGCAGTTCAAGAAAGCACCTGACTTGTCCTGTTATATTTTATCATGAGAATCAGATTAGATAACAAATGGGACATTGCTGTGATAAAATAACTCACGTTCGAATAGACAAGCTATTTATTTTTTCGAAACTGAAATTAATGTTTAATGGGCAAGAGGTCTAATTCATACTAAAGAAAATACACAATACTTGATCTTGCATTTTCTTTTTAATCTAAAAAACAGCTTTCAAACCAATACACACACACATATTTATGATATAAAAACGAATAAATAAAAAATGCTTAATAATTTAGCATGTTTCGCTTTTATTTATTCTTCATCAATGATTTCTTGTAACGACTTTGGAATTGAATGTTCTGCTACATTTGATTTCTGTCGGATTTGTTTTCCTGTTTTCAGATAGATCTCCTGTGTTATGCCTTCTAAAGATTATAGTGGCACAAAAATAGGAAGAGTGTACCATTATGAGTATGTATCAAAAAACAAGTTAGTTATATAAACGTTTCCTGTTTGTTTGATTCTTATTCTGTCATTCTGTTGGATTAAATCAAAGATTTGATTTCACTCCATATCTATCTATCTATCTATCTATCTATCTATCTATCTATCTATCTATCTATCTGTGTAGGTTCATGACGACTTCGTGAGAACACCGTTATGATGTCATCACTCGTCAGGGCTGATCTTTCAGCTGTCGAGTCTCGGTTCACATTCTTATTTATAAGAAGCCTCGTGTACATGATACTTTGGGGAGCTGTCCCACTTGTGATTGGTTGATTTTCTTTTTATTTCATTTTAGCCTTTTTTGTGCAGGTGTTCGATTTCTCTTTAATGTTTTATTTGTTGCTTTTAATTTACGCATGAATGAGTGTTAACTGTTTTATATTGAATAGCTCTCCGCTTAATTGTTTTTATTTTGTTTGTTTGTTTTTTTGTTAGTTTGGTTTGTTATTTTCGTTCAGGGTTTTTTTTTTATTGGTTTGACCCTTTTTTAACGTGTTGGTGTGTTTGGCCTCTTAAGGATTTCGTTTTTTAAAACAGGGTTGGGTGTTTGTTTTTGTTTATATTTGTTTTAGTGGATTTATGTGTGATTTTTTTTGTTTGGTAGTTATATTATTTTCTGCTTTTCATCGTGATTGAGTGTTTTATACTTATGTTTTTGTTGTTATTTCTGTAGCAAAGCTGATATTTGTTCGCATGTCTACATTTTTTCGATTATCTCGTTTCTTCTTTTATATATATATATATATTTAACTATTTATGCTTCTGCCTCTGGTTTTGCGTTGTCGTGGGGTTAAATAGCGTCTTTTAGACTTACTAAAAATTGCTGTCTAATTGGAACATCCGGATTGAGATTGGTGAGTTTGTAATTATTGTTTTTCCGGTGAACTATTTAAAATGAACCATCTATACAATCCCATCAGTCGGAAAGAAAACCTCTTCATTGACTGGAATTCCTCTTTCACCAGAAAATATACCAATTGACAACCTTGTTTCTAGCTTCGTTTGCGTAAAATGTTATGATAAACGATCCATTTTTAATCACCTATGTTCAAGAACGGTCCTATTTCGTGGTTTGGAAACAAAAAGAATCACCACAGGAACATGATTTAGTCTTTTTTATTCCGTCAGAGTATGTGGCACCCGCATATCGAGTTTGGGAACGAACCCAAGTCTCTTCAAATGTTGAATGATTGTTGAGATATCGTTTTTCAAACTCTTGGCAATTTCTTGCATCGAAATCTGTGGTCTATTCACTGCAATGACAAACGTAGCGGTTAAAAACAATAACATTAATATTTTCTACAGAAACCAAATGCATAGCAATTATAAACAACACGAATTTTCACTTCGAATCATTATCCGAAAATACGCAACTCTCGTTGACTTAAGCAAAAATTAAATTAGTTATCTATTATACAAAATATAAAACTGTTACCCTAATCCTCTTAAATAATAATTCACCTGCAAGATCTAAACTACAGCTAACTAATAATATTTATGAATTTCCATGTTTTTTGAAGAACTGCGTTCTTTATTCACTTAAACAATTATATCGACTACACGGCTAAAATATTAGCGAGAAAACTCACGTTGAATCTCTCAGAAAAGGGCACAATTCGATCTCATTTAAACACACATGGAAATCTACCAAATCCTATTCGTAACAAACTTGTTGACAGCACAAATATCATCCATATGCAAAAAAACTAAAAATAATGGAAGCATCATTAATAAACAAAAATAAAAAGCTCAATCATATCAATTACGAATGCGCTAACAACGTGCTTACCGTGTTTGGAACATAAAACATGCACACTACTGTAGAAACATATATAACACTAAAAACATTCTTTTCCACGTAAAATCAAATCCATAGTCAATAATGGCTAAACGTATAACAAAAAGCTTTCGGAGAAACAAAATATTCGGACAATTTTTATATAATTTATATCCACAAATAAAACAATCAAATGATCAGATGAAAAATTACATTAAAAAAACTTTACCATTATACTTTACTTGTCATTTTGAATAAAACAAGCATATATATATATATATATATATATATATATATATATATATATATATATATCAACTAATTATATATATATATATATATATATATATATATATATACACCCTTTGAGATTTCACTTGCGCGATCGACGCAATCGATTAAAAACTTAATTGGGCGATTAAAGTTTATTGCTTTACTCACCTGCGGTCGATTAAAAATCTGGCAATGAAGCGTGTCCCTTCTACTTTTAGAGCCCAAAAATATGCAATTGAAGATTCACAAGTTACTTAGAATGACCTACAATGATATTATTGATAACGCCTGATTCACGTCGAAATCTATGGTTAAACAAAAGACACGGACATCTCGCAATCATCAAAGCAATATCTGACAAATGGAATTTAGATTGACAACTTCCTGCCTCGCTTTTATCGTTCCAGTCAGTGTAAACATTCATTAAATTAACGCTTCTACAGTGGAGCCAAAATGTCTCTGTCGCCCAGGTTAAAGACGCTTACATATTTTTTGAAACCCTTTTAGAAAAATATTATCGTTGACTCAACATCTATATTTCCTCCCCGTTTATGAAAAGTAAAACGAACATTTAAAAGAAAGGAAACAAAACGCATTATCCTTTTAATCACGCACCGAAAAACAAATTATTGGTAATTTTTTATAGCAAATCGTTGAGAAAACCAGTTTTGTTATTTTTTTTTATCATCTATGAGATGGAGGTTGTAGTCAAACAGAAGAAAGAAACTACAAATTTAGGTACCTCCACTCATATGTAAAAAAAAAAAAAACAGCATATCATGATGTTAAAAGCTTAAAAACTTAAAAAAAAACAACAAAGTTTCGTCATCAAAATATTTATGCCATTATTAAAAGGAAAGATCAAATTTTGTTGTTATTATTTTTTTAATTTTAAAATCTTTTTTAACATGTTTTAAATTTTAATTAAAATTTCATTTTTTGCTTTCCGTCAGCAATTCACGCCATGTTTACATAAGGCGACGATTAAGAAAATCGAGTCGGTCGAGTAAAATGATTTTAGAGCGAGTAAATTTTCGACGCCGGTCGAGTGATTTTTCTTTTCAAATTTCAAAGGCTATATATATATATATATATATATAGAGAGAGAGAGAGATTTTAGTCAAAATTATATTAGACATGTACCCAGTTTTATTAAAATGTGTGAAATGCATTTATATTGTAGATTTTTGGGATATTTTTCATTTGGAAATGAGTTATTTTCGCAACCTAATTTAGAATTTTTTAGTATCTTCATCAGTGTTAGGATTAGGGTTAGGATTTGGGCTATGCTATCTGACTTTTCCGTTTTTCAAATGTGCAACAGAGATTTTACGAACAACCGAATTTTTTTAAAACTGCGGAGGAGTTACTTAAAGATTTTCGAACACTTTCATTAAGGTTTGCATGATCCTAATGTGTATCTATAGGTTAGGATTTCGTATAGACATTACTTCTTATCTTTCACTTGGTAACATTTTTTTGTTCTGCAAACAATATTTTCCTTCTTGGAACAATCTGCAGACATCACCACTGTTGTTAAATTGTTGTTCTTTTGTTTTTTTGTTTTTTTTATATATATATACTCTATGTTATATCGGATGTGCGTTGTGGTACAGTGGATATCGTCTCGGAACGAGAAATCGGGAAGCCGAGTTCGAATTCCAGCTGAATTCATTGCATTCACTTACGCGCAAATACCCTTGGAAAAGGTATTAATCAGCCTATTCCTTCCAGTTATGGGCTAAATAACAGGACAGATTGGGTTCTATAACCTTGGTTGGCAACCAGTCTACCGCAGAAAGCAATGGCAACCTACTGCGGGATAATCTTCTGCACAATCAGTTATGTCTCTTCCGAGACATGATCGCCCAAGCGTGTTTCACGTATGACACTTAACTGACTGACTATGTTATATCAGGGTCTTTCCATTTTTCTTTCTTAATTTCTACACGTGGCCAGACAGTTTGGTATAATATTTAACGTTTTCCAGCTTAAATTTAGATTTGTTATTATTCCATTTGTTTTTAAAAAAATATTTTATCAACCCTAATTATATATTTTATGTAAAATTATTGCAAATAACTCCTTATACAAAAAGCCAAAAATACTATTTAAATCACAATATGCAACGCTTCTCGCTTTAAGGGAGGAACAATATATTAAACAATTCTCTCTTGTCATCAACCTTAACAGTTGAAATGGAGTTTTGAAATTTGTTTTTTACAAATAGAAAGACGCTCAAACGTTTTCCAGTCCCGCGTGTCACGACATAGTTTTCAAAGAATGCTCCTCTTAAAAAGACTAAATAAACTTCGTTACACATCAGAAAGATAACATCCTTGTGAATGGCCAGTGAAATGGCTGAAAGTGCTTGGAAAGTTAATAATTAGAGAGCATTTTTACATTTCTTATCTCCAGCAAAAAGGAAACGTAACAATATTGGAAAAAATAAATAAAAAGTTAATAAATCCTCCCTTATTGATAGTTTTTAATGAAATATGTTTAAAAGAAAGACTGTTGTCCGAATATCAATTAATATATATATATATATATATATATATATATATATATATATATATTTACAGCCCCATCACGTTTTAATTATTTTAATAAATTTAATTTTAAACGAGCTTTAACTCTCCTTCTCTTGTTTACATTTATTTTTGTTTGCCTTTAATTAAAAGACCCAATGAATGTCGTATGAATAAGTGTTGGCCGAAAGACATCTAAGTTCTTAAAAGTGAAAGAAAAAAAAAGAAATATCATAAGACGTCCTGTTTCTAAAATTGAATTAGATAAAAATAATGTTCAATACTTGTCGAAGGCCGATCTAGGTTTATTCATATTTCTAATTTAATAATAAATACAGCTTTAGTCTAATATTGAGCATAGTATTAGCAGATATCCCTCACATATGATTAACGTTAAATTAGATAATTTTAATTATTTTAATTGCC